>JAGPOW010000304.1:31357912-31387532 GCA_030014935.1 Caiman crocodilus
CCCCCCCCCCGCTTCCAAAAGGAGTACTTCTGGGGGCAATGGGAGGAACTTTTGGTTTCATAGCTTCATAGATGTTAGGGTTGGAAGGGACCTATTAGATCGAGTCCGACCCCTGACCCCAGCCAGGTGTCTGTCCAATCCCCTTTCAAACATCTCCAAGAAAGAGGACAGCACCACCTCCCTTCGGAAGCTTATTCCATATTTTGGCAATCCCCAGAATTTTTTCCTGATGTCCAATCTGAATGTGATCTCTTCCAGTTTCTGGCCATTATTTCTAGTTACCCTGACAGGTGCCCCAGTGGCAAAGGTCAGAGGGTTAGGGGCAGGACTTCTGGTCCCAAAATGGTGATTAGGGGGCAGAGCACTTGTCAAGGGGCAGGGCTACCCTTGCAGCCCTCTACAGCTCACCAGAAGTCATTAAGCAGCCCTGCAGCCCAAATAATTGCCCACCCCTGTGCTATAGCCTTGTAGTTAGAGTACCTACATAGGGAGGAGGGGGATGGGCTATGTGCCAATCCTTATTCTAATGAATATTAATTATATTAATTTGATGATAAAGTAGATAAATATTCTTTGGAGCAGGGACTAAAACCCAGGTTCCCCTCCCTCTCCAACACTGCTCTGACCTTAGGCTGTAGAGTCAAGCTCACTCTTGACCCAGTGACAGTACAATGATGACTTGTACAGAGGAACAGTTTCATCAAGATGGATTCACAGTCCTGTTGGAGAATACCTTCCAGCCAGTTGGTTAGAACACTTTTCTCCAGGGATCTGGGAATTCAAGTGTCCCACACCTTGTGTGAGTGAGAGGTAGGGCGAGAGACAGAAGGCTGATCTAGGCACCCAGCTCCAGGAGAATGGTTGTGAATCTTGATTGCTTATGCATGCTGTCTTGCTTCGGAGATTAAGGAGCCCAAATCCCAGCAAAAGGTAGCATTTAAGAAGGCTCTAGTAGCGTACTAGCTTTGGCAGATCTTCTGCACAGGTGCCTAACTCTAGCCATGTATTGAACAGAAAGCCTAGGCAACAAATTTGGGGATATACATTCCACTGGGCATCTAGACACCTAAGAGTTAGGTGTTACACAGCTACCAAATACTTCCCTGAAACATGAAGATGCTGACTTTTAGCCAGTTTTGGAATTATAAACTTCATTGCTAATCAACAAAGAAAGATTTCTACACCTCCCTGCCTTTCTGCCATCTGACACCACCAGGGGAAAAATCCTGCCCTATCTGCACATCAAAGAGCAACTCACACAAAGAAACTCTTATGGACCCAGTGGACCAGACATCCACCTTCAGCTTTCTCTGGGCAAAGTGAAGTTTATTTTCTACCTATGGGGACTTTTACCCTTTTAAATTTTCCCTCAGCCTGAAGAAGAATGTATGTGCCTGAAAGCTTGCAGAGAAAATTTTTTTTTGCTATTTCTTAATTGGTCTAATAAAAGGTATCATCTCTAAACAAAGAGTTCTAAAGTTTTGAATTTCTTTTTGTCTCAAACCAACACAACTACCATATACAACCCTGAAACAATTTTTAGCAGCACTTCTTTGGCCTTAAATTTACGGTTTCTATGGAGAGATCAGAGACTGATGGGGAGTGAAGTTTTGCACCAATAGTTCTATAAATATAGAATAACACCACTGAAATTATTATATACTAGTGTAAGAAAATTCAGGATCTGTCCTTGGGTGTGGACAGAATCCTGGTCTGTATCAGCTAATTTATTCATAAGGAAGACCCTTGCAAATAAGAAAAAAAAGGCTGTACATATCCAGTGTCATCAATAAGGTAGTATTGTTGTATGCTGCTAAAATGAAATCTAATTAAACTGGATATGTATGTAGCAAAGAGAACGTGAGATAATTAATTTGCTTCACTAAGCAGAAAGAGAAGTAACAGGGTGTTTGAAGTGCACCGGATCATATAAAAATCCCATGCATGTATTCTGAATTATTGGTCATGCTTTCCTTTTTCCTGTCTTTGCTTGGAGCTCATTCAGTGCAACCATGCTAGCCAATATCCTATGAGGGTTACTCATAATAACCCCCACTGACAGCTGAGAACAGTATGCTGGCCTAAGCTTGATGAAAATGAGAACACAGTGTAGTTTCCAGGTGCATTCATTCTTTGTCTTCCCTTTGGAGCCTGCCAGTGGCAGTGCTGAAGTTCTAATGGGAATGCCTCTTCATCAGAAGATGGACTGAGATCAAATGACTCACAGAGATGGCAAAGCCTTTTGGTTAAAGAACTTGAACCACATTCAAATTCATGATTTAGGGGTGACTAGCTCTTGAGCCTACAATTCCCTTTTGGCCCCACTTCCTCCTCAATGTTTTTAGTAAAGTTTTATTGAGAATTAACTTTTAGAAAAGTCTGTTTGTTTAATCTTATGGGACCTTCTATCACAGTAAATGTCATGGCAGATGTTGCTTGTCTGTCATGGGACCACTGTTTCTAAATTGCTACATCTGTAGGTAGCAAGCAGCAAAATGAACTCTTACATGCAAACCTAGGATTTGTCAGCCCATATGGGACTGACTGTCTTTCATATCAGGCATTCTGACTTTGATGATTCTTGATGAAGAGGAAGAAAAGGTGGCAAGGTATCTCTTTGATTGTTTAAAGCTATGCATATGGCACAGGAGAGAACTCCTTATTGTTTCTAGTAATGATTAGCTGATGCACTGAAGCATGAGAAGCAGAGGCGCAGCCAGAACGCACAGGGCCACACTGACTGTTATGGTGTTGGTAGCTATTTTTGCTCTTCCTTGGTCCCCAAAGGTGGCACCAGGGGCTGTTCCCCTGTTGTGCCCTCCATTTATACTACTAATGGGAAGTTTTAATGATTAAGACATTTTGGCATCTTTTTAAACTCTGTTGCCCTAATGATGCAACTATTTCTAAACATGAGTTACTGGTTCTTTAAGGTGGTAAATTATCAGGAGACATCTGAGCAATTCCTGCTTAGCTAGCAGTTGTGCTGGTAACTTAAAGGACCCTGGAAAGCCCTATGGCTTCCAAATGGGCAGAGGTGGATTAAGATTTATTGGGGCCCTGGGCAAACACAAAATTGGGGCCCCTTCTAGAGGTACACCAGTGTATTGGTCACATATCAGATCAGCACTGATAAAAGGAAAATTAGCATTATTGGCTGTTGGCTTTTATTGGCCAGTGTAACTGATAAAATGTCACTGACAAATGGTGCATGAATGTAGCCTGGAAGCTTGGAGAACAGCATCTTGCCATTAAGTCTGTAGCTGGGAAGGGGTATGTGTGTGGGGGCAGATCAAGGCTTCCATGGTGAGGGAGAGGCTAAGGAAAGGACAGGGGCAAAGGCGGGGGCAGGTACTGCCCAGTCAGGGCAGTGAATACAACCTTGGGCCTAGAAGTGGGACAGAGCCATAGGTGGCTCATCCGGGGCCATGGGGGTAGCAGCTCCCCACTGCTGTGTGCACCCCAGGGGAGGCATGGGGGCATGTGCCCCTCCAGATTTGTGCATAGGGTGAGAGCAGGTTGCCTGCTGCAGGCTTGGGGCTAGGGGCTGCACTGGCGTCTTCCTAGTTGTTACCAGATTTGCCCATCACTTTGGGGTGTGCTCATTTATTAGGGATATGTTTCTAGGGTCTTTGTAATTCTATCAATGTGCTGCTTGTGTTACTTGTGTTTCTATATGAAGCTGTATCTCTCCCTTCTGCAAGTCCTTACCCCCAATGGAGCTATCTTTCAGGACTCATTTTCAGTGGGGTTGGGTTCCTCCAGCCACCAAATCAGTCAAACACACACACACACACACACACACACACACACACACACACACACACACACGACATGCCTGACCCAGATGGGTTAATGAGCATATACAGGCTGACACTCTTATATGCCAGGAATCAGTTCATTAAGGTAACAATAAATTGCAGTCAGACACAAGCACACAGGTAAATAGAATACCTCTGAATTTGGCTGGGTGTCCAGCTGACACCGCCATGGGCCAGCATTTAATTCATTAGGGCATGTCTGAGATAAACTGGGCCAGTCAGCCTATACAAGCTTATGTGTCTCAAACTCAGCATGTCCCAATCTTTTGCCCTAACTATCCTAGTAGTGGTAGCCTCTTGATGAGTGGACCCCACAGTATTTTTGGGTTTCATAGGGATGTTTGGCTTAGGTAAAAGAAGCGTTGCTGCAGAGCAAGTGGGGAAGTGGAAGTAGAGAAGGAAAAATACACCCAGTTACCACCAGTTTCATTATAAAAGTTATTTATTGCTAAATATATGAAATTTATAATGGTACTAGTAGTAATAGACCTGCAAGGAAAAAAAACAAAATAATTACAATATTACCCTCATTTAATTAAGTATTTGGGGGAACCTAGCTCAAGCTTAACTAATACAATTTAAGTTCAGAAAGCTATGCCTAGAGAGAAAAAGGAAGAGAGAGCGAAACCTGAGATCTCACCATTCCAAGGTACTCGGGTGATTTGTTGACAAGCAAAGTTCCCAACATGATCATTGAAAGGAGATGATCTATTTATCCCAGCTTCTTGAGAACAGCAGCGGATGGTGTCAGAGAGATTTCTCTCTCTTGAAGCACGCTGTTGCTGCTCTACAGGTTTCTTATACCCTTAGTCTAGTCTTTTCAAAGCTTTCTTTTAATTGTGTAAATCAAGAGGTTCCCAAGCCATAATTGACAGGGAAAAGCCTGTTATATAAACAGTTTCAGTTTAAATGAATTACCCTTCTCAGTGACAAGGGGTTATTTGTTTTGGAATATGTCAAGAAACTGATTAACAACCAGGAAAAATATCAAGTTTTAAGGAGTAGTCAGATACCCAAGAGTCAACTTGAAATTATTATGAATATTGAAGATATACTGGAAGGGATGCCACATTGTTTCTTTTCAGATGGCCTAGTTATGCTTGCACTGTGAAGTCAGCATCTCTATTTTGTCTTTTACCTGTTGTGAATAAGCCTCAGCTTAGCATGACTTTCAGATTTTACTGTAGTCTTTTAACAGACTTAAGGGGATTACTTGGAGTGTTTATAAACTTTGTGGGGAGGACTTCCACCAGTCATCCCAGGAAAAGTATGACAGCATTTGTGGTCTGGGCTCCAACAGGAGGGATGCCGTGATGATCCCTTAACCATTGTTCAAATGTCGCCCATTTGATGACCTAAGTCAGAAGCCCTCTGACTTAGTCTCTTGCCTCTGCATTCCATAACCTGTCAACTGAGTTTTAGTTGATCAAGTTTAAATAGGCCTCCCATACTGGGATGATCTGCCCAAGATGCCCATTAAACTTTTCTTATGCTTAGTTCTGCGTAGATGAGGGGTGTGTGTGTGTGTGTGTGTGTGTGGTGGGGAATAGAAAGAGTCTTTTGTAAGTCCAGTAAGCTGGGTGCCAGGGCTCCCTCAGGAACACAGAGCTGACAGGTAAAACAGTGGGAGGGCTGGGACTGGGGATGTGCTTGGGACAGGAGGTGGGAGTACTGGGAGCAGTGGCTACAGGGTACCTTAGGGAATTTTGGGGTGGCCATAGCCCCCCAAGTTCCTCCCACCCAGTGCTGCCTCTGCTTGGGGAACTGTGCTCTGCTGCCCTTCCCTCAGAAGCCCTGCATGGAGTGCCCCAAGCAGGGGAGGCACTGGGGGGAGGTGTCGGGGGGCTATGGCCACCCCTTCCCAGTCTCCCTTCCCAGCATCACCACTGCCTGCCCCATGCAGCTGAGCCCTCCTTGAGCCCAGTGCCAGCCCATCCCAGTCCCTCCACTGGAAAGAGGCCAGTACAGCCTCTGGTCCTGAGCCTACAGCAGGAAGCCTGCCCTCACTCCATGCACAAATCTAGGGGGCACATGCTCCACAGCTCTATTTTGGTCCCAGGGCTCCTATCATCACCCTGGCTGGGCAACCTCTGCCCCACTCCCTCCCTCACAATGGGGGGCCTCAATCTGCCCTCCCACCTCTTCCCTCCCTCACATCCCTTCCCCCTATTAGACATACCTGCAGGGAGCTGGCTGCCTAGCTGTGCTCCTAGCCATATGCACAGCAGGACCTTTAATTTTTCAGGTTCTTCTGCCCCCTGGGTTGGTGGAGGGACCACGCTTGCAACTTACTCCTCAGCAGGAATGCAAAAGCTGAAGTTTTATATTTGGTGCCATTTTTTGTCTCCCCAGTGCTGATTGGTTGAGGGGCCCTGGCAGCCCTGTTGTTCGCTGCCAGCAAGCAAGGGAGAAAAACAGCATCAGGCTTAAAATCGCAGCTTTCACGTCTTGCTGGTAAGTGAGCCACAAGTGGGGGCTCTGGTTGGCAGGGGCCCTTGAGCCAGGGCTCCACTGGCCTGTGCATTAATCCACCTCTGCTAATAGGTTGGGTGTTTTTTATCTTCAACATTCACCACACTGTAAACACAGATAACAGAAAAACAGTCTGGGCAGCAAGACCAGGCTGTCCTGTTCTGTGAACATGCCCCCAACACAGCAGCTGCCATGGGCCTGGGTTGTCCTCTGCCCTGTATCAAAGAAACTCTGGCAACTGTTCCAGCACTGTGGCTAATAGTGGCAGTTGCAGTGCCCCAAGCATGGCTGACCTTGGCCGTGTCTTTTCCTGACTGCTCAGTGATTCCTCCTCTGCTCCATGCTGGCTGCCCACCTCTTCCCCAGCAGCCTCTCCCACCTCTGTCTCTTTCCAGATCCCTCAGAGGGGTTTTGCCTGCCCAAGTATGTTTATTCTCTACATTGTAATATGGGATATTATCTCCTCTTACAGTTACCAAAAAGGAAGCAGTTTTTTTGTGGGAAGATTGTTGCCCCTACTTGGACTAAGCAAGTAGGAGGCACAGTAGATTTTGTAGACTGACCAAAGTATGTGTGTGTCGGGGGGGTGGATGGGATAGGTGGGGGAAGGGTGGGGGGCACATTGGGAATGCATTTATTTCACCTGAAGTTTAAAACCAGTTGGTCTGGCAGTGGCAGCAGCATTTCTCTTCAGGCAGCATGAGGGAGTCATTTAACTTCATGGCTCATTTTCACTTACCAAATTCCTTCTAAATTCTTCATTCCATGGGTGTTAATGACTCTATCATTTTTAATGATCTTGATGTTTCATCATTCAAACTACTCTTCTGAAGTTCTGCTGTCTGTGAGCTACTTTTGGTAATATCATTCCTGTTTTACAGCCCTGCAGACTGTTTTTAACTCACTCCAATAGTCAGATTTGTTTTTGCTTCTAGTTAGATTTGTTTCTGTCCTAGGCTCCTAGCATATTAGTAAAACTTCTAGTTTCTTTTTACCTAGAGAAAAATATATTTCATGTTATATGGGATGATGCACCAAACCATCTGCACCTTAGATCCATGTGTGTGTGTGTGTCACAAGCTTTCATGAGCTGGGGCTAGCTTCATCAGATGCTGTGAATGGACTGACCAAAAATGGACTGGCCACCATTGTATCCACAGCATGCAGTGCACTTCATCAATCTCAAAACTCCCTGCCTACCCTTTACTCTTCCTCTCTTTCTCTGTCTTCCTTTTAATATAGCTGTTCCATTGCCTCATTATCAGAGGCATCTTCAGATCACGGCAGACTCAGGTTATGTGGATTTCTATGTAAGTGGATGTCATTGTTTTTTATAGTCTATTTATTTTTAATAATATATTTAAAAAGACAGTGGAGACTCCTTGTTTCCTTTCCTTTATTGTCTGTATTTAGATATGGGACAGAGATTTGATTCCTTCTGAGATGATCTGAAGTCCTGCTGAAGACCTGCTGTGCTTGTTTAAGGGTTTCTAAAAGGTTTTGTCCTCTGCCTAATGTATTCTATCTCTGGGAGGGAGAAGAAAGGGTTTTTTTTTTGCCTCAAGCTTCCAAATTGTGATGTACATGCTGGCCATACCTCCTTCATTACATTTCAGTTAATTGGAGTGCCTGGGACTGCCTAAAGTGCAGCATTGGGCGAGCCAACACCTGCTCCCAAAGAAGGTCACTGATCCCCAACTCAGAGGTTGAAAGCTTGTCTTGTGTGATGAATAATCCCCTGGGGTTAGAGTAGGGTGAGTGCTGCCAAGTCGTCAGTGGTATTCATCACCCCTTTAATTCACAGACCTGTTGGGGAATGACTCTTCATTCTGGGAATTTATGCAGAGAGCAAATGCCTCACAAATCAATACTGACAAGATTATTTGCACTGAAAGTGGCATGGGGGAAGGGCTTTCTCAGCTCTGTTAAAGAGCCGTTTAAATTGTTCACACAGCAAATCCATTGGACAGCGAGGAACTCCTGCCAAGTGTTTAAATACAGAAAACGCTTTTTACAGCGTAGGTTGGCCAGTACAGAACAGAGGTAACATTGGGTGAGTGAGGTAGGCAGCTCAACTGCCAGCCATTTTGTGAAAGCTAAAACTGGTTTGCACAAAGTGTTCTTAAAAATTGTGTAATGAGGAAATATGTAGCAGTCCTTTTCCTGAACATTGTTACCTTTTACAGTCAGCATTTTATGTACTTGTTGATGTAGGACAACATTGAGGCTGCCTGTCTGACAGCTTGTATCACAGCTACCTACAGCAGGGATGTAGCTAGTTGAAGTGCAATGAATACATTTTAATGAGGAAAGATTTGTGCTAATATTGTACTGTACATACTATATTTAAGACTAATTAAACAATTATTACTGTTACCAAACCAGGTTTATTACTAGACTTTTTATAATAGTTAGGGTACAGGGTTTTATTGCCAAAACGGTGGCATCTGGTTGCTAATCAAAATGACTCAATCCATGTCTTGTTTCTGTTGCTGAGGAGCCAGATATGGGTCTCCAGGAACCAAGCCCTCCTGCTGCTTCTCATGCAGAGCTCATAAAAGCCATTCCTCTCCCTCTGCTTAGTACCAGGATTTTATTTGATGAACTTCACCATTTTGTCAGTGGCTCTTGAAAAAATAAGTGTTAATCCCTGAGGGCTATAGCAGTGATTATAGTATGTGGCTAGAAAAATGAGTGGAAATATTTGGGAGAACAACAGATGGTAAATAATAGATTCCTTTGTGAAGCTGGTGGAAACCTACTGCCTTCCTCTATAATGTGCTGTTATTTTACTAATTGTTCCTTGCAGGTCTTGGACATCCAGGACATGTCTCTGCCAATTGCAAAATGGGCATGGTAACTGATTATTGCTATCACCCCAAATATGAATTTACCAACTTTTGGTGGGGAAATGTACCTAGCTGTTACCTGTTCCTCACAAAAAATTCTACCTTGTCACCAATGCTGAATTCATTAAATCTAGAAGAAAAGGAATCAACTCTTCATAACAGCTCAGGTCATAAGAGTGTGATGGTAAAAGGTCAGGTACCAAATCTAGTCCCTTATGTGACTGACGCATGAGAACCTCAATTGAAGCATATTTGGTGATTCATAGATTCATAGATGTTAGGGCTGGAAGGGACCTCAATAGTTCATCGAGTCCAACCCCCTGCATTGGCAGGAAAGAGTGCTGGGTTCAGATGACCCCAGCCAGATGCCCATCTAACCTCCTCTTGAAGACCCCCAGGGTAGGGGAGAGCACCAAGTCTCTTGGGAGCCCATTCCAGACTTTGGCCACTCTAACTGTGAGAAGTTCTTCCTAATGTCCAGTCTAAATCTGCTCTCTGCTAGCTTGTGGCCATTATTTCTTGTGACTCCCAGGGGTGCCTTGGTGAGTAGAGCCTCACCAATTCCCTTCTGTGCCCCCATGATGAACTTATGGCAGCCACAAGGTCACCTCTCAGCTTTCTCTTGCAGAGGCTGAAGAGGTCCAGGTGCCCTAGTCTCTCCTCGTAGGACTTGGCCTGCAAGCCTTAACCATACGAGTGGCCCTTCTCTGGACCCTCTCCAGGTTATCCACATCTCTCTTGGAGTGCAGTGCCCAAAACTGCACGCAGTACTCCAACCAGCGCCTGATAGAGGGGAAGTATCACCTCCTTGGTTCTGTGTGTCATGCATCTCCTGATGCATGATAAAGTGCAGTTAGCTTTGCTGATGACTTCGTCACACTGGCAACTCATATTCATCTTGGAGTCCATAGGACTCTGAGATCCCTTTCTGCTTCCATGCTGCTAAGCAGTTCATTTCCTAGGCAGTAGGTGTGCTGGACATTTTCCCCCCCTAGGTGCAGCACTTTGCATTTCTCCTTGTTAAATTGCATTCTATTGTTTTCTGCCCATTTGTCCAACCTGTCCAGGTCTGCTTGTAGTTGTTCCCTCATCTGCAAACTTGGACAGAGTACACTTCACTCCCTTGTCCAAGTCACTGAAGAGTATTGGTCGAAGGACTGAGCCCTGCAGGACCCCACTGCCCACTCCCTTCCAGGGTCAATACTGACCCATTCACCACCACTCTCTGGGTATGACACTCTAGCCAATTTGCCACCCACTGAATACTCAACCAAACATAGCTAGATGTGATAGGTGAATACTCAACCAAACATAGGCTAGAACCTTGCTCTCTCCATATCTTAAACGTACAATCTAAAGGCAGTGGGATGATTACAAAAATAATAATATCGGAAGTTCTAGAGCACCTTTAAGGATTTCCAAATACTTTACAAATGTGAATTAACTTTCCTATGACATAGGAATTGCTTTGCTAGATCAGATCCAGGGTTCCCCTCATCCCTTGCTATCTCCTGACAACTGTATTCGGCAGTTATAGCTATTGTAAAGATGAGCAAGCTGACATCCATAAAGTGTAAGTGCTGGAGGTAGGTACAGAACACAAAACCACCTTCCACTGCACCTAAGTTTTAATGAGTTGGCTGCAGTATCCAAAGCTTTTCTGGCACAATCAGAATGATTTTTCATTTGTTTCATGTGAGTTAGTTGTAGAGCAGCTTGCTGAGATTTTCTTCCTTCTGCTGCTTTTGAGCAAAGGTTACCAATTATACTAATTCCAGGAGCCATTTCTATAATTTCTTATGTTCCAGAGACTCAAGAACATACCTTATTAGCAAAATACAATCAATCAGCTATTAAGAAAACAATATCTGTAATCCTGAAAACAGCAGAGACTGCTAAGCTTATCTTAGAACAGAAGATTCTTAGATTGACAACAATATTCTATTTCCGTTCAAGCTGTGGATACATTGCAGCTGAAGGTGGGTTACATTACAGAATGAATAGTCATGCCCACGGTAGTGTCAGAGCAGATCGGTTAAAAAGGTGCCTCGGCACAGCTGTATTAGGCACATTGTGAGTCCCAGGTGCAGGGATTTTCTTTGTAAGGTAGGAAAAGTCCATGGTGCAAGATCAGAGCCTGCCAAAGGTTTGCAGCTGCACCAGCGAGTGCATGCTCGTGATTGGCTTAGAGAAAATTATGCACACGTGGTGGTCGGCAATTGGTTCGCTGGCCGCATAAAAGGTTTGGGCAATGCCCGCCCAAATTGAAGGAGTGCTCGAACATGCGAAAGGAGAGATCCTTACATGTACTTTGGAGCCACGGAGGAGGCCTGATCAGCCACCATCGACTCCCCGTCACGGTTTTCCACAATGTATCCTGTCCCCATGTGAGTGTGAGCAACCGTGTCTGCTGTCTACGAATTGTGCCTACACTGTATGCATCAATGAGAGTCTGTGTACTACAGCTTGTAAGTAAAGTTTTTTTGTTGCAATCCACTGAAGCTTCTTATTCAACTAGTTCTGCTCTAAAGGCGGCCCCATTCCATCGGTATTTTTCAGCCCCAATAGGTAGCTTTATTCCAGGTAGCATGAATAATTGTAGCAGTGAAGATGGGGCAGCTCTGACCAGTAAAGCCACTGTGGGGACCCTAGATATATATTTGGGTTGTGGTGCCACATACTCCCTGTGCTGTTCTAACCTGTGCTAGTTATATTAATGTTAGGATAAGTATGCCTATTCATGCTGCAATCATCACAGTGTTATTCACTGTTGGTGGCAGTGTGGAATTGCCTATACAAGCCTCAGTTTCCTGCTACTTGTGCCTGCTTGTTATCTAAAAAATTGTTCCTCTATTTGGCTTTATAATGACCTTTGGGATTCATTATATATTTTTCTCTAAGCAGAAATTCTATTGTGGATGGATAAAACTTGTTTTCAGATAGTCAGGACAATGGACAACCCCTTAGTTGGACCATAACGTGTTTCCTCCAGGACACTATCCCTGCATAGAAGCTAATCTAAAATCAGATATTTGTAAAATATAAAGCTAAACTTGGGGAATCACTCTGTTTGAGTCTACGTGTTAATGGTTAGAAACATTTCAAATGTGTCATAAACATTTTTTAAAATTTCTTCTATCAAAAACAACTTGTTTCCAGGAGTCAATATCCTAATATATGTCATGGTTCTGGATAAGTGTATGCTATTTAAGTAGAGGAACAATTCAAACACCAGGCATACACACAGTATGTCATTTCAGTGCCTGGGGCTGCTGCCAGGTACAACATACAGTAGAGCTCTGTATACATCAAAAACTTGACAGTCATAGCTGCAGCATAATAAAGATGTGTGATGGCTGGACTGCCTTGCCTTGGGCAACGTACTATTTATTATGTACCCACCGCACAATAAACCTCTCTTCATTCAAATGCCACCTTAACATTTACTTCTTAAAAAGACATTCAGTGGTAATCTGTCATTCAGTGATTCCGCTATGGGTTTTCCTGGTAGATGGGTATAATTGGGAGTGCCTTGAAAGAGGCTTGGGAAATAGAACATGAAACAAAACTCTTACAGGCTTTGTACACACCACAAAATTGGCCTTTAAAATGGCTTAAATGACCCTTTGCACTGCTTTAATGGCATTGCTGTTTGCATGCTCTGCGTCTTATTTCGCTTTAAATGACTTTGGTACATAGAAAGATAAAACACCCCCAAGGTGGTAGGACATTGAATTATGCTTCTGTCTTGTTATGTTGTTTCATAGTTCACAGGAGGATGGGTGCTGGAAGGTTCTCCTGGGCAAGGAATTTCTCTTGTGTACATCATCATAACAAGAAAGGAGCGTAATTAAATGTCCGGCTTCCAATAGACGACTCTGAGGTAAATAGACTGCTCCAGCTTTTACCTGAGCCTATTTTGCATAAAATGAACTTTGCCAACCAGGAGATTCTATACCACCTTTCAGCCCTCCTGTGAAATATTACTTTTCATTTCCACCTGGGAGAAATTTTACAATCCCAACAAACTAGTATGTAACTACTAAGCCATTTACCTATCTTAATCTTGACCATTTACTTGAACATTACCCCTTTTCCCCTACTTTTCATCTCCCCCGGGTATTTGCATGGCTCCCGTTCAGTATAGGTCTGAGAATCTCACAATCCAAGGAAGGGACAACTATTACTATACAGATGGAGAGCAGAGGCATAGAGAGCTTAAGTGTCATGTCCAAGTACGTACATGAAACCAGGAGAAGATTAGGGGCTCAAGTCCTTGTTTACCCAAGTCCTAGACTACTGCGATTATCAGTAGGTCATTATCCCACTCTGTCTTTTTACAGTGCACTCTGTTCAGGGCAGAGATTGAATCTTCCTGGAAGTGTGGACATTGTCCAGCACATAGAAGTTTATATCATCAATGACAAGAACAGCTTGGTGTCCTGATGAAGTTCTTATGACAACTTAGTCCTCCAGATAGTAGAGAAGATCCAAAGAGTTTCTAATCTGAATTAGTGGAGCAGGAAGAGTGAGAGTCCCTCAGAGGTAAAGTGACTTTCCTGAGGTCACACAACTCATTAATACGGTTCTAGCCAAATTTCCATCAACACCGCTAAAATTGAAACCCACTTAATTTTTTTAAAAAAAGATCAGGGCACTTCAGACTGGTTTTGGTATTTAGCTACAATCAGTGTATATTATTTGATAAAGACCAGGGAGCAGAACATTTCCTGGGGATTCATTATTGTGTGGGGTTAACTATCCCTTGGGCCTCCAATTCCTCTCAGATAGTAATTAATCCCCAGAAAATTATCCTCTGCCTGGATCATTATTACTTACACAACCACCTTATTAAAAATAAATTAAATGTGTCTTTGGAGAATCTTAAATCAAACGGGGAGACAACAGAGTTTATTGAGTCTGGAGAAGAGAGGACTTAGGGGGGATTTAATAGCAGCCTTCAACTACCTGAAGGGTGATTCCAAAGAGGATGGAGCTAGACTGTTCTCAGAGATGGCATATGACAGAACAAGAAGCAGTGGTCTCAAGCTGCAGTGGGAGTTCTCCTAATATCTAAGGTTATCAATACAAATGTAGTTTTCAGTCTTTTAGGAGTCAACATGCAGTTCCCTCTTCTCTATAGCTGAAGGCTTCAGCAACAGTCTACCCTAAGGCATTTGTCAGTCCCTGTGCTCTAAACAACAACTCTTAACAGCCTGGGTCAGCTTTTCTACTGAGAGCCTATGGGAGGCCAGAGCTTGCAGTCAGTTCCTAGTCTGAATCAGGTTTCTTTCTTCCCATTGGAGCAGTTTGTCTGCTGCATATCTAGGTCAGCCCTTACTTGCTGAGCTCTCGTCCATTGAAGTCAGTCACCTAGTACAGATGCAGCAGGTGGAGCAGGTTGACTAGTTCTAGGCCTCCTGGACTTTAAGGAGGCTTTGTTGCCCCATAACAATGACCCATGCTAATTTCTGTCCCTTGAAGTATTTTGATGCATGCAGGTCAGCATCTGAACATGCTAACTGAGGCAAAAGGGAACCTCTAGGCAGCTGAGAAATTAGCATCCATATGGTAAAGACTTTAAATGGAGCACAACAACATAGAGATTTTTCCTTTTTGAAAATAAAGTCTTAAGCCTGTATTTCACTGGGCCTCTGGTTTAAGACTTTATGAGCAGTAGCGGCCTTAGGGTAGGGCAAACCAGGCAACTGCCCAGGGCCCCATGCTTTATAAAAATAAATTAATTACACTAAATATTTGTATTATCAATATTGTATTAAGATATTTAATTGCAGTTTCATGGATAGGGCAAAGTGAAATTGAAGCAGAAAATGTCCAACTTGCTTATAGGTTGTCAAAATAAAGCCTCTAAGCCAGCGGTTCTGCACCTTTTCCAGTTGACGTACCCCTTGGTCTCAGAGCGAGACTTCATGTACCCCCTTACGCGACTGAGTGATGGGTGTTCAAAGCGATGTTTCTGGTGCGAGGTTGAGGCGTGGAGCAGGAGTAGGAAATCTGGTTTCCACGCGCATGCATGGTTTACAGCAGTAAAACCCTGGCAATTTCAAATTGTCAAGACCTATTTTTTGGCCCCTTCAACTTGTGTTAGACAATGTATGAAATATATCTCATGTACTCCCTGATGAGGCTTCACGTACCCCCTGAGGGTACATGTACCCCCGTTCAGAACCACTGCTCTAAGGGGTCCCAAATGACCGTCTTGCTTAGGGCCCCAACAACCTTATGGTCACCACTGCTGATGAGCGGGGAACCCAGGTTCTGGAGGGCGTGGTGCTGGTCATTCAGTATATACCACTGTCTTCTGTTGCTTCCTGATACTGGCCTAATGCTTCAGCATGGTGCTGGTTTTAGAGGTGTGTTTTCTTGGAGGCCCATAATTACCATTTGTATCCATAGGTTGTGTCCACCATTAATGATGACAGATGTTACCATTTGTGCATATGGTTGTGTCCACAGGTGTTAACCCAGATTAACACCTGGGTTGAGTGTTAATCCTCTTGGTCTGGTGAAACACTGATGTAGGCAATAGCATTCTGCCTTTATTAAAAATAATCTGAAAGTTCAGTTGGATATAGACCTTCATGTCCTGCCTATGTTACTGCAGGAGTGGACAAAATGCTGCTTGCCAGGCCATTCTATCCAGCCTGTGGGGCCCCTAAAAAATTTAGAAAATTAATATTAATCTGCCCTGTGCTGCCTGTCACGTGGCCCTTGATGGCTTGCTGAAACTCAGTAAGCAGCTCCCTGCCCAAAATAATTGTCCACCTCTGTGTTACTGTGTATACTGTTAAATGGTTGTCAAGTGAGAGAGTGGGGAAGGGGAGAGGGGCTTATGGTTTTGAGAAGGGGGAAGTGTGTGTGTGGAGAGGGGGGTGCAGCACTCTTTCCCACACTGGGAGCTCCACAGCAGTGGCTCGGCTGCTGCTGCCCTTGTGTGTGTGCTCCTGCCGGCATATGCTCTCTGCCCACCCCAGCTGTTGCTTTTAAAGCAGCAGCACCTGGAGGTTGTTTTGGAGTTCCTGTCATGGCAATTCTGCCAGAGTGCAGACTCCACAGGTGTAGGGGCTAATTCTAGCTCCTCTCTTAACTTGGTACCCAGAACAGGTGCCTTTCTCACCCAACCTTAATATATATATATATATATATATTATATATTTGCAATGGAATCCAATCCATAAAAGAGGACTTGAGATATCTGAGTGTTAACTCCCTATGAGGTGATCTGGAAGCATTTCCAAATCAAAATCTTTGGTTTTCCTCTAAAAGTATTTAGGTTAGATGTTTGTTTTTATCTGAAAATCTGAAATGAAAATTGCTATTGAAGATGCTTCCCTTTCAGGAGAAAAATCCTTTGTTCAAACTGCAGTTTTCTGTCAGACAGTTCAGATTGGATCTTTCAACCAGCAAAACAGTAACAGAATTAGAAATGGAATCCAGGATAGTCCTGACTTTTCTTTTCGTACTGAAAGTACAATACCATTCCTTCTCAATAGTGTAGGTATTGGTCTCTCTCTCTCTTTCTCTGTAAACCTATTAATCCTGAAATTTGCATATGACTCATGAGACCTGCAAGCTGATAAAGACATGTTTCTTTGAGCTGGATTCTGAATTAACAGTGCTTAAAAATAGGTTATTGGTAGTTTTCTACCCTGGATTTCTGTTGAAAGAGAACATCTTATGTTTTACTACATGTGAAAAATTATATAAAAATAAAAAATATATATAAATAGAAGGATTAGAATAAAATCAGAAGCTAGTAAGCATTAAAGATGTATGTTAGTATAATATAATTGAATACTTGATGGCCTATAACACTGACTTTTTAATGTCACTTTGTGATATGAAAGAAGTTTATGATGTCTCTTGTTTGATTTTCTAGCCATCAGCAGCAGCTGAAAGGTGAAATTTTTGAACCATAGTTGCCATTGATGTTTTGCAGTACAGTGACATTTTTAGGGGACTATTTCTATAATCCTAAGGTAGCAAAAATGGCTTGTTCTGTTAATGTTAAGAAAAACAAACATAAAACAAGGTGGAGCAAACCAACATATAACTATGCAAATTTCAGATTTCAAAAGACTGATTTTTTTCCTAGTAGAATAAAAAGTTTTATAGTGCAAAAGAAGCAAGTCATAGTTTGTCTTTAATATTTTTCTCAGATTCTCAGCCTGAATTGCACTTCTACACTTTTGCTGTTCTTTTGTCAGTATTATTCCTTCAACAATGCTGCCGTTTCTCTGCCCTGCTTTGTCAGTGTCATGCTAGTACAGATGGACTAGTTGAGCTTTGTGCTGTTTGATATGAATGTCCCAGTGAAGCTTGTATCATTCCTAGATTCTGTCTTGGAAATGAAGACTTCAAATTTGTAACCAACAGTGTTTTATATAAGTAGATACAAAAGGTATTTCTCCTGCTTCCTTGTTATACTTGTATTCTCAGCTGTGATACCATAGAAAGAGATGATTTTTTTTTTGTTAAATAGTTACTTTTGATGTTTGCTTTCATGTGATAGGTTTTACTTGTGACAACCACTTTTTCCAAGCTACTCACTGGCTTTTCAGATCAGCACAATCTGCTGGGTAAGAGATAAATAGCACCGATGGTAGGAAATAGAAGAGTAGCTTGGATACAAGCAGAGATGAACCCAAGCCATGGCATTTGTAGCCAAGTATGGACAGTTAAACAACATCCTCGCATGATGGAGGAGGTTGGCTCTAGGCCTGTGATTCTCAACCAGACTGCCATGATACTCTGGGGTGCCATGAGATTCTTCCAAGTGTGCTGTGAGGTGCCACAAAATATTATCAGCAGTATATGTACAAATATCTAAGCATAAGTTGCAAGATAAACCCAGAGGGTGCCTGAATATGTATAGTGAGGCTGCTTCAATGTGCTATAATTGCAGTGCATTGGAACAGACTTGATTAATAAAGTCTGCTGGAGTGTGGTAATTACTGCGCTATAGATGACTCCAGTGTCACATGTATCAGCATCACCATGCTGAAAAATGGCAGTGGGACGTGCTCTTGGAGCCACTCTAATTAAAGCATCATCCCTCCACTCTGCCTCCTGGAGCACGTGTATAAACAAGCAGAGATTTTAAGTAGGAATCCATAGCATCAAAAACATTCGTTCTGAATACTTTACAACAAAAAATTGCTATTCAAAAAATGGGTGAAAGCTAAGAGTAGATCTTTGGTTTAGTTCAATTTTACTTGCAATATTTTGTTCAGGTTCATTTTTTCATGAAGGTATTTGTGAATTGTATTCCTAAACACCACCCTTCCTAGATGCCATCTTTCTTTGCACAGATGCCTGTTTCCTTACATTGTCAAGATCCCTCTATTGAGCAGCCCTGATTCTTTACTGCACCTCTCTTTATGCAATGTGCATTTAAAATACTGTGTAAAACACGATGGGCAATACTGATTTGGTACCAGTTTGTATTTTGTACAGGTATGAGTGGTGAAAACAGTGGCAAGGGAGTGTGGGAATTGGTTCTACAGTTCAGAGACTTGCTACATTCTGTCTTTTTTCCAGTACTGTAAGGATGTCAGAGAAAATGGCTGTAAGGTATAACAACACTGTAAATGGTGTGGTATTAGCCATAATAATCACTACTTTAAAAGTCAGATTGTCTTGGGGCATTGGACTCTATGACATTTAGAAATAAAATACTGTTCTTCAGTATGCAAAAATACCAAACTAGTGAAAAGAAAACAACCCCTCAAAAAATTGCACTTGATGTTAAATTTGTTATAAAAGAATTGTTCAGATTGTTAACAAATCCCAGTGAATTGTTTATTGCCATCTATAATGTCTTCTACTGATTAACTTAGAGTAGACTCTAAGGGCACATCCAGACAAACCCCTTTGAGATGGGGCAAGAACAAAAAAATGTTCTCTGCACTGCAAACTTGCAATGCGGGGAGAAAATTAGACCTCTGGATATCCAGAGGTCTAAAAAAAGCGAAGCTAAAAAAACAGGGGGACTGAGGCAACTGGAGGCTGGGTGCTCCAGAGAGATGCTCTGGCTGCCAGAGCACCTCCATGGTTGGTCACTCCCCCGGTGCTGAAATGCATAGCTAGCCAAGCCACTTGTTCAGCTGAGGGCTCCAGTACTGGTGAGTAAGGGGCCGGGGGGGCCTGGAGAAGGGGCTAGAGGACCATGGGGGGGACTCCCACTCACTCCCCCAGGTACCTGATCTATGCCCTGCCCAGGCCCTCCCCCGACTTGCTCCCCCCCAGCCTCTCCCAAGTGCTGCCCAGCCAGGTTCTGCCACCTTTGGGGCCCCTCTGCTGCTCAGTTGGGCCAGGCCCCTGGCAGCACAAGCTGGCACGGTGCGTGGGGAACGCGTGCAGCACCCAGGTGGGTCCTGCCAGCTCTGGGGCTGCTCCTGCCATTTGGCCACCCTGGCTGGGTGGCAGGAGCAGCCCCAGGACCGGCAGGACCTGGCAGGCACAGCGCATGGTCACTGCATGCTGTGCTGGGTCCTTCTGACAGGGGCCTGGCCTGGCCGGGTGGCAGACAGGCCCCGAGGTCAGCAGGTCCTGCCACCAAGGGCCCGGTCCGGCCCAGCAGCAGAGAGGCCCCAGGACCTGGTTAGGTCTGGCACACGGTTCCTATGTGCCATGCCAGGTCCTGCCACCCAGGGCCCAGCTTGGCCGGGCAGCAGATCCCCAGGGCTGGCAGAACCTGGCTGGATCTAGCACATGGTGCCTGTGTGCCATGACTTGGCAGAGCACCATGACTTGGCTTGACTGGGCAGCAGAGAGGCCCCAGGGCTGGCAGGACTGGGCTGGGCCTGGTGCATGGTTCCCGTGTGCCATGCCAGATCCTGCCACCATGGCTCAAAGTTCCCCACTCCTGCTGCTGCTGCTGCTAAAGGTAAGTTATGGGCCCGGGGGGGGGCTGTGGCCCTCCAGGGTGCCTGGGAGCATGGGTGGGGGGCTGTGGCCCTCCAGTGGGGAGCTGGGACCCTGGGCAGGAGGTGTGTGGCCTTCCAGGGTGCCTGGGACCCTGAGTTGGGGGGGCTGGGGCCAAACCAAAGCTCTTGACCCAGTCGACACAGGCAGAGGAGGCTGCCAACTACAAAGCCTGGTAGGCCTCCACCCATGCCAGATTTCCTGAGTCTTGGACAATGAGGAATATGTTGTCGGCATATGCTGACAGGACCAGCTGCACTGTGGGCTCCTGGAGCATCAATCCCACCACCTGCTTCTGCAGGAGAATGAGGAAGGGCTCCAGGGCCAAGGCATACAGCAGGCCTGACAGCGGGCAGCCTTGATGCACACCCTCTCCTGAATAGGATGGGCTCCAGCAGCATCCAGTTGAGCTTGACCAAACATTCTGCAGAGGCATACAGCACCTGGAGAGCCTGCACAAAGTGGGCTCCAAAGTTAATGGCCTGCAGCATGCCTGTGAGATACCCGTGATCCACTCTGTCAAATGCCTTCTTCTGGTCCAGGGACAGGAAGGCAAAAGACAGGCTTTCCCAGCGAGCTAGCTCCAGGAGGTCCTGAATCAGGTACAGGTTGTCAAAGATGGAACATCTGGGCACCATTTTCACCTGGTCAGGATGGATCATGTCCATCAGCACGGGCTGTAGGCACAGCGAGAGGTCCTTTGCTACCACCTTGTAGTCTGTGTAGAGGAGGGACATTGGATGCCAATTCCTTAGGTTGCAAGGACCTCCCTTCTTCAGCAGGAGAGTCAGCACGGCCCTCCGGCACAACAGAGGGAACTCCCCACTTCCTTCACATTCAACCCAGACTGCAGCAAGGTCCAGGCTGAGGATGTCCCAGAAAGCCCAGTAGAACTCCCAGGTCAGCCCATCAATGCCCAGAGCCTTGTTGCCAGACATCAGGTGGAGGGCGGCTGAAAACTGAGCCAGAGTAAGAGAATCTTCCAGCCAGTCCTGGTCAGCCACACTGACCTGCAGGAGTCCCTCCCACAGGGTCTGACAGGCCTTGGCATCAGTCGCATCCACGGATAAGAGCTCTTCATAGAAGGCCCATGCACACTGGCGCATCTCACTTGGATCCGTAAGCGGGGTGCCATCACCTGCCAGAAGGCAGGTGATGTACTTCTTGGCCCCCTGCCTCCTCTCTAGGGCATGGAAGCAGTGAGAGCTGCGGTCCATCTCCTGAAGGAGCTGGACACACGAGTGGACAAAAGCACCGCAAGTGTGATGGTCATCCAGAGCACGAAGCCCTTTCCTTCTCTCCTGACACTCTCCACAGAGGGACGGGTTGGTCAGGTTGATGGCCAGGCACCTCTCCAGCTCTAACACTTCCTACTCAAGCTGATCCCGGACTGCTTCCCTCTGCCAGGTGTGCCACCAAGTGTAGCCGCAGCAAAAAAGCTGTATACACACCTTCTTCACATCTCACCATCTCTGAGCCGAGGAGAAAGCTGCTAATTGCTCCCACCAGGCTAGCCAGAACTCCCAGAAATCCTCCCTGAAGCCCACATCCTCCAGTAGGCTGCCACTGAAATGCCAGTAGGCCAACGCCAGACACCCAGGCCCCAGCGTGGCCTGGGCCCAGACAAAGTGGTGATCACTGAAAGGGCTTGGTTGGATACTATAGGACTGGGCCCAAGCAAAGTGCAGCAAAGAGATATAAACCCGGACTATCTGGGAGTGACATGCCTACTCCTTCCTCACCCTCACATAAGTGAAGGCAGGGGGTTCAGTGGGGTGACAGGTACGCCAGATGTCTACCAGGGAGCGGTCCATCAGGATCTCCTTGAGGATGCCTATGGCGGACTGGTTCTGCTTCTTGCCTGACTGGTCTTGCTCATCTAGGGTGATGTTAAAGTCCCCGCCAAGGACAAGGCACTCACAAGGGTTGAGGGTGCTGATGTATGTGGCCACCTGATGGAAGAAATCTGCCAACTCTGGGTCCTTTGTTGGGGTGTACATGCTCAGGACCAGTCCCTGTACCTGATCCAGAGATGCAGCAGATGGCCCAGCACCACCTCCACATCTTGGAGAACCTCAGCTGCAGGCCTGGGGAGAACAGGGTGGCCACCCCAGATGAAGTGGCTGAGAGGTAACTAAAAAATACCCTGCCTCCCCACTCCAGCCGCCAATTTGGTTCATTGGCTGGAGTCGTCAGGGTCTCCTGCAAGAATACAATGGGGTACCCCCCCTCTTGAAGGAAGGAGAGCACCAGGCACCTCCAGAGAACATTCCTGCAGCCGTGGACATTGAGGGTCATGATCTTAAGTGACCCCATGGCTGGCAGGGTGAAGTAGGGGTCTCATGCATCTCAACGCCCAATGTAGAGCCCCAGGGCCTCTGTATCCCCTAGATTAGAGGAAGGAGCCTCTGTCACCAGGCCTTCCTTTAGGCAGGCCTCAGTTTTGGCTCCCGTAGCTTCAGGGGTTAGGCCTTGGTTAGCAGAATAAAGGGCTTCCCCCATGGTCTCCTGGTTGGGACTATCTAGCATCCCTTAAACCTCCTCCATGGGGATCACCTGTTTGAGCTTTCCCAAGGGTGGGGTGTCAGGCATAGGTGGGGAGGCCCCTGGAGGCTGGGCCACTCCTTCCCCCATGTGGTGGTCTTGGGAGGGGGAGAGGAGTCCTCCACATCAGAGGGCTCCAGCTGTGCCCGGGCCTTCCTGTTGCCTTTACACCCTGAGGGGACTTGCACCCACTCAGCCATGGGGTGGTCCTCAGGTGTACAGACTCCAGCAAGATAAAGTGAGGATTGGGGGGGTGGAGAAGCCACAATGGGGGTATGACTAGGGTCAGAGGGGCCCTGCTCCCTCTCTCCCCCAGGTTGCTGGTGCCCTCCCTGGGACTCCACTAAACTTCATTGGGGGTGGGGTCCCTTGAGCTCATAGGTGGGCTTGTAGTTGTGGCAGAGGTCCCAAAGGGGCCTGAGGGGGTGGGACACGGGTGGTAGGGGCACCCCTTTTTCCACTGGGACCTGCACATGCCCTCCCCAGCTGGTCCATGGGGCACTCGTGCGTGCCCCAGGGCACGGTACCAGAAGCACTGCACATCCCCCAGCATATAGAAAATCCTCACCAGGGCCCCCTGACAAGGAATTACCAGGCACCCCCTCAGCCTCCAACTGTGCTCCTGTCACCAGCTGGATCATGACCTGGCGATAGAAAGAGTGCACGTGGCAGAGGCCAGGGTTTTGGCCCTCCCAGCAAGAGGGCCACCCCCAGGAAGATAACTCTTCCCAGGGTTTGAAGCTGGGGGATCAGGGCCCAACTGGGGATATAGAGAGGGATGGAGCTGAGGACCACCCTGGTCCCCAGATCTTCCAGAGGCTTGAGGGGGACATACTTGCCCCGTACCATGAGCCCTCTCTTCACCGCCTTTTGTACGGCGGCCTCCGAAGAAAGGAAAAAGAACCCCTTACCATGAAAGTGGGAGGCTGCCATGATCTTGGGGGCCCCCACTACCCAAGCCAGGGCCTGCACCCAAGTCTCAAAGTGCAGGTTCTCCCACTTGGGTAGTTGGCACTTCACCCCATGCCTATGGGTGAGTGCCGGAAAGGGGGCCCAGCTGCCTGAGCTGGAAGGTCTCCCTGCAGCTGCCTGTGCATAGCTGTGGTTCCCTCCCTGAGGGACCATGTTGTGGGCCTGAGCTAGGGCCAAGGACAGGCTGTGTGGGTGTGCTGGCTGGTATAGTGCACTTGGTCCCCTCAGGTGCTGGTGGTTTAGGCTTCAGGCAGAGCCCTTAGTTTCATAGTAGGTAGGGTCAGAAGGGACCTGAGCTGATCATCAAGTCCGACCCCCTGCCATGGCAGAAAAGAGTACGGGGTCAAACAACTCTGGCTAGGTGATTATCTCGCTTCCTTTTGAAGACCCCCAGGTTAGGAGTGAGCACCACTTCCCTTGGAAGTTGGTTCCAGATCCTAGCTGCCCTGACTGTGAAGTAGTGCTTCCTGATGTCTAGTCTGAACCTACTCTCAGTCAATTTATGGTCGTTATTTCTAGTTACTCGTGGTAGTGCTCAGGGGAACAGGGTCTCTCCCGTTCCCCACTGGTCCCCCTTGGTAAGTTTATAGACTTACCTATAAGTCTATAAAAATCAGGTTGGCCATTTTTAAACCAATCTAACTGTCCTGAACTTGTATACACTTCACACTTAGATCAACCTAATGAATGTAGGGCACCTATGTGCATGCCCGATATTTGCTCTGACACATTCTAATTAGAACGCATAAGAGGAGTCCCAATTTAATCCATTCTACTCAATCAACAAGACTTGATTAATTGAGTCTGCCGGAGCATTACCTCTGTCACATCTATTCAACATTTCTACATTTTGAAATGGCTGTGGGGGTACTTTAAAGTATATCAAACAAGCTTTAGTTAAGGTGCCCCTGCCACCATTTTGAAGCATAGGATACTGAATATACAAGATGCTGTGGGCATTTTTATTAGAGCAACTTTCAAGAGGTGCTCCTATTACTGAAGTAGGAATTCGTATTTCAAAACCCTTGGTCAATAGCATTTGATTACAGCAATGTCTCAGGTAAATTAAGACATAAAATACTTCAGGTATCTTATTACAGTAATCATAGCTCCCTCTGGATCAAGCCAGTAAGTTAATATGCTGCTGTATGCTTGCAAATGTATTTATTAGCAGTTTACTTTCAACATATGTATAGCTGTTTGCTGACATTTTTCTAGCCAGATGTTTAATTACAGATTCTCTTACTCTGGCTCAGTTTTCAGCCGCCCTCCACCTGATGTCTGGCAACAAGGCTCTGGGCGTTGATGGGCTGACCTGGGAGTTCTACTGGGCTTTCTGGGACATCCTCAGCCTGGACCTTGCTGCAGTCTGGGTTGAAGATGTGACATCCATGCTAACTTAAAATGTTAATGGGTATCATAGGACTGATGCACATTATTCTAGTAACTTCATTTGCACAATTGAGTTCTGTTGCCTCATTGCAAATAAACTGTGCTAATATAAGGGGGTTGTTAATATATCCTTCAATCTAAATGTGACATAAAAATTCCATGCCAGGAAAAAAACACAACACTGATGAAGACTATTATAGAAAAGTACCTTAAGTGGTAGTCTGTGAATGTACAGCATCACAGTTGCTTGGGAATGGAGCTATCTGCAGGCCTGATTAGACTGAATAGGTAAGGAAATAGCAATGTAACAGGTTTGGTGCAATAGGTTTTCACTAAAAAACAAACACATTGGTCCAATCAATTCTACTGTTATCTTGGAGCAAAAAAACCTAGAGCCATTAAGGTGTATAAAGCACATAATAATGCATACTCATTACTGATACCACCATAAATATGCATGAGACTTAAGCCAAATACTTGTGATATGATGTTTTTTTGACTCAAAGAGATTAAAAAACGTAAAGGCTTGAGCTTGCAACCCATTACAGCCCTGCTAAGTACTTACTACTATTGCTGTCTTCAGCGGGATTACTCCGTGTAGTAAGCACTATGCCAGCTAATTACAAGCACAGTTCAGAGGAATTGTACTGAGATGGGGAGGGAAAGCAGGAGAGGATGACGGAAATCAGTAATCATGGAGCCATCTTGGAGGTTAATAGATCTTTTAAAATTAGTTTAGCTGAGAATTTTGAGAATATATTTAAATCGAGACAAGAGTAAGTTATGGTGGAGTGGCTGTGAAGATAACTTAAGGCACACCATGACACAACTGAAAACAGGTATATGAGAAAGACATACGAAGAGCATGTAAATGATCAGCTTGGGTGGTCCAAAGGATGGGATGGAGGAATGGACTGAGGAGGCTGAATTTGGTTAGTGAATGAAGGATAAGGGCTTTGGAAGGGGTATGTTAGACTAAACAGCCCTTTCCATTGCAGCATGCCATCAGAGAAAAACAAAAGGAATGAAATGGAACAATATTTAATATTATTCCAAATGTAGATGTTGTTGACATCTGCTGACTCTTTCTGGTTTTGAATGACAATCTCTTCTACAATCATTTTGCCACCTGGATTTCGAGAACTTGGATACAGATTTAATTGTGTATTTTTTAGATGTATTCGAGTATTGTATTGAATCTTCATTTAAAGGTGATCTTAGTATGCAAATTAAATGTATGTAAATGTCCCAGTGTTTAATATTTTATGTATTTTATTTTGATATAAGGGCTGTGTGATTTAGCAAGTATCATTAGAGGGTCCATAATGATTAAGAGCTCACCAAGGCTATGCTTTCCATTAACAGTTTGTTTTATTTTCTGAATAGTGTTAATTTTTTTTTTCTTCAAGCTAAGTTGATTCCATTGTGTGACACACCTATTTACATGTTCTAAATGGAAAATTAACATTATAAATGCCTAAATTGTGATGTTTGTGTATGGGTTTTTTCTTCTTTTCTTTCACCAGACTTTTGGCATGGAATTTAGCATAGAAGTGCCTTTTGGCTTGAAATTCTCTAACTACATACAAAAACAGTAAGCATGCAAGCTTCTCCACACTGCCACTACCAATATTTATTTCAACCTTGTTCAACAGAGACCTTTTTGGTAGGTAAACTCAATTCTGGCAACTCATTCAGTTCTGGATTTTCTGATTAGTTTGACGGCAAGCATTGAAGTCATGGTGATAGGTTTCTGAGGTACAAGCTCATGCAGAAGGTAATGGCCCGCAACTCCTATTTTACATATAGTAAGCAACTATTAGGTGGTAATAACTTTTGATTATTATTGATCTCAGTGAATTTGAACTAATGTAATAGAGTAAGGGAATCTATAGCTCATTATCAGTTCTCTCAGCCACCAGCCTTTTATCATAGATGTATGGACAAACTCTTCTGAGGATCAAAATATTCTCTCTCATTCCTGGAGCTTTTAAATAAAAAGGGTTGCTATGCCACTAGCAGCTCCACTCCATATTACTTAAATAATAATACATGCCCTGCAAATCCCAATTCATGCCTTCTTCAAAGATTCCTTATTTTCCCAACCGATGTAGATATGTAAGTTGGAATAGTTTAGGTCGCTAACAGTACTAGCAAGAGGCTTTAGCTAGAATGAGGAAGTCTTGTTGACAATTTTATTTTTTCAGGAAAGAAAAACTATATTACATTTAATGCTGGGGGTTGCAAAGAAGGCAAAAGGAAGGAGGTACTGAATTTCAATAGGATTTAGAGACCTAATTTTCTGTTTAGAACCCTGTGTTGATTTGGTGCAACCTTTCTATTACTGAAATACACATAGTTTGACAGGATGAAATGAATCTCATTCTGATTCATCTTGCTGTCAAAGAAAGATAAAATGAGCAGCATAAGTTATGAGTGTAAACTTGTCTCATGATTAAAGCTGTAGGTCATGACTAAAGCTGTTGTGAGACTAAGCTGCCAAATTTAGAGAAAGGTTAAACTGTGTTCTTCATAAATATTAAAAGCACAAGTATACTGTTGCCAAACATGGTTGGCTTGCAAAGTTCATTCTATCTCATTCTGGATGCTTTGGCCCTGTCCTGCCCACTCATTGCCATCAGCAATCCATCTGTCTACAACGATGACAATTTTTTATGACTTCAGGGAGAAACCTCCTCACAATCAAGGCTTATTTTTTTAACTGGAGTTTTCTTTATAAAAGGTCAGCTCAATTCAGTACTTGTGGGGGGAAAAATCAGCCTGCACATGCTTGTCTCTGGCATTCTGAAGGTGATAAATGCAGTGTGATGGCTTGTTAGACACTCTCTAGGTAGAGAGAATATTTAAGGTCAGCTGAAGGCTTTCTTATCTCTGTAGATGAAAAGATTCCAGAGCCACCGCCTCCTTCACTTACTTGAGCAGATGTGAATTCAGGCCTCCAGGGTTTGCTGTTTTTTTCAGGGTGATGGCTTATGCAAAATGTTTTCCTGTGATTCCATTTCTTGTAGCAATTCTTGACAGGTTTCAGCGCCCTCTTTGAATTTAGGAAAAGAGCGATGTGTAGTGCTGATTACATGCCTCACACAGTCCCTACATTTTTCTTACTGGAAACCTGAATGAATGTTAAATAACATCCAAACAGCACCGAGCAAATGGTAAGGCTGACATTTTATCACCGCTTGGTCACTTAAGTCCTTTCTTGGGATACTACAGTAGGTTGAATTTTCAATGATAAGGTAGCATGTTTCTTAGTATCTACGTTATGCTTAATACACTGCAGCTTCACAAGTCAGGGAGAAGGCAAAATGAAAAGTCCAAGAAAGTATTTTCTGGAGACAACAAAGGAAATATGTGTAAACCTAAACTCTTTGGGATACAGTGCTACCTTGAAGTTGGAAACACAAAGATCCAGGTTAGAAAAATAACCATATTGTGTATCAGAGTCCAATTCCAAATAAAAATGTGATAGACCATTCTATGGATGATCCATAGCAAAATCGATGTGAAGGTATTGATTTTTATGGAAGAATGCTGCAGCATATTTTAAATGTCCATTAAACATAAATAATCAGTGACAGACCCATTCATCTGCTTATGCATATTCCAGATATGGAAAGAGAAGTGCGATCAGTGGTTAGATGATTTCTTTTTGAAACAGGCTTTTTTACTGGCCCTTTTTAATAGATGTCTTTTCCTGGGGTGGATGACTGATGTGTGGAGGATTAAATTCCTTTCCATAATGTATTTACATGCATTTGGCCACTTTGATTCTCCCTGTGCATCCTTTGTGGCTTAGCTGTCATGCCCACCCACAACTTTAAAGAAATCTAACTCCAATTCCACAGCAAAATGTTAAGTACTGAAGAAACATTTGCCTTGCAGACATTTGAGAAATGCCTTGTTCACAGTAATTAGTGAACAAGTATGTAAGGAGAGTCTATATAAAGGGACTAGGAATAAAAATACCTACTGTTCCAAAGGAGCTATGTGACATAGATAGAAATACCCTTGTGTAATGGATAGAGTTGATCAAATAATTTGCACTGAATAACATTTGATTAATTTAAAAAAAAATTCTGTTTATGAATTGTCAACAAGCAGATTAAAAGATTCAATAATTTGTATTTTTATGTTTTATAAAAGTATTCCATGGATAAATGTCAGTATCCAGATTAAGTTAATTATGGCCATTACAGTAAATAAGGAAGAAGTACTTTTTGGTTAGCTACAAAAACTTGGGTTTCTCTCACTGAATGGCTCATGTAGCCAGCACCTACTAGAGTATTAGAAATAGTATATTTGAATGTAAACTGTAATTGAGTATGCAGTATTATACTGTAATTAGCCAGCAGATAGAAAATGAAAAACATTGCTTTCAAATACACAATTCATATATACTATTGGAGAATATTGTGCTAACTCTTTTTTCATGCATGTAAAAGTCAGGCACCTTCATGCCTATGAAAGTTCAGCACACAAGGGTTGTAAAGGCAGTCAAATAAAAATCATAGATAATTACAGTAGGAGGTCATCTAGTCCAAACCCCTATTCAAAGCAGGACCATCCCTAACTAGATCATCCTAGCCAAAGCTTTGTCTAGCC
>JAGPOW010000304.1:31387632-31412975 GCA_030014935.1 Caiman crocodilus
CCACTTCTCTGGGTAACTTGTTCAGTGCTTCACTACCCTCCTGATGAGAGAATTTTTCCTAAAATTCTCCTTGTTCTGTTATCTGTCGCCACTAAGAACAGTTTAGCTCCAACGCCTTTGGAACCACGTTTCAGGTAATTGAAGACTGCTATTAAATCCCCTCTTCATCTTCTCTTCTCTACACTAAATAATCCCAGTTCCCTCAGTCTCTTCTGAGAAGTCTTGTGTCCCAGTCCCCTAACCATTTCTGTTGCCCTCTGATGGACTCTCTCCAACTTTACTAAAGAAAGGTTTTAGATGGGGGTCCAAAACTGAACACAGTACTCCAGATGTAGCCTCACCAATGCTGAATAGAGGAGAATAATCACTTCCTTTGATATGCTGGCAGTGCTCCTACTAATGCATCCCAGTATGCCATTAGACTTCTTGGCAACAAGGACACACTGTTGGCTTATATTCAGCGTGTTGTTCACTGTAACCTCTAGGTCCTTTTCTGCAGAGCTGCTGCCCAGCTAGTCGGTCCCCATGCTGTACCAGTGCATGGGATTGTTCCATCCCAAGGCAGGACTCTGCACTTGTCTTTACTGAACCTCATCAAATGTTTTGGTCCAATTTGTTGAGGTCTCTCTGAATCCTATCCCTACCCTCCAGCATCTCTACTACTCCTCCCAGCTTGGTATCATCTGGAAGCTTGGTAAGGGTGCAGTCCATCTCATCTTTCAGATCACTGATAAAGATATTGAATAAAACCTGACTCTAGGACTGACCCGTGGGGCACTGACTGCCAGCTAGACAGAAAAATATACTTTTTAATTTGAATGAGTTGCAGAAAATGTTTCCCACTCTTTTATCCCATCTTTCTGAGCAAATAGGTTTTGATGGCTTTTGGTCATGGTTAAGTAGATCAGACGCTGTGCAACTTGCAGTAGCCCTTTCATTATAAAAGTGCACCTTACCAAGAATATGTTAAAATTACTTAGTATTGCATTCACAGAAATGGGCATAGCAGGAGATGGTTTCCAAACATGCAATTTTTATTCTCCCTTGGAGAAATGAAGGGTCATGGTAGAAACAGAATGGGTGGTTTTTCAGGACTCAAGTCTTGGGGCCCTTGACCACTTTGGCCCATCTCCTGGGCTGGACAGAATGGGAGGTCCCTGAGTCCTCCCTTGTCCTGGAGGGAGCCTCGCAGCACACAGAACGGTACACAGGGCCTGGAAGGAGCTGAAAGGGACCCCACAACTGCACAAGGTAGCTTGGGTCCCCATCCCTGTGAGCAGCAGAAGCCCCACCATGGTGCACAGAGTGGTGCACAGGGCCTGGGAGGGTTGATAGGCCTGGGTAGCTGCACGAGGCAGCTCGGGCCTTCCTACTGCAAAGCAGCAGCAGGATGGAGCAGGAGTCCCAGTGAGGGGGAAGCCCTGGCAGCCAAACCCATGGAGAAAGAGAGATGAGCCAAGCCCATCAGAGTTGCTGAGTAGTTGTGAGCTGCCTGGGTGGGGGATTGCAGTCGCAAGGAAGGGAAAAGATGGGGGTTTCCACAGGGGAGGAGAGCCCAGCCTTTTGGTGATCGTTGGGAAGCCCCACAACGGAGGGAAGGACACCTTGGCAGGAGAATTTCCTTAGGTGAGAAATGGGCCTGATTGTGAGCAATGAGCTGGTGTGAACCCAAAGTTCCCTGGGGACCGGAAGAGAGAAACTCCCAGGGACTAAAGGTCGGTGCCTAAAGAGCTTAGTAAAGGGCTCTGTTCACCAGGGGAGGCTTTGTGGTTACTGAGTCCTTCTAGTCACGTGGACTAGTTGTGGTTGACTGTTTTATTTTTTAATGGTAACCTGCTTTTCCCCTTGTATTATTCCTTCCTTTGGCAAAATTGCTGTACCATTGTTTGTTTAATTATGTAACTATTTAAGATTGCCCTCATTCTGTACATGGCTGAGTAGCCTGTAAGTTGTATCCTTTGCTATAAACTTGCATACTTTAATGTTGTATTATGAGATGCCTATGAGCCGCCTTGTTTTGCCTGCTAGTGGTTCCGTTGCGTAAGGGTCTGCTAGAGCATTCCTTGTCTATTGTTTTGCTTTTAGGTGTTTGTTATCTTTATATGTTGAATTTTATTGGTGTGATCTCATTTATGTATGCTCAGACTATTGTTTTATCCCTGCCGGGTTCCATCTGCTGACATATTGTTTAACCTGCATTTTTGCTGCCATCTATTCCATTGCCAGCTGCCCAGAGGGCTTGCTGACTGCGGGGGGGCTCTACACTATGTGTAGACCTTGAATCACAGTTTTCTTGTTAAAGTGCCTTTGCCTGCATTACCCATTTGTTATTGCCTATGTATATGTTTAATAAGATTACTGTCTTCGTAAATTAAATCTGTAAATAGTTCACAGATATACATACATGTTCAATAAGTTGTACTGACACTGCAAAATTAAATCTGTAAATAGTTAAATTCTACTAGGTGTCCATGGTCTCTGCTCTGCTCTGTCAGGGTGGGAGGTGAGCTGGGTAGGCTAGGCAGTCATGCTCCCACAGCACACTCACACCCTCTAATATCCCTTCAGTTGAAGAGGGGGTACCAGCCATGTACCACCTGGGCTACACATATTTAGGTAACATCATCCACATCCTACTTCTCACCAATTAATGCAACCTCCTTATCAGACAGACACCTCACCAGGTCACTCTTATCCTTTTTTTGGTGTCTTATTAATTCACTCTATTTTCCTTGGAGGGACCTTCAAGACTAGGAAGCTACTTCTCCAGAACTTCCATTCAAGCTATGTACAGTAGAGGTGTGTGAAATGGGCTATATTTGATTCAGATTCGGTCTGAATTGGGGACAATGATTCGATTTGTTGATTCAGATCACTGTCCCGATTTTGATTAATCCAAATCCAAAGATTCGATTCCAATTCAGAGAATCAGCTTTTAAATGTTTTTTTACATACCTTGAGGTACCAGGTGTGGCTTGTGAATGCTGTGATGCTGGGGCAGGTGCAGCATCCCACAGGAGTGTGGGGAGCCCCCCTGCGTGTGAACCTGGAAGTGTACTGGAAGTACTTCCAGTCAACTTCCAGGTCTGCTGGAGAGTGCACAAGGGGGGGTCCCCTGCACTCCCTAGCTTGGTGATCAGCCATGGGGGGACCCCAAGTGCCCCCCTCAGACTCAGGAGACACCAGTTGCCAAGCTGGGGAGGTGCAGGGGGGTAACACGGGTCCTTTTTGTAATCTGAATCTTGTAGTCTGAGTCCTGGTAATAGATTGAAGGCAAGCTTTGCTTGTTTGTTTGCCATGTCCCTCACTAAAGGATTGATCTTTAATTCTGGATGCTGAACCACGCTTCATGTGGTGTTTGCATCTTTGTGATTGTTACTTAACCCAGAATTCCATGCGCAGTCTGAGACTGTCTCATGGAATGATCTGTCATGTTATATTAGCTCAACTTCATATATTTCGGAAATTGTCAGGCAACTCGATTGTCTGGGCTCCATACTTTAGAATTCATTTTCTTGACCTAAAAATAGCAATAATAAAATATTCCATTTCTGTCTGTTTAAATAAAGCAGACAGCCTGGGCTGAGAGCTTACACCTCATAGATGTCAAAAGAATTTTTTTGCCAATTGTGAACAACCCTCAGTAATAAATGAAGTGCTTTTGCTATGCACTGACTGGCCTCACTCCTGCAGCCTACTGTATGCATATAATATGGGTAGAATCTTGGTTTCTCTTTAAATCAACAGCAAAATTGTACTGATGTCTTCATTGAGGCTGTGATTTTACCCTAGGAATTGCACAGAGCTTGCAAGATCAGGACCTTAGAATGCCAGCTTTGCTGAGTAAAGCACAATAACACCCCACTAGATTTGCAGAGTATCAAATCGTTGTCCTACCACTTGGCAAATCTCTCGTTGACTTTAAAGGGGTACTTGCTTAGGCTGTGAAGTGGAAAGCAAAATGAACAATGCATACTGACATGTCAGATACCTCCTGGAAGCTGCATCTGATGTTTTTATTTTAATGTGTTGCTGGTCAAAAAGAGGCTTGCGGGGGCAGCTTATTTTATGTATAGTGATGTCATTCCTAGCAGTGTATCACAAAATGTTTTATGGATTTAGGTTATGTGACTTTCAGTAATATTGTTTGGATTGTAACAGTGATAATCTCTTTAGGGTTTCATCCAAAAGTCACTGAAGTCAGTAGACAGATGCCATTGTTTTTAATAGACTTTTGGATCAAGCTCTTAACAAATATATTTAATGGAATTACCATGATACATGACATCATTTTGGAACTATAGAGGGGGGAGAAAAATGCTTATATTAAAGAATGGGGACATATAGGTTCTTCAGCTTGGATGTAAAAAAAAAAAACAGTGTATAGTATATGGTTAATAGTAAAAGTGCAGACTTACGAGGATATAACTACTTTACTGGCTTAGCAAACATTGTTTGTATGTATTAGTAATATCTGTAGTATTCCTATTTGCAAGTTAAATGAGAATAAAATACTTCTAAGGCATATGTCAAATTAACCTAAATGGGCAGATAAGCAAAGAGAATGATTATACTATGTAAGTTTGAATTAATCATTGGCAAATTTTTTGTTTGTTTGTTTGCACAATTAGATTTTCAGATTGATTTTATTTAGCTTTCAATCTTTTTCCTATGCTACTCCCACTTAGGGAGCAGGTCAACCATCCATCTTTGTGAACCAAGAACTGAGTTGTGAAACAACATTTGCCGTGCAAGTGGCTTTCAGTTGGAATCTCCATTTTTCCCAGTTCACAATACTCCTGCAAAATGGCAGCAATTTTTGGCCATTATTTTGAATGAGTTTTAATGAGCAATGCCGAGTCCTTGGACGTAAACAGAACAACTTGTTGGATTTTATTTGGGCAGGTGTTGGGGTAAGGGTCCAGTTACCAATGGTGATTTTAATACTATGATGTCTGTACCGATTCACATCACATGAGAATGGATTTCTCCTCTTGAAAATATTTTTGAGCCACTCAAAGCCCCCAAGAAACCAAGGGACCTATAAGAATGAGTATTTTGCAAGAGAGAAAACTGAGGCTCAGAAGAAAGTGGTTAATGCTTATGGTCAGAATACATCAGTGTTAGAAATAGGATCAGAAATTATAGTTCCTGTCTCCAGTCATAGGTATGAATTCCTGAACCACAGTGCCATCAAGGGGAATGCATACATTTTATGAGGCTGTGTTTATCTATCTATAACATGGAAGCAGTGTTTACTATGGTGACACTTGAAATTACACAATTTTTGATAGGTAAATAAATACCTTTGCTTTCATCTTGCAGAGCTGAAAACTAAGATGCAGATAGATTTTACCTTAATCTATATCAGCTTGCCAAAGTGATTTCAGCAGAAACTGCTGGTGCAACATACTCCTGGAAATCAGGATGCTTGCCTAAGTATGAACTTGGATGTCTACAATCTGAAAATGTTGGGCCTGGCTAATTTGCCTGAGAATACTACAGATTAGGGGTGGGACTGAGACTCTAGGGACCAGGATCCTAATTCTAGCTCTCTTATTGACTTGCTGAAGTAGAGAATGGTTTAGGGAACAGGAATGTTGTTTTCTTCTTAAACCACCTCTCTCAATGGGGAGCTGCATAGCAAAGTCAGTAGGGTGACTGTCTATAGACTGAAGGAACTGGATTCAACCCCAGGTGAGGATAGTGACTTCCTACTAATCATTTTTAACTTCTAGCATGGCCCTGAGGCCCACCCAGCCTCCAGACCAATAGGTACCAGGAGCTACATAGAGGTAAAGGTGGTTGGTGTGTGGTGCAAACTTCCTTCTCAGTCCAAGGTTAGAGAAACAGTGAAGTCCTGCCTCTGCTGCCCCAGTAGGCCTCAGCGACATGTAAACTGGCCCCCTTCACCTTTCCCACCCTTCCTGTCCTCCCCTCTTGATGCTGGAAAAATGATTATAAAGATGACTTCTCTGTCTGTTCATCATTGGCATTTATTTTCAGAGTAACCAGTGTAGATATTGGTTTGTTCTATGGATATCTGTCTTCAGGAACTAGAGCAAGACCCTTACCCTAATTTCTTACATTCCATGAAACAGCTAGTGAGTTTTGTCTTGCTATTAATCCAGGCTGGAGCTAAACCAGCACTGTGGATGAGAGCAGCCCTGGAGTACAGTTCTCTATGCTATTCATCAGAGGGTGTTATAGCACAACCTGAGTATATTACCAATATCCTGAGCCAGCAACATAAGTAGGATGAAGTGAATAGGATATTATCGTTGAGTGTGTTTTGAAGGAGACACCAGCAGCACCCCACAGTGCTGGTTGCCCCCATTCCTGCTTCTTGGTGTTTGGCAACAGCTCTGCCTCTAAAATTGCTATTTATGCCTCCTTTCCTGAGCTGATCACTTCCCAGGTGGTAATATACTGAGAGGAAAAGAATGCCTCATGAAGATCACTTTTTATGTCTCTTAAGTCTGCTAGTAATCTGTTTTCCAATGCTATTGTATAATTCAGATCTGAAACATTGTGAATTTTCATCCATCTATGTTAAAAGGGTATTTGATTTCCTGTCTGTTTCCCTACTGCCTTGTAATTATTTTGTTCATAAGAGAGTAAATTAAGTGTACACGCTTTAGCATGATGGCATAGAGAAGACTAAAATGTTAGACAAGCTGCAACTTTATTTATCTACATAAATCAGGCACATCCCTAATCATGAACATAAAATGGGGTTTTCAGCGTGCAGCAGCTGCAAGTGGCCTGCTCAGATTTTAACACAGGATAATTACTAATCTGCACTGAGCCAACACTAATACATTATGACAGTGAGGTCACAGGTGAAATTGGAGACCTTTTATCCTAATCTAGGGGAAATTACCTTTCCAATAACATATGGGCACAATCTTCAGCTTCTAACCCTCAAAATTGGACTGATTCTGAATGTAGAAATATGTTAAGAGGAATTAAATAGATTTTCTTTTCAGAGGTGCCTTAATATTAGAGCTCAAAACAAGAACATCCACTACAAATTCCCCACCAAATTTCAAGATGGGGAGTGTCTTATTCAACATCAAGATGAAAATTCCTATAGCTCTCACAACTTTGTCACCATCAGACACAAACACTGACTTCAATTTTGCCTCACACCTTGAACTGTTATGCTTTTTTCAAGCTGGACTCAACACACACAATATTGCCTTGGCTCTTCCTTTATGAAAATATATAGACTTTCTAAAAGATTTTGTTCTATATACACAGTGTATTGCTTTTGCTTTACTCAGGTCTCTGTTTATATTTCTATTTTTAAATAAGAGATCTCAATGTCTTATCCCAGTGTTGTAAAATAGCCTGTTGGTTTTGGATTCTGAAGTGTACTGGTCCATAAACTTTTCATCAGTTCTAAATAATTTTATGGTGTGTGATCCTTCCAGTATCTGTGGCTTATTCTTTTGGCAGTAATTAACGCTTGAGTGAGCCCCATTTTCTGCTCTACTCTAAATAATTCTTCAGTAATCCTGAAGTTTGCAGCTTAGGGAATTTCATTATCTTGGCTGGTGTTTATCTGTACCTAGACAGTCCCAGAGCATCTGTTACTATCACTTTTTCTTGATTATGGATCAGAACGATTATAGCAACCAAGAATAAGTATTGCCAACAATAAATGAGGAGGTGTGGATGGCTTAAAGGATCTGCAATGTCTGGCAATGAAGCTTTCACTTCTAGGTTGCTGATTCAGAACCAGCATGAAGAGGAGGGACTAGAAGTCCGGCCCAGCTAATTATTAGGTTCCTACATTATAGAAGTTGCATCATCTTAGTTTAGTTATCATGTACATAGTGCTACAGGTATAATGCTGCCTTACAAATAAAATGAGAAGAAGGCTGATGTGCTCATTCTCTCTGTAAGACATAATGCTGGGTCATAACCCAGGCCAGATGAGGCTGTATGGAAAAAGGAAAATGAATACTAGATACGTTTGAACCTTAACATTTCATTTCCTTTATTTAAATATGTAGATAGGCAAGGACACTGTCCAGAGTGCAGCTGTTTTGTTATCAGTACAGCACTAGACATATGTATGACAGGGCACTAAACCAAAATAAACTTGGGACACTGATCTGGGTAGTTTACAATCAAATTGCTACATTGTATCTACATTTATGTGTAGTAGGGAGTGACCCCACTCTGTTAGCATAAATTCAAAGTAATTCCCATGAAGCCAGTGGAGTTATGTTGCTGTTCTGACTGAAAGCAGAATTTGTCCCTTTGTTATCTGTCTTGGCAGAGAGGCTAAGAATTGAATGAGTTGCTGAGACCAAAGTCTATCCTGATTGCCAGAAGTAGTCCCCAGATCCAGGTTAAGGTATGTGGGTAAGAAGCAGTGTAGGAGATCCATGCTTGATAGATATCTGGTCCCTGGTGCATGGTTAACTGGAGTGCCCTTGCTGTAGTTGCCTGGGTTGTTCATGAAGAACCCCTGTGAAATGGTCTGTTAAGGCCAGTGTATTTTCTGAGTTCAACAGCTCCAAATCTTGATACTCAGATGTAACCAACACCGATCTGGCTTTTTGTGTAGGAGCTCTCCTGATTGGTATACTGTTGATGTGAGTACAGAAGTATTGTGATTGATAACCATCAATATGAACCCAAAGTATGGGCAAAACATGACACTAAAACTGAATTCCTTGCTTTCCTCAAGCTCTTCTGGATTATGGTGGGATTTCAAAGCATGAAAGGCTACCGTAAAGATCCATGATATGGAAGAGGGGAGGGGAATGATCCAGTAAACTGAATTTTCAGGGGAAAAAAATCAACCTGCCTCTTGATTATCACACTTGTCATTTCCATTTCAACTTCTGTTTGTTTTTTTGACTCAAAGTCTTGATTTACTTTGAGTCTTTATTCTTGAGGAACCTTTCAAAATCACTTTCTAGTGAGTACAAAAAGTATCCTTTTTGGTTAAAAAAAAAATACTGTGGTCTGAGTGAAGAATATGCTTCTGAAAATAGTGCTGGATTTAGAGACACGGAGCTGATGTGTCAGACCGCTCTGAAGCAATTAACAACAATTCTGTGAATTGTGTTAGTTTCCACCTTCTGCTTGATCCTACAGTAAAGTCAAATCCTGCAGAGGATATCGTAATTAAATCCTTAAATAATTAATAGTAATTAGTCCTGACTTCTGTACGGGAAGAACAATACTCAAGAGTCAATGCAAATAACTGGCAATTACAGCATATAAGAAAAGAAAAACTGAGATGTGAATGACACTTTACTCTTCCATCTGTTTGTGTACTTACTAGCTTAACCTTGTTTTGGGGCTCATTCTTGCAGTCCTTACTTGAACAAAGATCTCAGGTGATGTAAGTGGAGCTCTATGGGTCTAATATATGGAGTATACATAGGTATAGACCACCCGGATTCTGTGCTCAAAGGCAGCTGCCCTTCTGTAATAACTTCAAGCTGCAGCCTGAATTTTTCTCTCTTACTATTTTTTTTCATTGAGAATTTTCTTTTGTCTTCCTTATTTTTTACTTAATCTAAAATATCGTAATTCACTTTCAGGCTGCAGATGCATTTTTCTTCTTCTGTATATGGGGAAGCACAAAATACCTGAAGGCAGAATTTGCTCAAGTGGCAATTTTTTGTCTGTCGAAGGACTGAGGAATGTGAGACTTGATAGATTTATTGTTTCATAAAATCAGGATCCATCTGTTTAAAGAATATTTTTTATCTTTGCAAAGACTGACCCAGTGCAATGCAGCACAGACTGTAGGGCTAAAAGGTTTTTCTCAACACATTTTAAACAACAATTCACATACAAGTATTGTTTAACTTTCTGTCTCCTTCACATAAGCCTTCATAAAATATTTAGGATATATAGAGACACTCTTCCACAGGATTCCACAGGACTATCAAATGAAACTCTCATTTGATTCATGGTCAGCAATCTTGGTAGTGGTACCAGCAGCACTGAGCTTCCCTGCCCTCCCTTGCTCTATCCCATCCTCTGGTCTGTGAAAGCCCCATGGAGCAAAGCAGTAGGGCAGGGAGCCCTGAGCCTGCAGTCCACATCCTCCCTTGCCCCATGCATAAATCTGGGTGGGGTACATGCCCCTGTCTCAGGAGAGTGCATGCAGTGGTAGGGAGCTGGCCCCTTGCCACCTCCTGGATGAGCTGCCTGTGGCTCTGGCCCACTCTGGCCCAGGGCCCTGAACCCCACCCTGGCCCTTGGCCCTGCCCTGGCTGGGAAGTGCCCCCAGCCACAGCCATGAACCTTTCCCCGCTTCCTCCCTCACTTTGACTACTTCCACTGCTGCCTTAATCTGCAACCCCCTCCCGACTTACCTGTGGGAGTTGTTGTCCACCACTGCTTGGGGTTGTATTCCCAGCCATGTATACATGCCCATGTGGCACCCCCTGCCCCTTGCATCCCACTCCCCCCAGCCTCAAGCAGCCCCTTGCAGGCTGGAAATCTGCCAGCCTACAAAGGGAAGCCTGTGGTTTGCCATGTCTTTTTCTTCTGTAAAGGAGAAAATCCATGTTTTTATGCAGCAAATGGAAAAATCAGATCCCTAATCTTTACTTTAACACTGTTTGTAAGGAAAGCTGATATAATCTGATTTATGAGGGGAGGGGCATACACTTGTTGCCTATGAGTATTTTATAAAATGTTATAATAAAGAGTCTCATGGTATACTATATCAGTTCTGTTCTCTTCTTGAATGCCCCTGTTTCCCTCCCGCACTTTGTCTGTTTAAGCTGAAATATAGGGTGCTGACAGAAGTGACGGTTTCTCACACAATTGGGCCCCTGAAGTGCTTTACAACTCTGCTCTGACAGGTGTGCATGGCTACAAAGTGTTTTAAATATGCTTGATTGCACAACAAGCTGAACCCTCATTATATGAGGGTTGAAGGTGATCCAAAGCAGAGTACCTTCTTTAATGTCTGTTAGTGCATGCCGGGCACAGGGTTTGGCTGAAGCAGCTTGGCCCACTCTGGTGCTGTCTTCACAATGAAAGGAGGGGAGGGAGAAGAAGGAGTTCCCTCTGAGGTTTTCCCAGCCTGCGATGGAGGGTGGGGTACAGCTCCCCACCTCGGGAGCTGGGAAAGGGGAGAGGCTGGGCTAGGAGAAAATAGCTGCAGACACACAGCTGCTTCAAACTGGAGCTCAATCCCCTAGTCCCCTTGGACCCAACAGCCAGTGTCTGTTGGGTTGGGGAGAATGCTATAGCTTATGATGCTTTGTGCAAAGTGGGGAGCTGCACATTTGTTAACACCCATACTTCTGTTTAGTTTGATACTGTTGAGGTCAGCGACAGTTTCCTTTTATATGTAGTTGAAAGTAACTTCTATAAACCTTCTATTGGTAATGACCATGAAAAGGAAAATGTTGTGGAAGGTGGGAGGATTTTTTAATATCCTTTTCGGTGGTCCATTGTGGGCTAGGGGGTATGGTGACACTGATGGATTTTTAAGTATAATGGTGCAGAATTAAATATGATCAAGGACTTGTACAGCCATGGATAGATTCTCTATTTTTTTAAGTACATAGCAACATGATATGAAAGTGTGATCTACAGTAGACTGCATGCTGGGCTGGAAGTTAGAAATTTAAAGGTCTGAGGCATTTCAGCATTGAAAAGTTCTTCAAATGTTACTGCACCAGCCAGGCCTTAGACAGCTTGTCCCGGGCTTCCTTAATTCGAGCGCTTGCCGGTCCTTGCTTTGCCATCGCAGGTGGCCTTACAGGAGGTCTTCACATGCGCTGCAAGCTGCCCCTTCTCACCTGCCACGACGTTGAATATTTTACAGTGGGTGGTTGCCCTCGTTGGCTGCCTGCTTCTTTGGTATCTTCTGTGAGGCTCCTCCTCCACTGCACCTCACTCTTTACCCAGCCCAGCACCTCCTGCTCGCTTCCGTGGCTGACCTCATGCTCCCCTGAATACCCAACAATAAGCCCACCACTCCCTTTCTCAGTCTTCCTGCTTCCGCTTCGCCTCAACACCTTCTGATATGGGGAAACATAAAACACCCTTCTCAACTCAAAAGACAAACTTGAGTCCCAAGGAAAACATCACCTTGCCCCTGCTGGGCTTCCTTGTGAAACACAGATAACCCCTCTACACCTCCGCTTGTTGACGAGGCCTCCTCCACATGGCCTAGCTCTGTGGCCCCGCTCCATCTACCCAGGTTTAGCTCTACTCTCCGTCTTGTTTCCCACTGTCATGACCTTCTCTCTGGATCTCCTTGGAGCAGCTGCCCTCTCTCTGGGTCATTCCCTTGCAGCTGCCCTGCCTCTGGGTCTTTCCCTCGCAGCTCCCTTCTTTCTGAGTCTTCCCAACGTGGCTGCCCTCCCTCTGGGTCTTCCCAGGTCCGTTCAGTTCCCTGCACCCCGGGTCATCCTACTGGCTCATCTCCTGGCATGCCTGCAGCTGTTACTCTGGCTCCCAGTGCTGACTCGCCACCTGGTTCGTCTGCCCCTCCGCAGCCAGTGCATACAGTCTCCTCTGGTGTCTCACGCCTCTGGCTGACCTCACCGACTGGGCCCTCTCCTGGTGTCCACGCGCCCTCACTCCCTCTCATTGCTGGCCCTTTCATTTCAGCTGGCCCGTGATTGGGGGTGATGTCATCCGCTGGCCACAGCTGACTAAAGGCATGGTAAATGCTTCGCGTGGGCTTTCCCTGCTGTCCTCACTCCTCCTCCCATCCTGCTGTGAGTAATTTTTCTTTTTTTACTTTCACTTTTCCTGTTTTACCCCCAGCTCCTGGCCCTGGGGTTCCCCTCATGGCCTTGGGAGTCTCCCTGGTTTGCCTCTCCCTGTGACAGGATTCAGCATACAACCTCACACTGTCTCCATTTCCCTTTTTTGGAAAATGGAGCTGGTAATTAGGGCTGTCCTTGGAACAACAGTGCTGATTTACAAAGTGAATTTAGCTTCTAAAAATGTCTTCATTCTACAAGTGGAGGGATGAGGGAGGGAAAAGGTGTAGCTTTGACTTTTGTTGCTTGGAATATCCAAGCTTCACTGATATGAGGAGACTCTTCTCTAACTCTGCCTTTACTTAGCCTTTATCATAATGGCCAGAAAATTTTAATCACCATCAGAACAGAAACTCAACATATATGATTTCATGCAAGTTTGAAATGTGGGGCCCACTGTGTGGGATCTTGTACAAGCATGTACAAGGAGGCTGTCTCTGCCCTAAGGATTTATCAGTCCAAACAGACATGGGTGGGAGGGACACAGAGTACAGCAAAGTGAAATGCCTTAACTCCTAAGCTTTGCAGGCTAGGGAGGCAAAGCACTCTTCATAGGTATTTTCATATATAATACTTCCCTTATCTACTCTCTTAGAATAACTTTGCTTCATTTACATGTGATTATACAATGCTGGTGGGCTTTTTAGCAACAGGAATCATACTGTGAAAGCATATAGGTTCACTAGTGGTTCAGCTACATGGATTAGGACTCACTCATTCCTAATTATGTTAGTTGGTATGACATTGGGCTCTGAGTACACATTATTCATGCTCAATTACAGTGGAATAGTTGTAGAATTACAAGGCACAACCATATTCATGTTACTAGGGAGTCACTGTATCACTCTTATTAAGATTGAAATGTTTCCTAATGAAGTACATTTTCAAATGACAATTTAAACCCTGGATTAATTTGCTTCCTAATTGCTGAGGTTTCGTTTTGTTTCCAGTGGAGCTGCACAGCAATAGCATAATAATGGGTGGGAAAGTAGGGCATGAGACCTGGGTTCTGCTTAAATGTGGTGGGGGGGACACTGGAATGAACCTAAAGGGTCATCTCTCCTTCCCATCTCCCACTCCTCCCTTCTCACACGCCTTGCACCTTCCCTGTTGCAGCTTCAGCTGTGGCAGTGAAGAAGAGTGGAGAAATGGCAGCATCAGTGGCTCAGGTAGGGCAGCTGGAGGTTTGCTGCTATAGTATAGGGGGAGATGTCACCACCTCTTTTTTTCTGCAAAAAGATGGTGTTTTTTCGGGTGTTGGAGGGAAGAAAAGGCAGTGACATTTCCTGGTAGCAGCAAAGCTCTGGCTGTTACTCCTGAGGCACCACCCAGATACTAAAGTGATGGATGCTACATGAAAAACTAAATCAAAATGGCCTCAACTTTCTAAACACAGAAATAAGGACGTGACCACAGAATTTGTTCCTGTACTGAAGCTTATTTCTTCAAAGTGTTTTGACATATTTGTTGCTATGGGACTTGTCTTCAAACTGCAACCAGGCAGTACAGTAGTTTTTCCCTAAGTTTGCTTGTAATTTCTTCTAACATTTTCTTTAGCTTCTGCCTTAGCTTGAAAAGCAATTCTGTTCTCTCATATATTTATCAGCCTAATGTCAAAAACATTACATTCCTAATATAATATGATTGATTAAAATTAAAATGCAAGACTCATACACTCATGCAAAGCATGTTTTCTAATTAATGGAATATCCTGAAATTAACCCAATATATAACTTTTAACTATTAATATAACTATTAAATATGAGGAAGTCTTTGGAACAAATTCATAGAAACAAGTGGAATTCTATTGGAGTCACATTTGTTTATACCAGGTCAGAATTTAGCCCTTTGATTTCACACTGCTTTTTAGCATCGTCCAGTTTTACTGATAGTGGAGCATCAGATGTTCCACAGATGTGTATGTATAGGAGCTAAAGTATTTATAATAAAGCAGATATCATTGTATTCATTTTGACAGGCATGAAAAATTGCAAGCGGGCAGAGAACTGGGAGGGAATATTTTATAGTTGAAATGAACCTACCCTTGGGCATTTCATGACTGTTCTGTGAATGAATTTATCACAGTGATAGCATTGTCTCTAGGGAAACTTGCAAAATTAATGCTATTATTTAGAAACTGAATGGAGATCAATTATTTTTCTACCACTGGCACATGCATAGTACATTTAAATAGGACAATCACGTACTATGGTAGTGGGAATTGTTTTTTCTTTATCCCATTCATCATATTATTAGACTTGTTTCTGCTATGTTTTAGAGTTTGAATGGTTTGAAGTAGGTGCTTTAAATAGTTGAAAAGATCTATATGTATATCTCTATGTACATAAACTGTGATGAGCAGAGGTAGTTAGCTGTGTTAGTCTGAAGTCAGGCAAAAGGTGTGGCAGGGTGGCATCTTGGAGTTTTTATAGAAGTGTGTAGGTAATAGGACTGGACTGGCAGAAAGAAATATATAAAGAGGAGACAGAGTTGGGGGCAGAAAAATGTTTCTTTTCTGCCAATTCCTTTCTAGCATCTGATAAAGTAGGTTGTTGCCTACAGAAACTTATGCCTAGCTGAGCCAGTTAATCTCTAAGGTGCTACCCTGCCCTATCTTTTGCCTTTGCTCCTCACATCCTTCAGTCTTTCCCAGACTCTGAGAGAGTACTTTAGCTTGATACTGCCATCACTAGCCTCAAAGCCACGGCTGCCCCCCCATTTCCATCTTGGGAGCTTTTAATTTCCTCTGGGCTAGCTATTTATCCTTCTTAGCTGGCCCTTTCCCTCTAGGCAGGCCAACAGTTGTATGGGTACTGCCTGCAGTGGGCTACAAACCCTGAAAGCATGAAGCCTGCTACAAGGTAAAAAGTTTCTGCAGGTGGCTGGCTGGAGTTTCTGCCCTGCTATAATACTGCTGTGATTTTTTTTAATGTTATTAATGATGTTAGGGTACTTAGGACCTTCTTTAGATGGACATTTTAAAATTTAAAAAAGAAATGCCTAAAAATATAATTTTGTTACCTGCTCAATTTAATAATTTGGAATATTCATAAATAGTGGGAGAAAATATATGAGAAAACACTCACTGGCTTAGTAATTTTAATTCTCAATTAAATTAATTTTAAATCTTAGCTACCAGAATTCTCACTGTTCCTTGGATCTTTATTCCCTTAGCTGAAGTATAGGCTGGAGAGTTATTTTAAATGTACAAGTGTTATTAGCCAGAATAGAATTTAAGCCAATAAGAAATTACAGAAGCTACAGTAATGATAGATCATAGTGTTTTAAAGTTGATGACAATGAATTCCATATGGGAGTGTACAATTAATCAAACCATAGTAAATGAAATTATTATTTATACTTTTTCCAGACCCTTACATCTAGCTTCTTATCAATGTTCTGATGAGTTTACTTTCAATGATAGCACCGCCTATGGCAATTTAAAAAACTAGTTGCATTTAAACAAGGAATTTATTTTTAAAATATGTTACTTCAGACGTATATTAACTTGTGCAGGAGATGCTCAGCTGAGCTTTGCCACTATTTGGGATGAAAAATATTGCTTGTCGCATCCCAAATATAAAATATCTCATATAATAACAAGTTCCTAGGAGAGATTTTGGGCATTGTATAGGAAAACATCATTTATAGAGATCTGTGAAATCACCCCATTAGGGCGAGCTCTTCTCAGCCGAATCAGAAAGAAGTGTTGAACATATATATGTACTTTGGATGCCAACATACAGACTCATACAGGAATCCATCAAAAAGAAACCAGCTGGTGAGGAAAAGAGTCTGTCCAAGAGCAGGAAAGGCAGGGCAGTCAATCTCAGCAACGTGAAGTAGGTGGAAGCAGCAGGGAATGCAAGACACTAGTTTGCAATTCTGTTATGTCAGCACTGGCCTGGCAAGGATGTAATGTGGCAGTGTGATACTTTCAAAACTCTTCTAGAATTTTACCAGTGTTGCAAGATCTTTTGTTATGGCATGGTTCACATACTAGCAAAATATCTTTTGCTTACAAGCTGGTTCTAAGTTTCTTTCCCATTCTGCCTCAGAAGCTGACAATTTCTCTTGGTCACCAAAGAACTGTTACTTTTTGGCTGGATTTTTAAAACATTCCTGCTTTCTCTCAGCTATCTTTTGTTGTGTGAAGTTGTAGATTTAAATAATAATAGCCACTTCCCCACTAGCCACTATTCATTTCCATATGAACAGTGGAAGTGCAATGATCAGGTCACCTCTCGAAGTTCTCTTTGATTAACTGAACAAGTAGAATTCTCAATCCTCACACATTTCTATGCAGTAAAAAAGGGTGGATATAGCACATTACTGTTCCACAATAACTGTCCTTGTATACTCTTATACTCTGCAGTAAATTAAACCTAATCCATGGAAGCCTTTCCCTCAGTAAAGGACTTGTTAGCAACTTCAGGTTAGCTTTTATTTACCATGGTTTAGGAGGGTTCACCTGGAGAGTTATTTCAGGGCTGGGCTGCTCAACTGCAAATCCCTTTTACTTTGTAGTAAATAGTTTGTGTACCCAAGCCCTCTGGTTTGTTTTCAAACTCCTAGAATATTTTAGTGGCCCTCGTTTGAATTTCTTCCAGCATTTCTCATCCTCCTGGAAGTGTAAACATTGTCCTTGTCAAATCCCAGGAATCATTTTGCTCTACTTGTTTTAAAACTTGAAAGAGTGATAATAGTTTCTTACATGAACAAAAGTGATTTTCTGCCCAGAAGCCATTTAATCTACGCCAGGTGTAGGCAGCCCCTGGTATGGGTGCCAAAGCACGGCATGCAAAGGCATTTTCTTTCGCAAGTATGCCTTGGGGCGGACAGAGGACAAGGGGCCAGGGCTGTGCTGCCACAACAGAGATCAGGTCACTCATGGCTTCCACGCTGTCTGCTCATGGCATACCAACATCTTACAAGTTGAAGTTGTGGGTGTTTCTGGCATTCTGCCCAAAATCATTGCCAACCCCTGATCTATGATTTCCTTTTAATAATAAAAATACTGGTCTATGGCAAGAGTGTCATCTCCATTGAGATCTTTACTTATTTATGTTTCTGCAAAGACCTGAATTAGATCCCACAGATTGATTTCCAGTCAGACAAAGAGGAAAATCAGTATTTCACCTATAGTCTCTGTTTTCTCTTATGCTAGCAAAACCTGGCCTCTCATTCTGGCTTTTTTGTCTGAAAGGCCAGTTGTTTTAGTGAAGGTGTCAGCAAGTTTGACTTCTTTCTGTATTAACTTATTGAATGGTTTTCTATATCCAGGATGAGTACCACAAAATATACCATTTGGCTATCTGCTACAGAAAGATACAGAGTGCCCAATTCTGATGTGGCATCCTTTGGATAGTATATAACAATGTGGCAGAGGGAAAAAAGATGGATCTAAGTATGTTGTTAAGAATCTTGAGCAGATGCATATGGATATGGTTGAAGTCACACACATTGATATACTGTAGAGCAGAGAAAGACGATGCGTGCACATAATAGTTTATTTTGCCAGAAGGAACAGAATGTCAAATGACATCCTGAATAAGCAAAAATTAACAAGATAAACTCAATGGAAGAGCCAGGATTCCTATCACTGCATATCTATTCATTCAATGGGGTAGCATGGGTAAAGCTGAGGACATAATTATTGCATAATGTGTTGGGTATATGACATGAAGATGAATTATTATTATTTATTCAGGTATGAAACTGTTAATCACCAGGGGTGTGCAAAATGGGTCCTATTCAGTTTGGATTCAGATTTAGCCTGAATTGGAGACAGTGATTTGATTAATTGATTTGGATCACTGTTCCTAATTCGATGTGGCTGAATCCAAATCTGAAGATTTGATGCTGATTAAGAGAATTAGTGATTTGGACATAGACGTAGCTTTAAAATATTTTTTATATGTATCTCAAGGTATCAGGCATACCTTCTGAACACTGTGATGCTGGAGCAGATGGAGCATCCCACAAAAGCATGCGGGGGAGGTGGGGCGCCTCGTGTGCTTGGCGGCAAACCTGGAAGAGGACCAGAATTACTTCTGGTCCATATCCAGGTCTGCCAGAGAGCATGCCTGGGATCCCCCTGTACCCTCCATCTCAGTGATCAGCCACAGGGGGTGGACCCTGGGTGCTCCCCAGGCCCAGGAGGCACCAGTCACCAAACCAGGGGGACATGGAAGGGCACGGGAGAGCACCCCCCAGCGTGCTCTCTGGTGAACCCAGAAGTGGACTGGAAGTGCTTCTGGTCCACTTCTGGGTCTGCTGCTGAGCATGCTGGGGAGCCCCCATGCTTCTGTGGGACACTCCATCCACCCCAGCATTGCAGCATTCATGAGCTGCCTGCTACCTAGAGGTATGTAAAAATAAAAAAATTAAAGCTCTGTGTATGTCCAAATCACCAAATCTTTCTGAATCTCTCCAAATCAATTTGGAGGGATTACAATTTGGATTCAGAGATTTGGCCACTGAATTGGGCCAAATCTCCACTGAATCGAATCGGACCAAATCTTCGCACAGCCCTATTAATTGTATCTATGTTTATTTTTTGTTGCCTGAAATAGTTGTATGCACTCTGAACAAGGAGAGGACAAAAAGTCATTCTGAGTTGAGAGTGAAGTGATAAATGTGCTGTTTTGCCAGGATTTGCACAGTGAATGCATCTATGAGGCAACTCAAATTCTGATTGTTGGATTTGCAGTTTAAGTGCTTAAAAAAGCAAAAGTGCATGTCAATAAAATACTGCTGCAAGGCTTCTCCTTCCCCTCCACCCCCTCCCCACTAGCTGCTCAATCAGGGTTCCCCCCTCCTGCCCCCCCCCCATGGCAGAGACTATAGTGCAAGAACCCAGCATCTAGCTATGTTCCCCCCGCTCCATGCTAGCTAATGCTGAGTGGTGTCTGTGTGGGTCTTCAGTTTCACTGGAATAATGGCAGACAGCTAGTGGCTTGCAAATGCACTCTGCAGATAAGAAAAGCTTGAAACTAATGAGAGATGTTTTCTTTTGTAGGGCTCAATGGGCTGAAACTTTGTTCTGAAAAACAACCTGCTGGTTGCAATCTGTTAGTCTTCAGGAGGGGGCAGAGAAAAGAGGTAGACATGATCTAGTTTGCAGATAGCCCAAAGAAGTGGGGAGATAGAAATTGAAAAGCCCAGTATCAAAAGATGCAGGGTCTGGCAACACTCCTGCCCCTTGAGCAATGAGCAGGGAAAAGCCTGGGACTGAAGGCAGGGTTGGGGTTTACACCCCTCCCTAATCGAAGTGTTGTGCTGGGGCTTGGCCACGCTCTCTCTTAGCTCAGTGCAATAGAAGGGAAGGGAGGGCTGCTCTAGCTCCCCCAGGCTTCTATCTTGAGCCACTGCAGGAACATGCCTGCATTTTTTTTAGTTCATAGGGGATGTCTATGGTTACAAACTGATTCAGCCTTGGCAGAATCTTAGACTAACCTGTGAAGATTGAATCAATTCAGGCTCAGGCTTTTTGAATGTCCGTCCCTAGCCCAGGAGCCCAAATGTCTGAGACACTGAACACCTTCTGCCAAGGACTTAGTGGCTCCTGTTCCTATTAAGTCTACACTTTCTTAGGCTAAAAAATAACTTAATATGGTTTGAAGGCATTCAGTGCATCTTAGGATTCTGGCACATTAACTTCAGATGAAGTTGCAGCTGCTTGGAAACTCCCACAAATTGTCCCTCAAGGAAAACAACAGTTAGAGTAGAATACATTGAATACATTTACTTGCTGCCATTGTTGCTGTAAGAATCATCACAAGGCAGAAGGCAGCTGCTGTGGAGTGCTTTGTTGATTGTGCATCCACATTCTGTATTTTTTCCTCAAAGGGCTTATTATTACTAGGATTCGTATTTTGCGATTTCTTCCTTCATGTCCAAACCAGAGTTCTTTCCTCCCATACCATAGAGCACATCAGTTGCCTACTGGCTTTGACTGCTTTAGGAAATATAATTATTTACTTAAAATAGAAACAGTAATTGCTGACTAAGTTAATCAGAGTAAATCTTATATTTCTGATAAAATATTGATCTCCTTTCATCCAATAATTTATGTCTTCAATTGACTTGATAAGGTGCTCTGTAATTTCTTCACATGGGCTGTTGTCATGATACAAGTTAGCATCTTATTGGAGTAAAACTGTGGCTATTTTTTCTTGCTGGATGACAATATATTCATGATTGGCTTCGAAGAGGGTTAAGTATTATTACACAGAGATGAATCTTTGCAAGGAAAGCATTGTTTTAGCACCTGGAGGAAGTTAGTCTTTTTGTTTTATAGTTAACAACTGAATTTAATTTTCTTAATTGGAACAGCCTATGTTTACAGGTCACCTCATGTGCATCATTTCCAGCAGTGACAGCTTCTTATTTGAATTCCCAAGTGTCCATCAAAAGAAAATGGAAAGGAAGAAGGGAGAAAATTAGATTCTGCTGTTGTATGTCCAGATAAAGATCTTTTCCTACACCTTCTTTTGTGAAAATACATGTGTTACCTAGTTTCAAGGTTTAGCTCTTACATGAAGTAGTTTAATATATTTTCACAAATGTTTTAGAGCAAGCAGGGAACACAGTTATTTCAAAGATATTAATCTCAGCACAAAAAGGATTATTTTTGGAGTTGCATAATGTACTGTATATACTGCCTTCTGGGGATCTAATTCTATTTTACTTGAGGTTGACTACATGTTATATCCATCATGTTTACTGAAGTGATCAGTGTACTATGTTTCTACTCTGATTGTGTTTGCATATTTATAATAGATGAAGGTTTGTTTTCCTCGCTGTGTATGTGTGGTGACTGCTCACTGCAGCTCAGAGCAATGTACATATAAGAACATATAAGGTACTGGAGATGCAAGTGTAGAATCCAGTAATGTAATCACAGCTGGTAACAATGTGTAGTTACTAATATACATACCCAAAAAGGATTAAAATAAGAAAGAAAATTAGAATCTGTCCATAATCATTATAGGCAGTGCTGTCTCTTGGAGGGGTGGGGGGAAGGCTGAATTGGGGTGACCACCTGGGCCCTATGCACTGGGGGTACTGCAAACAGTGCTGTCCAGGCCCCACTGGCCACCATATGCAGCCAGCTCCACACTCCAGCTGATTGCCAGACCCTCCTCTGCCCCCCCACCTCACACAGGCCCTGCGTAGCCTGTTATGCCCTGCGCCCTGCACACCCCTAGGGTTGGCTCTGATTATAGAACAGTGATTATGCTAGAAACCTTAGCTAGACATGTGTGAAACCCTGACTGGCTGAGGTCTTGAGCCTTATCATGCAGCCCCTCTTTCTTACGGCCTCATAGAAACGGATATTACATGACTTTGCATTTGTGCTGCTATAACAATTTGTGCACCATATCAGTGGCATGACAAAAGGTACTAATAAATTTTGCTGCTTTATTGCAGTGGACATCTGTTTGCTCTGTGATGGTAGAGTGTGAGCAGCCTGGAGCTGCCTGCAGTCTCCTGTCACCCTGATGATCCAGGGGCTTGAGGTCCTGTGCATCCTGGATAGAATCAGGCAACTCAAGCCACTGGAGCACCTTTCTGGTTCTCCGCACTTACAGAGACACCTGGGATGCTTCTCCTGTAGGTGAGGATAGTCAGGGTTCCCAGATGAGAGACCCGTTCAAGGATCTCCAGCAGAAGCTCCCCTTCTCCTCTTAAAGTAGCTAAAAACCCCAGACCCTTGTTCTTATAAACTCTTTTATCCTTACTGATTAGGATCTGCCTGTTACAGGAGAGTTAAAAACCTCCTGCACACTTCTCATCATATGCTCACCTTAAAAATCTATTGTACTTTACCCAAATATTTTACCTAATTTAACAGTCTATTTTCAGCGTTGCTCAACTTTTTTCTCTCGGAGGCCAGATGATGGTTCCAATCCAGTGCCCCGGGCTGGAGCCATTGCAGTGACCACCAGCAGGCCACATGGAAGGGGATGGGGAGTAGCCCACCCTGATCCCAGCTCTGCAAGGGGGTGGGTGGGAAAGGGGACTTCAGCAGCCCTGGTGGGGGGAGAGGGAGGGATATGACCCAGTCCCACGAGGGGAGAGGTTGGGGGTGGGAAGGGTTTGACTTAGTCCCACAAGTGGAAGGGGATGTTACCTAGCCTCATGGAGGAAAAGGGATGTGGCCTGACTTGGTGGGAGAAAACAGGGCATAATCTAGCCCCATGGGAAAAAGGGAGCATGGCCCAGCCCCAGCTTGGCTACGTTGGGGGAAAGCAGGTGTGATCCAGCCTTACAAGGGGAAAGGGCGCATGGACTGGCTGCAACTGGGTGTGTGGAGCTTGAGGTTTGGGGATTTGGCAGGGGGGAGAGTGGCTATATTAGTGGTTACTGCTCCCCTGCTGCCAAATTTCCTGACCTGTGGGGAGCCCTACAGTGCTCCATAGGCTGCATTTGACCTACAGGCAGCTTTTGGCCCATAGGCTGGAATTTGAACACCCCTAGTCTAGGAGATGGAACACATGACTAGAACTTTTCCTTGAACTTATTATGGCAGAACTTGTTATAGAGAAACAATGGCAAATCTGGTGGTGAAGGAAAGACAGTCTCCAGAATCAGTTAAATAAGAATTGGGATATCTTATACTTATTATAAGATCTTGGGTTTATAACTTAACAAGACTCAGCTCAGTGAACTACCCAAAAACCAGATTGTTGAGAGTACACTGTAGTTAGGCTGCTACTCTCATGATTTTATTACAAGTCTTTTTATATTTGGGTCTTAGTTAACTCCCCAGCCGTAAGGACTTGAAGGCTCAGCTAGGATATTGTTAAGGGGGAGATTTGCTTTATAGATTTTACAAGCCAACACAGTATTATAAGTCATTTTGTTTCTCCTGATTTGGTCTCTTGTTCACTTGCTTTATACCTTGCTTTATAAATTAGTTTGCTTTCTCTTTGTAAGCAGTCCTGACCTTTGTTGAGAAGGATGGCATACAAATCTAATAAATAAAAAAAATAAAACAAGTCAGTTAATAAGGGTAGAATATCTGCTTTCATTTAAGAGAAAAAATATCAAGCTTCTACTAGTTATGATTGTCATGAAGCTCTTGAAAACCTGACCCAAATGCAGACTAAAATCTATGAAGCCAGCAGGCAAGCAATGTGTAATTTCTTAAAAATCATGATTTTTGAAACCTACCTCCATGTTTCTTTTCATAGCTTAAGCAGCAAGGGAGAAATTGCTCTTGAAAATTTCAGTTCCACTAGGAGTCAGGTAGAAAAATGACTCACATTTTTCCTCTTCTGACCCAAGAATTTCCTCTTTTCCTCTGAATTTCCAAGGTCATGATGATCTTATGCTGCTTAGATGGCAGCATTCTGGTTGGAAGTGCTCAGGCTTAGGAGGAATTCCTCCCTCACCTTGACCTTTCCCCCAATGGAAGACAGAGTGGGGAAGGAATTGTATATGTGCATTCCAGCAGATTGAAGCTGTGCCAGTCTGCTACTGTTGCATACCTGTTAAAAATTTTATTCCAGGGGTCCAGATTAGAACTGTACCTCAGTGGCTTTAATTTCCGTTGGGGCCTGAAGACACAGCATTAGGGAGTCTCAACCTGCACCCTAATAGCAGGGTTGCCAAATGCAGTACCAGTAAAAATCAGGCTTAAAATGGCTGCCAGGAATGCCTGTAAATTTTTTTGGCCATCATTAAAAACACTAAGCAGCTGCAGCTCTGATTGAAGCTCTGACAGAGAGCACAGCAACACCACCTGGTATGTTAGTGAGTGTGCAGCACCTTACAAGGAGCATTCTCTCAGCCACGTGCTGCTGCTCCATCCAAGGTTTCCTGTAATATTGCTTGGTCACAGGTAAGCTTTAGGGAACTAAGCCAGGATAGGGGAAGGGGAAAAGGGGGGCATGGAGCTGGGGGGGGGTGAGGTAGAAGGCAGCCCATCACAGTCAAAGGGGGTTGCCAATCCATGAAAATTATTCTTAAGGCAAACTTTTTATTGACAATCAAACCTTTTTACTGTGCTTGATCTTAAACCTCTAAATTTGAACCCAGGCCTTCTAAATTGGCCCTAGGCAACAGGACAAGACCTGGCACAACAGTTTCATTTATGCTATGTAAAGCATTTATCAATAAAAACCTATCTCCATAAAAAGTTCAGCTGTCAGTAAAAGCTTGAAGATTTGTGAGTAAAATTTTTTATTAAGTTGACAACCCTGCCTGATAGTCTTGTTCTTCCCAGACTTAAAGGCTAGGGACAGACATTCAAAAGGCTGGAGCCTGAATTGATTCAGTCTTTGCAAGTTAATCTAACCTGCATAGATTGAACCAATTTGCCAGTGGGGAGATATTGTGCACTGCACATGCCTGCAGTGGCTCAGGCCAGAAGCCTGGGGGTGCTAGAACAGCTCTCTGTTGCAGGGAAGCTGTGCTGGGGGTGTGGCCAGCCCAGGCCTTAGCCTGGAGTTAATTGGTTGAGGGAGGGTTTAATTTCCCCCTCCTTGTCCCACAGAACTGACGTCTGCCAGGCACTCCTCCTTGCTGTGGCAGTGGCAGTGGCAGTGGCAGTGGCAGTGGCAG
>JAGPOW010000304.1:31413075-31437167 GCA_030014935.1 Caiman crocodilus
CAGGGCCAGGGCCAGACGCATGGCCAGATGTTGACTGGCTTGGCCCCCTGAGGCAAAGGGGGCAGGGAGGGGGGCTATTCCCCACTCTACCCTCAGGCTGTAGCCAAGATCTTCTCAGCCGAGCCGCAGCTGATTGCTCCCTGCAAAGGGGAAGTGGCACGATAAATTCCTTCCCTGCCCCCTTTGCCAGATGCTGGAGGGACGGGGTAAAAAAACCCCTCCCTGCCCAGTGCACAGAGCTGTGGCTCCAGCTTTGGGTGCTTTCCACCCCCTCCCCCACAGGGGCCGCTCATTACACCAAGCAGGTGGAGTGGGTGGAAAGCAGCTGGAGTTTGAGCCAGAGCTCCAAACACAAGGCGAAAGCCACAGGACTGAAACTCTCCAGACCGAGGAGAACAGCTCTGCTGAGCATTGGACTCCCCTCCCCCTTCTGCTTCTGCCAAGCCACTCTGAGCAGGGAGGGTGGGGAGTGGCTTTAGCCTGGCAGCTTCTGCTCAGAGCATGAAGCAGCTTCAGCTCCAGCTGCTTTCCACCCATTCCCTCCTAGAGGCTGCTCATCCTGCTGGGAGGGCTGAGGAAGGCAGCTGAACCTGGAGCCAGAGCTCCATGCTCTGGGCTGAAGCAATATCTCCCACCCCCTCACCTCCAGGAGTGGTGGCAGGGGCAGGAAGGGGAGTAGCTGCCAGAAACGAGGAGAAGCTGGCTGCTAACAGGGCTCAGCAGGGCAGTTTTCTTATCCTCACCACTAACTCTGACTCCTGCTTCTGCCCTGTTGCTGAGCTCAGGGTGGGGGAGCTTCAGCCTGGTGGCTTCTGTTCTGCGCCTGGAGCTCTGGCTTCAGCTCCAGCTGCTTTCCTTGGCTCTGGCTGCTTGGCTGGAGTGGATGGAAAGCAGGAGGCTGGCCCCAGCACAGACTGAGCAGGGCCTGCACCTGGGGTCATGCTGGCGGTGTCTGGCCCCACCTCCACCCCTGCCTGGCTGCTGAAGCAGCAAGCAACTGTAGCTACCCTAGTCACCGTTTCCCCAAGAATGAGCTTCTTTCTGGCAGGGGCTGAGCTGTGGGGCAGGCAGAGATATTGCAGAGTGCGGTGGTACGGCAGGGGCTTGGGGGGCTCTGGCTCCTTTTGGACATCGATGCTGCCACGCACAGCCTGCCATAGCTGTGCCTGCCCTGCAGTGGGGCTCCTCACTGGGAAGAGGCTTGTTCTCCCCAGCATTATGACAGGGGAGGCTGCTCCCATCATGGGCTCTGCCCCTTCCTGCTGCAGCAGCAGTGCATAGGCATGGGCCAGATGCTGGCCGGCAGGGCCTGTTGTGTGAGGAGGGTGGGGCACTGATAGGCTTATTCCCCTCCCTCTGGAGTCCCATGGAGGGGACAGGAAGCAACCTATTCCGCCACAGGGAGCGAGTGTTGAGGTGACTGTGGGCAGACCCAACTTCCAGTGCGGTAGAGGGGAGACTAATGCTCCTCCCCACTCCCTCTGCCTCAGGGGCCAAGGTGCCTCACTGCTGCTGCAGTGTGGGGGGAGCACCTAGCAGACCAGGCTTTGGTCCCTGCTGGTGGCACAGGGAGGTGGGAATTAAACCCCTCCCTGGCTAGACCCCTGCCCCTGCCTGTCCCTGCTCCAGCTGGGCAGCAGAAGGGCAGGGCCAGCCTGGCTGGGCTGGATCAGAGAGTCAAACCCAGAGAGCATGCTGGGATGTTGGGGGTCTCTAGTTTAATTTAAATTAGCAAGGGGTCTGGGACAGACATTGTGTAAACCAATTTGAGCCAAATCAGTTAAGTTTGATACTACATTCAACCAGATTTATCTCAAACCAGTTTCAGGCATTTTGAAACTGGTTTATGTACACTGAATGTCTGTTCTGTTACAGGTTTAAACCAGCTTCTGATCACTTAAATTGGTTTATGTATAATGTCTGTCCCTAGCCAAACAAAGGCTTTCTAGCTGTGAGCAGCATTGGTTCTGATGGGGAATCTGTCCCATGATCCGTTGCCTGGGAAACAAGTTGCTTAATGCCTAATGTCCAAAATAGTATATATATATGGCAGAGATTATTATTAACTATAAAAAAGAAGAAAACTTCCTGAGAAGGAAATCTGACTATGGAATAGTCTCCTAAGGGAAAGTGGTGGAAATACCACTTGAAGCAAGATGGGGTAGAATACTATAGAAAATACAGTGGGGAATAAGCTTGCACTAGGAAGGAAGGAAGAATGGAATTGTTGTTTAGACAGTGTGTAGGTGTGAAAGTATATTACATGCATAAAATAAAACAAGGTCAAGCAGTGTAGAAAACTTAATAGATCTTGCCCATCTTTAGTTTTCTTTGAAGGACTATGAGCAATTTAAATATCCTTTAAATACAGTTTAAAATGCATGAGTTTTGCACTGAAGAGAACACCCAGGATTGCTACCTCACCAGTCTTAAAAAGACTTTCACCCAACAAGGACATGTCTTCAGAGAGATAGATCGCGCGTTTGAAAGAGCCACCTGGATACCACATGAACAACAGCTGCACTATAGTAGAAAACGCCCACAAATCGCACACCACTGGTTACGACATATCACCCCTCCCTCAAACCCATGTGGAAAATCCTCAAACAACTGCAACCCATACTAGAAAGAGACCCTATTCTTAAAGAGACCTTCCCAGAGCCACCCATCCTAGCCTTCAAACAAGCACTGAACTTCGCTAACCTCATCACCAGAAGTAAAATTCCCCAGGCCCAGAACACACCAAATGGATCCAGACCATGCCATGACAAGAAATACAAAACCTGCCAACACATCTCCACCACCCCCACAATTCCTACACCCCAAAACAGAGCCATCAGCATTCCCAGATCTTACAGCTGCACCTCCAGAAATGTAATATATCTCAGCCAATGCACCAAATGCCCTGATGGAAATACATAGGAGAGACCAAACAACAACTCTGTACCAGAATGAATGCACACCGGAAATCTTTCAAAGACAGAACTACCCAATTACCTGTGGGGGCACATTTCTCACACGAAAACCACTCTCTCTCCAATCGCTCAGTTCTGATCCTCAAAGGGAATTTACAAAACACTTCCCAGAGACGAGCCTATGAACTCCACTTCATCAACCTCCTGGATACTAAAAATCATGGACTAAGTATAGACATTGGATTTATGACACATTATAACCTGCCTGACATTTGACTCCCCAGGTACTTCTCCACTATTCACCCCTCGTCTGTCCCCCTCACCCAGCCTGTCTCTCACTCATTGACTCCTCAGTCTACATCGTCACTGACTGCCTATCTTGTATGCATACCAGCCCAGCCTCTGACTTCTTTACTTTTCATTCCATCTAAGAAGAGCACAAACCCACTGCTGAAACTTCCTCAGCCTGACAAAGGGGTTTTGAACCCAAAAGCTTGCTTAAAAGTTGTTTTCCAACTATTTAAGTTGGTCTAATAAAAGATATCAGATTCACCCAAAGAACCTTGTCTTTGGGGTTTTTTTCTCACTAGAATTCAGATCTAGGTACTGTCACTTATTTGTTAGAAAACCCATTATCAACATGATGGGCTATTTAAACATGTTCTCAGTAGATTAATGATGTTTTTGCCACTGAACATAGCTTGTACATAACTTATTGACATTGGCCTTGCTAAAGGCTATTTCATCTCGTAAATGCATTTTCATTCAGTGCCCTTTTCTCTATTATGCTCATTTACCTTGGGTAACGCTGACATGATGACTATTCTGAAAACAGCTTTTTATCCTTTGAAAAGAAATCAAGCATGTCTGTGCTATATATTAATTTAGCTATGAGATGAGAGGCCCAATGTGTTACCAAGCTTCACATCAGGGTGGGGAAAGAAAAATAATCTCCTATAAACATCAAAAGTATACATGACATTATACCTTAAAGGCAAACATGGATCAATATTTTTGGTCTGGGATCCATGTTTACTAATCCTGACTCATGTAAAATGGACAGACTTTATTGCTGTTGCTAAGAAGCAATTTCAAACTCAAATGGTCTAAATTGTTTAGTGGGGCTGAGGTAGATTACACTGTTGCAATTTTACCAGTTTGACTTGCAGTTCCTTAATTCAGTCATCAGAGGTCACCTGTCTCACAGAAAGCTGTAGGTGCTGCTTATGCTACCAAGATGCCTTGGTGCATGGCACTCCGTTAGAGAGGGGTGGACAAACGATGCTTCCTACCACATGCGGGCTGGAGAGAAGAAATATCTGCAAGAGCTAGAGGGCTGCAGGACTTAGCTGAGGTATGGAGAATGCAGGAGACAGGGGACAACTCTGGGATCCTGCCAATAAGGAAACGAGTGGGGAGAGCTCTGGACAATGGGATGGAGGGAGTCATGGAACAGAGGCACAGGAAAGTGATTCTTGCATATTTGGTGTGCATGAGAGAGTGAATGTTCATACAGCAATTGTCCTCCATACGTGAGGAGTTACCAGGGGACTTCAAAATCCCAAAATTGCATTCTCCAAAACATGATCTATTCTTAACAAATACTCTTAGGGTTGGTAACAGTGCACCCAGAAACATTAATGAACAACTTTGGCAGATCTTAGTAATAGTAATTGCTTTCTGCTGCATTCCTTAGACTGTTCCAAATGTTGCTACACACATACAAACAACACGGTTGGAAATGTTCTGCATGATGCATGAAAGTGAAAGGAGGCCCTGTCATCTGTTTAAGGTATTGAACCTTTCAATGCAGGAGGGAGTGTAACAGGGTGGCCTGTCTCCCTAAGAGGGATCAGCCAGGACTTCTGAACAGCTGTGAAAAGGCTGCTACAAAGAAGTGGCTAAACAGGGGTGGGGTGCAGGTTGGGAAGTTATGTGGTACACTTAGACCATAATAAGGGCATTTAAAACATGAGTATCTGCAGGTTAAAGCTTGCAAACTCTAAGTGTCCTCTGAATGTCTCAGGGTTATGCTACTTCAGGCAAGGGTTAATGCTGGGCCATGCTACCCAGTTTATGGTAGGATACATTCACTCTGCTCTATGGAGATAAAATGAGTAGTCCTCTCATGTCCCAGGATATGCCATTCCCAGCCCTACTCTTCCTGCTCCATGGATGAATTTATCGGCCTCCTGAACTCTACTGCCTGGGAGCAGACAGAGCCCTGTCAGCTCCAGGAGAAGCATTTAAGTGGTGGGATCATGGAGCTGGGCGGCAGAGAGGCAGGTGGCTGTGGCTTTCCCATGTCCCACAGCTTCCTCCTTCCCCCAGGCTCCTATGCTGTGATGATGGGGACAGCTATGCTGTGGGGAGCCCTCCACTAGCCCCTGCTGACCTGACCCCAGCCTACACCTGCAACCCGATCACAGCCCTCCTCCCTTCCCTGCCCCACACTCTGCCCCTACCCCCAGCCTTCCTTGGTGAGTCTGCACCTTACCTGTAGTTACTGAAAATTTCCCCCACTGCTTGGCCCATTTCTTCCAAGCACTGCAGGCTCTCCTTTGGCCATGCTGCTTAATGGCGTCTGTTGTATCCCTGTGTAAACCCTGTTTTCATCCTTGGATTGGCCAGGGGAGAGGGCTGTGCTGCCCCTGGTTTACTTGAGTGGGACCATGGAACCACAGGGAAGTCACAGCCCCCATTAGACTGGCCCAGTTCCCATGCCCTCAGCCTCCAGGCTGCATGCTCAAGCTCCAGCTGCTGCAACCCCCCTCTTCCACCCATTCCCCCCCTCACCCAGAGCAGAAACAGAGCTCAGGTGTCTTGGCTTTTAACCATGCACCTGCTTTCCAGCCCTCTAGTAAGTGACAAGTCAGAGCTGTGCTCACAGCACGTTCTAACTTTACCATGACTTCACATTTCACAGATTTAGTATGGTCTATGTATAACGTAACTTTGCTGCATTGGGAGTTAAAACTCCCAGAAAGGAGAGCAGCAGGTAGCAGCTGTAGAGGAACAGGTGCAAGCTGGAGGCAGATGGAGAGCTGAACTGCTGGTTGTATTGCGGGGTTGGACTGTTGTGTCATAGGGGACCCCTTGCAGTGTCTGGGACAGGACAACAAGGTTTTTCTTTGCTTGTTTTGTTTAAAGACTTGGTTTATTGGTGGGGCTGGCTGAGAAATTGCTTAGGGAGCAACATTTTGCTTGAATAAGGTCCCCAGACAAGGCAACCTGCTTACAAGGAGTCCCTTGTTTCTTCCAAGGACAGTTTCCATCTTGCCTTTCAGTTTGGTATGGTATAGAGAGCATAAGGCCTTGTCTTAATGAGGAAAAAAGGTGTTTTCTTACCTTGCATTAGTTAGCATATGGTCAAATCCTAGTGAAACCAAAACTGCTCACAAAACTAAATTAGCAGATTAGCTCCCCTCTAAGGTTCAATATCCCTTGCATTAATTGCCACTTGTTTGTTAGCATGAGTTGAGAACATGTTTGTTCCTGCTCCACACACATTTATCAGTGCTGTCTCTGGGGAGATTGTATGTTTGTTCTGTTTTGTTTACTTTGGTTTTTCTTAATCTTAAAGTCAAGTCATTGTGACTTTAAAAACATGTTTTGCCCTTGTATAGAAGGCTAACAGAGGCTTGTAGTCCCTGCAACCCAGGGGAAGGATGTTTTATGATCTTGAGCTCCCTTTGCTGTAATGCTGAGTGAGCACTCAGGAGTGATGTTTTCACTCAGTGCAGGCACAACACTTCTTGTTAACTGTCTGAGCCTCCAGTTCAGTCTGCCTCTGCAGGCTGTACCACTGCAATGTAGCTAGAGCATTTTGTTCAATTTTTGATCAGAATCTAAAACAGGCACAACTTGCAAAGGCCCATTATAAAAATCTGCTAAATTCTTCACTAGAAATGTATTTGTGTGACTTATTTCAGAGTCCTCTCTTTAAAGAATAGGACACATGAAAATGTAACCCTGAAATTCAATTTTTAGATCAGCAGGCTCCATTTACATTGAGAAACTCTGAAAGATTTTTTTTCTAGCTTGCCAGTGCTATGTGGAGATGACAGCTCCATGTGTAGTACACAGAATTTGTGCTCACTGTTCTGGACATTGGAATCTCAGTTGGACTAATGGCAAAGGTTTTGTTAAGCAGAGTTTTAAGTGGTCTGTGACCATCCATGGTCCTGTCCCTACTATCTTCTTTAGAATGGCTTAGAGCCATCCTTGCACTCTGTCACCACAAAACCTGTGCTTATGATGTGTGTGTATCTGGTTTCTTGTGCTGTTGCTCTCACCTTATTTCCAAAGCAAATAGGAATATCCTGCAAAACCATTTTATTCAGGGATCAACTTCAACTCAAAGGTGCAAATTCAGTGACTGATTTTGGCCCCTGATTTAAACCTCTAAACCAGTGATTCTCAACAAGGGTGCCATGAGATCCTTTTAAGGGTGGTAAGGGATGCTGTGCATATTTGCACTGTTGTGTGCATTAATGCTTACATGATTCACACTAAACCTAGAGATTTCAGATAGGAATCTACAGCATCAAAATATTCTGACCTGTTGTGTTCTTTTTGAGTTCTTTGCAGCAAAAGAATTGATCTATTGTTTTTCTGTATTCAAAGAAGTCAATGAAAACTAAGAGCTAGTATTTTCCAAAGGGTGCCTTTAGCCTAAGAAGTTTGAGGGCTACTGCTGAAAACCATGTCTGTTGTACATAAGAAGAGAATTGGAAGTGTATTTAGGAATTGGGACTGTATTCAGAACTCATGTATGGTTCTGGAAGGCATTAGGGAAACAATGGGCTAGGATTTTTTGTCAAGTAGGAAAGAAGGGAAAAAGTTGCCAGGGCAAAAGTGAGACTTCCTGATTCCTTATTAGACTTGCATTATCCTCACCCCTGGGCTTGGTCTATGGGTCCACAACTTGTGTTGATGGATCACAAGTGGGAAATTGTTCAGTAGCTCCTTGAAACCACAGTAATCTGGGTTCCTTAAGCAGTTGCAAGTTTGATCACTAGCTTGCATCTCCACGAAAGGCCAAACATGATCTGGATCTCATTTTCCAAGAAGAATACATAATAATAGCCTGGAACTGTTCCTATTGATCACCTGTAATACACTGAGTTTTACATTCTTCTATGGATAACTTATTCTATGTCTACATCCTTCTGTATTCAAACCAGCCTGCTTAGCAACACCTGCCTACATGTGCTGCTTATTCAAGTCTGGCTATAAATTCTTCTGGGAATATAAGGATAATGCTAGCCTTGTTTCTCAGAAATAGAACCCCTACTCTTCTTTTCTTTGTAGCAATTGACAGGAAGTGCTGACAAAGGTAGAAACAAAGTGTATATTGAGATGGAAGTAGTGTAACCTTCGCTTCCTTCATGCTTGTAGGACATTTGGGAATAAATACTGCTGGCTCAATATTGTATAGGAGAAAGAGTTCTTTTCTCCCTTCAATAAATCAGTACAGTGTGCAGACACACATGTATATTCAAATACAGCAGCTCAGTGATGTAACTGATATGGGGCCCATTGGTGAAGTGCTTATCCAGAGCCTAGAGAGAAATTTAAGATGGTTTGAGTCACCTTTTGACAGCTACACAGTGGATGTGTCAACACAAAATATTTACTGCGCAGTAAACTAATTAGCTGTGCAGTAAACATCTTGGCTTTGATACGTATGCCCCATTAGGCTGAAGAAACTAATTTACTCCGCAGCAAGATAGTACTTAAATACAAGCAGTATCCTGTAAAATACTCTGCAGCAGCACATATGCAGATACTGGTGGGGCTGGTTGGGGCATGAGGGTGCTGCAGTGCAGGGGCTGCCTGTCAGCTAGCCCTGAGATGAAGTACCCTTGCACCCCAGCCAGCCCTTCCTTAGCACACTGAGCTGCCATGGGCTGGCAGGCTGGCCCCTAGAGTCCCCTGCCAGCTGGGGCTGCTCTGCCCAGGTTCAGTGTGCTGTGATGCTGGGCACACATGCAGACGTGTGCCTGGCAGCAATAAACTCTGGAGCAATAAGCTCCAGAGTTTACTGATGCACATTACTATGCATGTGTAGACATGGCCAGTTTCCTGCTTTTGATATGATCATAAGATAATTGTTAGTGCCATGGTAAACAATATGCATCTGTGATCAGTAAACCAACTAGGTGTGTTTATCACAGGATGTAGCTAAAACAAAAGAAATGTGAAAGGCAACCCTTTTAAAAACATTGACAACTCTTTGAATATCATGATCTTTTAAATAGCTCCAAATAATGATATTGTATTCTGAACCAGTGTGTTCAATGTTATGCTTTCAAAGTTCTCTTCTAACTTTCCCTAATCTTGACAGTGTCCTGCCAAGTAGCGAAGTAAATGGTCCCCATTTTATAGGTGGGGACAGTTTTTGCAATACTGTTACAAAAAATCTCATAACATACTGGGATGCATTAATAGTACAAGTTGCAGAGCCTTATTTTTCTACTGTCGGAACTGGAGAGATTGCAAATGAGAACAGAAACAAATATCAGAGGGCTATAAACATGATATATGAGGAAAGGTTGGAAGAACTGAGATTATTCTTTGTCTAGAGAAGACTGGAGGGAGATTTGGTAACAATCTTTAAACATAGAATGGCTTGTTATGAAGAGAATGGAGATTGATCGTTGGCTTTGACTGGAGGGGACAAAACAAGAAGTAATGGGCTTAAAAGGTAAGGAGGGAAATTCAGTTTAGATATTAGGAAGAACTTTCCAATAATGTATATGGTTAAGCACTAAAACACATTACTTAGAAAGGCTGTGGCATTTTTGCCACTAGAAGTTTATTAAAGCAGCCTTCATGAACATTTGCCTGGCATAATGTAGACCAGGCTAATCCTGTCTGGAGCAGGGGATTGGACCAGATGACCTCCTGAGGTCCCTTCCAGCCCTGTTATTCTATGATGCCAAGCCCAGCAGTTAAATTATTTCTGCAGTCAAACCCAATGACTTTGATGGGATTGCACAGATTGAAGCACAGGCAAGAGTTGGTCCTGATGTTGTTAAAATGTAGTTATACTCTGAAAAGGGGACACAATGATGCCGTCTTACTTAGATTTCATATGTATTTGTATTTGCTGACTTTAGATGATGCATGAACCAAGCTAAATGCAGCTTGGCTTCAGCTATAAATTGCAGTTGCTAATAAGGCCATATACTAATAAATGGTGTGGTTAGTAAGAGGCTGTTTAAAGGCACTTTAAGAGGAAAAGAAATGAAAAATCTTGACTAATAAAAATCTGTAAGAACACGGATTGAAATGTTTAGAATTAAGACATGAAGGTGAAATCTGATTTCAGGAAAGGAAAGGAAAGGAAATAAAGAAGACGTATTCAGGGCTGTAATACGATACGAATATGAAATAAACATGAAAGAACATGGCTAAGGTAACGATTTTGGTAGGAGTCTAGGATGTCTCTACTTGTGTGCAGGTGCAGGCTACCTGGAGCAGGAGCCTGCAGGTGTAGGGCAGTGGTGCTTAAAACCTGATTTTCAAAGGTATTTTGGCTCTGTGAAGATGCAGACAGACAGAAGAGCAGTGGTTCTCTACTTTTTTGAATTCAAGGCACCCCTCAGAAAAAGCCATCTCTTAGCTTTCATTCAGTTTTGACTATAAAAAAAATAATAGATAAGTTTTTTGCATGCAAAAAAATAGAAAAGACCACTACAGGTCAAAATGTTTTTGACACTGGATTCCTATTTGAAATCTCTGAATGTTTCTTGTGAATTATGTCCATGGCATCCTGGTTGCAAAGCACTGCAGTAGAGGCTAAATTCACCAAGGTTTTTACCTGCCTAACCCTCACAGAAGTCAGTGGGAGGTAGTATTCTGGTACGTTATTACCATTATAGATCTGGGTTAGGAGTGTATCTGCACTCTCTTACTTCTTAATAGTATAAATATTTATTACTTGTATTTTACTAACACCCTGAACAAGGCTCAGCTATACCAAATGCTGTACAGATAAGTATTAGGAGACAGTTGCCTTTCTGAAGAGGTCACAGTCTAGGCTATGAAATGATACCATAACAGGTATCTTATAAACACACAAACTGGTAGGATAAAGCCGTTCTAAAGCTAGCATGTTGTTTTATGCTAAGTCACTTGCAACATCCTAGCTTTTGGTTCTTTGGGGGCCACTCAGTTGGGGTAAGTTTGAAGGTAGAGATGGCAGTGTCTCTGTGGATTTTTCCATTGGAGCCATATAGTAGTTTGATATCTCCACCAGTTCTGCTGTCCTCCTGTGTGATTCTCCTACATTCCCTGCATATATTTTCTGCTGAGTTCTGCTGTTCCATAATACAATGCTTTGGGAGCCATGACAGTGGCACTTAGGGCTAAATTCATTAAGGGACTTAGGAATCCTATAGGTCAATGGAGTTCCCTGTCCTGACTTAGATGCACAGATGTTCCATACGGTTCAGGGGAAGAGTTAAGCAGCTGAGAAGAGGATCTTAAGAAACCAACAGATCAAGTGAAATATTCATGGTCACAGGACTTGAACTTCTGCCATGTCAGTGCACTTCAGTGCCAAGTCTCCCTGTAAACTCTCTTGCTCCCCCCCGGGGAATGTTTCATTATTTTAAAACAGCTGGTACAGCTTCAGCTGGAGAGACTGGGGGGAAACTGACACCAGAATACCCACTAGCCTGAAAGTAGCGGCACTGTCCTAGGGGGATGGAGAGCTGGGTTTGATTGATTGCATCAAATCAAGCAGCACAGGTATTCAAATTAGCTCTTCTGCCTCCCAGCTGAGTGCATTAACTGCTGGTTTACTGGGTATAACACACCATATACTCAGCCAGCCAGGCTTTATCCCCAACTACTTTTTATGGAAAATCCAAATACTCAGAGAACGCTTATCAGATTAGGTGCCCCAAGCAAAATAGGTGGGGAGTGTCTAGTAAGAAAACGTAGTAGGTATTTAGTAGGGCTGTGTGAAGCTTCATTTGGTGATTCAATTCAGAGGAGGTTTGGCCGGATTCGGTGGCTAAATCTTCAAATCTGAATTGAATGAGGGGACCAATTTAAAGGTCTGAATTGATTCAAAGCTCTCTGAATCTTTTCCAAAGATTTGGGCAGTCCCAGGTGGCTGCAGCAGGGAGCTGCAGCTGACTCTGAGCTGGTAAGTACTAGGGGTGGGAAAGGGGGGGCCTAGGGGAGGGGAACATAGGGGGACCCCTGCCAGTCTTACCAACCCCACCTACTCCCCTAGCCCCCACCACATGTCTATCCCCATCTGCCCCAACTCCTGGTACTTAAAAATCAAACAAACCCTGGTGCTCACCAGGTGCTGCCAGGCAAGGGGCAGTCCCTGCTGCTCCCCACTGTCCCACACTGCACTGCATGAGCCCCCTGACCCCCCAACACCCCTACAGGTGCCCCTTCCAGGCCAGCTCTGGCCCTTTAAAAAAAAAAACCCAAGAAAAGCCCTGGGACTCACTGCTCCTGCAGCAGCCTCAAGGCTTCAGGGGGTTCATACAGAGCCCATGTGGGGCAGTGTGGGGCAGCAAGGATCAGCCCCTGACTGACATGCAGAGCCCTCCTGCATCATGGGGAAATGCGAGACAGCAGGGATCACCCCCCCACCTGGTAGCACACACTGAGTCAGGGTTTCTTTTTTAACAAGTGCTGGGAGATGGGGCAGTCATTGCTGGATTGGGAGGGGGTGGAGGATGTCTAAATCAGATTCAGCTGAATCAAATTGGAGCAGTGATTCAAATCACTGAATCGAATCACTGTCCCCCAAATCAGCTGAATTCAAATCCAAAGCAAATATTAGCCACTTTGCACAGGCTGAGTATTTAGGTGTGAAAGAATTCTGAACAGCTTGAGGGATTTAGGTGTTTTTAGGAATGTATCTATGTTCTGGATGCCACCTGCTCCTGCCTGCACACTTAAAACTTGGAAATGCATTGGTGAAGCCATTCCAGGGATGTCCCAAGTGGCCACTCCTGAGAACAATGGAAACTGAGGTCTCAAGAATCAAATGAGAGATGTGCCTGGAGCAGCTTTACTAGTTCATTTTGTGGTTTGGAGAATACAAGGAGGAACAGGGAGGTAGGGTACCTGTGGGCATCCCTGCCACAACATGCTGAGCATACAACTCAGATGTACCCTATATAACTATAGGGTATGAGGGACTCTGATCAAGATTGACTTACCATACCGCACCCTGACTAATGTGGCTGACCTAGTTCTCTGCAGCAAGACTGACAGTGGAGGGCAACACACACCCCTTTAAACACTCCTGCAGCCTCAGGCTGCTGGCATGCCTTCACACAGTTCTCAATCTGTTTTAGCAAGCCTCACATTGCTGTCTCTGTTTCTCCTGACTTCTAACCTGGCTTTGATTTTCCTTACCCTGATCTTGAATCTCCGCTGAAACTCAGTGCTGGTTCTGCTCTCTCTAGTTTTCCTGGTATCCTTACTCCACTTGGCTTACTTGACCCTGACCTCTAGTTTTTCCCTGGAACTTGACACCAGTTCTCTGACTCCTGGTTCCTGACCTCAGCTTATGTTTTGGACTGCATCTCTTGGATATCCCCTCTTGGCTCTGGTAACCTGTGTACTTGCCCTGCCAACCTCCTAGCCTCTCCCCCACCAGTGCCTATCCACAAGTCCAGCTGCCTACATCCCAGCCAAACCCTCACACAGGGTTAGGCAACAGCTGAGTGGGGATTTGGGGGATCTCAGTAATGCTTGAGTGCTAGAATCTGCCTAGAATGGCAAGTAAGTGCCTAACTCCTTTTGTGTCATTACTCTTAGATGAAGATGGAATAAATTACCTACACACAAAATGTGTGGGTCCAAAGCCTTAGTGCTTGCTGACTAATTTGTTTGCTTCCATGGCTTTTCCTGCCCAAAGAGATGATCTAGACTTGTATATTACTCTTCAGACTGATTGCAGTCAAATATCCCACGCTTCACACCATAAGTAACTTGGTTCTTGACATCAAGAAATTGGTTATTGATGTCTTCTGTGAACTCTGGTACTAATGCACATGCCATTTAATCTGGTGTATCAGGCAAGTAAACAGTACCAGAATAGCTTGCTCTGAGACAGGGTAGAGCCTCTTTGCCATGCCATTATGATTCATGTGGAATCTGTATGTTGCACAGGACTACATTTTATCTAACAAGAGGGGCAAAGCCTCTGAGCATGAAGAGGCTTCACTAGCCTTAGCAAGCTGTGCAAAATGAACCATTTCTTTTTAATGGCTACTTTTTACCAACAAAAGACTATCTTGTGCTCTGTTACCAGATTTGTCCATCACTTTGGAGTGCATACATTTATTAGGGATACTTTTCTAGGATCCTTGTAATTCTATCAATGTGCTACTTGTGTTTCTGTATGGAGCTGTATCTCTCCCCTCTGCAAGTCTTTACCCCCAATGGAGCTATATTGCAGGACTTGGTTTCAGTGGGGCTGGGTTCCTCCAGCCACCACATTAGACACACACACACATGCACACACACGCATACACACACACACTAACGTGACACACCTGACCCGGCTGGGTTGATCAGCATGTACAGGCTGATACCCTTATATGCCAGGAATCAGTTTATTAAGGTAACAATAAAATGCAGTCAGGTACAAGCAACAAGTACACAGATGAACAGAATACCTCTGAATCCAGCTGGGTGTCCAGCTGACACCCTCATGGGCCAGCATTGAGTTCATTAGGGCACATCTGAGCCAAATTGGGTCAACCAGCCTGTACAAGCTGATCCCCTTATGTGTTTCAAACTCAGCACATCCTAATCTTTATCCCTAACTGTCCTAGTAGTGGTAGCCTCTTGATGAGCAGACCCCACAGTATTTCTGGGCTTCACAGGGATCTTTGGCTTAGGTAAAGGAAGTGTTACTGTGGAGCAAGTGGGGAAGGAGAAGTAAAGAAGGAAAAATATACCCAGTTACTACCAGTTTGACTATAACAGTTATTTATTGCTAAATATATGAAATTTATAATGATACTAGAAGTAATAGACATGCAAGGGAAAACAAACCAAGGCAATTACAATATTACTCTGGTTTTATTGAGTATTTGGGGAAACCTAGCTCAAGCTTAACTAATAAAAGTAGGTTCAGAAATCTATGTCTAGCGGGAAAAAGAGAAAGAGAGAGTGTGAGAGCTGGGATCTCACCAGTCCAATGCACTCGAGTTGTTTGCTGACAGGTAAAGTTCTTAGCTCAGTCGTTGAAGACAACAACAGACAACGGAAAGAGACAATCTGTTTCTTCTAGCTTCTCAAGAACAACAGCGGATGGTGTCAGATTTTTCCCTGTTGAAGCGCACTGTTTGCTGCTTTACAGCCATCTTATACCCTTAGTCCAGCCTCTTCAAAGCATTCTTTTCATTGTGTAAATAATTATTTTTCCTAGTGACAAGGGGTTGTCTGGTTTGGAACATCCCAATAAACCGATTAATAACCAGGAAAAACATAAGGTTAAGGAGTAACCAGGCACTTAAGAGCCTGCTTGAAATTCTTATGAACAGAAGATATACTGGATGGAATACCTCATTGTTTCTTCTCAGATGGCTTAGCTATGGTTGTAGCATCAGGGTATTTTACCTGTTGTGAATAAGACTCAGTTTAGCATGACTTTCAGATCTTACTTAAAGGGATTGATTACTTGGAGTGTTCATAAACTTTGTGTGGAGGACTTCCACCAGTCATCCCAGAAAAAGTACGACAGCATGTGTGGTCAGGTTTCCAACGGGCTGGATGCTATTATGAACCCTTAACCTTTGTTCAAATGTTGCCCATAACCCCTCTGACTCGGTCTCTTGTCTCAGCAGTCCCTAACCCAGCAACAGAGTTTTAGTCAATCAAGTTCAAATAGGCCTCCCATACTGGGACCGGGGAATGTATGGCCCGAGATGCCCATTAAACTTTTCTTCTGCTTAGTTCTGGTTAGATGAGGTGTGGGTGGGTGGAAATAGAAAAAGTCCTTTGTAAGTCCAGGCAAGCTGGGTGCCAGGCCTCCCTCAGGAAGACAGAGCTCGCAGGTAACAGCTCTCTTGCATTTTGCTGAGAGGAAGAAGCATTTTTTTTTTAAATAATGGGCTGTTATTGATGCCTGACAGAACTCACTTGCAGGCATTCATGCTGTTTTTATTATCATACAATTATTAATATAATGTAATGGATCAGCTGTATTCCTTTCCACATATTTTCCAAACGAAAGCCAAATGAACTGTCAGAGAGTTACCAAAGCTAATATAGAGTGCATGGGACCAGTAAGGTGTTGAAAGCTTAGGCACCTGTACTACTGAATGTCTATGTTTTTATACATGAAAAACTTGCTAGAAGCCCCCCTCCAGAACGTGGTCCTGCAGCTTTATTTTTGAACCCATGTGTCCCCAACACAAGATACATAAAAAGCTCCCAGCATAGGCGACATGTAGGGGTGCACATGCACCCCTGAGAAAACTGGTGTCCCCCACCAAAAGTGAGTGCTCTCAGCTTAGGTAATGGGTAGGGGGGGCAGGTGTAGCGCTGATGTCCCCCTAGAAGTGCCGCTGGCACTTACGGGCACAATGCTGGCACTTCTGGGCCTGCGGACAGTCCGTGCTTGGCCTGCCCTTGCCGCCGATGTTAGCTCGGCTTTCCCCCGCTTCAGCCTCAGGAGGCACGCATCACCTATGTCTCCTAGTTTGCATGCTGCTCTACTGGAATGGAGCAGCATTTTACATTTACTTCAGCAGCCTGGCAACTGCCTTGCCTATTTTATCCAAAGACCTTTCTCCTATGCATGCTTGGGTCTCATCACAGTGCTTGCTTGGACATTCAATCCTCTGTTGTCACTTATTACTCTGTTCTAAATAACTCTTTAACACCTGAGCCAAGATAAAACTAGATAACCGGGTAGGGCTTATGTAGCTTTTTAGGCATGTGAGAATATATTCAAATAGGAGAGGGAGCACTTACCAGAAACAGTAGGAGAAAGGAAGGGCTACTTCCCTGGAAAAGGGTAGGAATAGGATTTGCCATTGTGGTCTTCTCCACACAGGGACATTGCCTGGGCATAGCTGTTCTAGAATAATTACCCAAGGAGTAAGGACCCCCATGATGAGACTCTACATGGATTGAGAAACTTTCTTCAATGTACTTCCTCCACCATTGTGGACCATTTTACGGGTTTGTGTATATCTATCTTCTTTCTCTCTCAGTGCCATGAACCCATTCCCCCCTCCCCCCACCACCGGGCTTAGTTGGCTAACATTGTATTTTCTGTAACCTAATTGTGCCCCCCTCCTCACCCCCATCCTTCTTATGCTAGTTCCTCATGTGACAGCCAGAACCAGAGGGATTAATAAGCAATAAATATGTGCTTCTTGGAGGCTTCTGGTATTTTGCCTAAACAGGTAATATTAGTTAATATAAGATTGTAAGTTTGTAAACTGCAAATGTAACTTGTCTGTCACAAGTTTAACCAAAATGATAAATTAACTGTTCGTGGAACTGACTGGGCCTCAAAGGCAAAGCTGTAGCTGTGAGATTAGGAGGCCTAATGGTTTTTTGCTCAGGGTTCAGCCTTGATGATAAAACTGGATCTAACTGCCTGGCACACCCAACACATTCCAGGAAGGCACATCTCAAGAAAGCACATTCAAATGAAACCTAAAAGGGGTTGGAACTTAGGCAGGGCAATGTCAATTTCAAACCTAAAGGTGCTGCATCATAATTTGCTTATTGGATAAACCCAAGTCTGGGTAGTAACCTTTTATGGTAATTTTTAACACCTTTAAATCCCATAGGGTAACAGCTATAGGGCAACATCATGAATGGCTCTGTAGTCAACAGATTAGCATAAAACTAGGTATAAAAAGCATGTGCATCAGGTAACCAGCAGGAAGGAGGGAACAGAGCAGTCATTTCTGTTCCATGCCCGGACCCCAGACTCCCAGTGTGAGGAGGATCAGATACTGATCAGGGGACTTTACCCAGTAATCCCTCTGACAGCGTCAATCGGGTATGCCTGACTTCACTGGAATCACTTGGCGCACCCCTGGCACTGAGGGATTATCGATAAGTTGCCAACCCATGTCTATCTATCTGTTATTTTGAACAGCCCAATGGCTAATACCCTCGCAGTGCCCAGTTGGCCTGCAACAGAATTGATCTATCTGTTATTATTATCTGTTATTATTATTTACTATTAGCTCTTTAATACGTCATTATCTGCTTATCGCATGTCTTCCTGTTAACTGTTGTGTGTGTATAAACTATAATAAATTTGTCTTTATTCACTCCCAACTTTGCCTCCTCGATCTGAAACTGAATCAAACAGCCCAGTTGGCCTGTGATAAAACTGATAACCTTACAGAGACCAGCTGGCCCATGACACCCTCACTTGGGCGATCTGTATTTCCCTGCTGGCTTTGTCATCTCTTTGGATTCATAACTTTTAACATCTACTAATAAAATTCAATCTATTCCAGGGGGAAAAAAACAAAAAACATGGGGACTTTATTTCAGAATAATTGTTCCGTTTACAAAGCAGACCAATTATTCTGGAACAAACCCTTTTTATTCTGAAATAGAGGGTGCAGACAGAAGTGCAGCTTCTGGCTATAACTCAGAAAGATTTTTACAAAGCATTCTGAGTTACATACAACATTGCCCCAGACCAAACAGAAGTTCTCTGTTGGTTCCAGGGAAGGGTGAATCTAGCTCTGGGCTTATGCTCAGCCTGTAGCCAGGTTCCCACAGCAATAGCCAGGCTTTCTGCCAGTGCTCACTGTTTTCAGAAAGGGAGGAGAAAAAGGCAATGGAGGGACCTCGCTCTTGGGGATCCCCAGCTGGTGTGAAGGCTGGGGTGGATGAATTAGAACACCCCACTTCAGAGGCAGGCTCCAATACAGCTGCCCCACCCTCTGGGGTGAGGCTGAAAACCCCACAGACTGAACTCCCTCCGCTCCCTTTCCCATTCTGAAAACAGTGACAGGCTGGGAGCTCAGCAGACACAAATGACAAAAGATGCTACATTTTGAAACACCTTTAATACCTGGTGCAATGAGGGGTCAGATTTTCACCTCATTGGTCATTTTTAAGTGGCCTGCAGCCATGCACTTGTATTTGGTTACAGCTTTAAACTGCTTTCTTTGGCTAGATTGGGTGAACATTTTCACTTCTGTCTGTACCTAGAATTCTCATGTGGGGAAGAGATTCTGAAACTGTTCAATTAGACTGCTATTGCTTGAATACAATGGAGCTCCAGGTCAAATTTTCCTCAGGAGGCAAGGGCCTAGTATACATCTTAAAAGGATTATTGAAGGTCTTGCATACATCTGGAATGAACTATTCTAATATCTTTCAGAATTGCTTTAAGTCTGAGCTCACAAAAGATAGACTGATATATGTGTGTGAAAAAACTACCTTCCCAAGTGGGGTTGGTGGACTAATTAGATTAGACTGCAAACACTTGAAGCTGATATCTTTGGTGGTAGTATACAAGTCGCTCCACAGGAAACAAAAGTTTATCTAACATATTAAGTATTACATTTATTGTACTTGAATTTCATGGGTGCCTGCACAAAAATTTGTATTGTCTTGCTGGAAGATGTGACACTAAATATTAAGCAGGTGACTGCTGTCAGGGCTTGCTACTTATGTAAATGGACTTTCTTTGGAACATGCATAATTACAGAATTATTTCAACAGCCAAAGCCTGAGATATCTAGAAAATGGAGGGTTTTTAAAAAAAACACACCCTTAAGTCTGTTGTTGAAAATCTAATGATTAAATGAAATCAGATCAAGAAAGCAATTAAAGAGCTGAAGCTAAACAAATGACTTCATTTGAAGAAGGAAGTAGCTGTAGTATAGTTTGAGGGAAATAATTGGGTGTTTATACACATACTCTGAGAGGTGGCAAATTGATATTTTTGTGGACAGTGGAGAACCTCAGTAATGTAAAGGAGGGAAGGATTTGGCTTTATCATCATCATCATCATCTTATGCATCCTCTTGCTCTGCTTTGCCAGTTTACAATCTGGCCATTTTAAGATTGGTATGGTTTAATTTAAAGTTCTGTATTTAGAGTTTCTACTAGATCAGGCTTCCTGATATTACTCGACACAGCCTTATCCTTCTGTGATGACAGACTCTGTGGATAAAAGGAGAGCAATGAGTGTGATATAACTTGACTATAGCAAGGATTTTGAAATGGTCTCCCATAACTTCTTTTTAACACGGTAAGGAAACACAGGCCAGATGATAGTATTATAAGATGTGTGGCAGGGCACTGTGTGTGCCTGCCACTTCAAGGGCCTGGAGCTGGCAGCCACCAGGTGCCTGATGAGGGCAACCATTTTGGAGTCAGGGCCTGTCTACATAAACAGGGCAGTTTGGCTGCTGGAGGCCAGGCAACAGCATCGCCTGGCTGGAGGGTTGCTGAGATCATCAGGAGGTAAGGGAGGAGCTGTAGGGGATGGTAAGGAGGCTCCTGATCCTGGGCATGACCTAAAACTGCACCCTGCTGGAAATGGGTGGCTTGGTGGGGCTCTCAGTGGCACAGGAGCCCCCAGGAACTGCCAGGCCAGTTACCACCCCGGTGAAAGGTGGGTCGGGGAGCCTTAAACCCTAGCCCCCACCACTGGGTGGGTAACCCCTGTGTGAAGGGCCCAGAGGGCAGACCCTGGGAGAGAGTGAGGGACTAGAGACCTGACCCAAACGAGAGAGTACCCTCAGCTGGCCCATGCTGGGTCCAGGACCAGGACAGTCAAAAGGGTCAGGGGCCCATCACGAGGGATGCCCAAGAGTTAGGGGCCTGGGGTCCTGACTGGCCTGGAGGTGGGCCAGGGCTGGTAGCCAGAGGTCCCGGGGGGACCACACCCAAGAGGGAAAAATAGTTTCGGGGGGCTAGGTAGCCTGAATGAAGGTGGAGAAACTGTCTAAGTGGAGGGATCATGGAACGGTCCTGTTAGAACGATTCTAAGGCCCAGCGTGGGGGCTGGTGGTTATGTGAACATCAAGATGCCATCTGTGAGGCTTGAGCTGCGGTATAGGGGTGGAAAGGAGCTGCAGAGAGCGCCCTCTGGCATCGGGGCACCAAAATGGGTAGCATCCCACTTAATTGACATCAATTAATGAATCAATTAACATCAAGGCGTGGCGGACGAGAAGATGGGTGGTTGGCCCAAGAACAGGCAGGTGGGCCACGGAGATCGGCCCCGAGCAGGCCCCCTGTTACAAGGTGGTTACAAAATTTTGACGTCGTGTTCAATGAATAGACATCAATAGCTCAATGTCAAGCTTGAAAGGTATTACGTGGGGTTCTCGAGGAATCTGTCCTTGGTTTACTATTAGTATCTTAATTAAGATTTGGATGATGGTATTGAGTGCACGCTTCATAAATCTGTGGATGAACCAAGTTGGGCGGAGTTGCAGACACTTTGGAGGATAGGGATAGAATTCAGAATGACCTGGATAGATTAGAGCAGGGGTTCCTAAACTGTCGTACGTGTACCCCTGGGGGTATCGAAGACATCTCTGGGGTAGAAATTGCATAATGGCAGATTTAATTTTCATTATAATAATAATTGGCATTTAAGGTGTTAAAATATAAACCATATGCTGGTAGGGGTGTGTGGGCAGCTGGTTAATCTGTAAGGGGGTATGCAATAAGAAAAATTTGGGAACCCCTGGACCAGACAAGTGCTCTATAATGAGCAGATGAAATTCAACAAAGACAAGTGCAAATTCCTGCACTTGGGAAAGAATAATTGCATGCACAAATATAGACTGGGGAATGATTGGCTGGGCTGATGTACTGCAAAGGACCTGTAGGTTACAACTGGCCATAAGCTGAACATAAGCCAATTGAATGGCAAAAAAAAAAAAAAGCCAACAATGTACTGGGTTGTAGAGCTGTGTGATGCTTCGGTCCCTGATTTGATTCAGCCTGATTTGGCAGCCAAATTTATGAATCCAAATTGAATCAGGAGACCCTTTGATCTCTCCAAGTCAAATCGGAACCCTCCAAGTCAATTTGGACAGATTCGGCCATAGACACAGCTTTAACTGTTTTTTCTATATACCTCAAGGTAGTAGGTGGCTTGTGAATGTTGAGATCTGGGGTGGATGGAGTGTCCCATGGGAGCTTGGGTGTCCCCAGTGTGTTTGACAGCAGACCCAAGTGGTTCTGGTCCACTTCTGGGTCCAATCGGGAGCACACTGGGGGGCCCTCTGCACCCTCCCAGCTCAGTGACTGGTGCCTCCTAGGTCTGGGGAGCACCTGGGGTCCTCCTTCAGCCAATCACCGAGCTGGGGCAGACCCAGAAGTGGACTGGTTCACCGCCAAGCATGCAGGGGGACCTCTGTCCTCCTGTGAGATGCTCTGAATCAGCATCAAATCTTCAGATTCAGATTTGGCCAAATCAAAAGGGGGAAAGTGATCCAAATCAACTAATTGAATCACTGTCCCTGATTTGGGCTGAATCTGAATCGAATATGGCCCATTTTGCACACCCTTCCTGGGTTCTTCTAAGAGAGGTGTCCATAGTATCATAGAATAATATCATAGAATCTAGGGTCAGAAGGGGCCTAGAGCAGGCCATCTAGTCTGACCCCCCGCCAATGGCAGGAACGAGTGCCAGGGTCACAGGACCTCAACCAAGTATCTATCTAATCTACTCTTAAAGACGCCCAAGGTAGGAGCAAGAACAACTTCCCTAGGAAGCCGGTTCCACGTCCTAGCCACCCTAACTGTGAAGTTGTGCCTTGTGATGTCCAAAAAACCAAAATTGATTAAAGGGATGGGAAACATTACATATAAGGAAAGCTGGAAGAAGTAGGATTGTTTAGTTTGGAGGCGAGAAGATTGACAGGCAATTTGATAACCGTCTTCAAATACCTGCAGGGTGATTACAGAGAGGATGGAGATGGCTTTTTCTCTGTGATTACAGGGGACAGGACCAATGGCCCCAAGCTTCATCAGGAGGAGTTTAGTTTGGAATTTAGGAAGAATTTTTTTGACTGTGAGAGTGGTCAAGCATTGAAACAGGCTACCTAAACTCTCCACCCCTGGAAGTTTGGAAAAGCAGGTTAGACGGACATCTAGTTGTAATGGTTTAGTTAGGGATGATCCTGTTCTGAGCAGGGAGTTAGATTAAATAACTCAGGAGCTCCATTCCTGCCCTACTTTCCTATAATTCTAGATACAGCAATTTCTTTTGGCAGGTATGACTTAGCTTGTTATGCTAAAAAGGCAATACCTGAGCATATTCCAGATGTACGTTTATGTAGTTTTGCTTATAAAGTTGCACAGAATCAAATCAGCACTACCCCTGCTTATTATGACTGTGTAAGCCTTAATCGTTGTATTGGCAACTGAAAATATCTGACTAAGATTAATCCTTTGCCTGTTTCATTAGACAAATAGTGAACGTTTAAGGCATGGGATGGCTTCCTGAGGTACAGGCTTTGTTTCCATGTGGCTTAGTTTAAATCACTCTTTCTAATTTACTGGTTACTTCAGGTAAGTCCATGACACTGGGTGTATCTACACATGAATTTGCTTTGGCACCAGATCATGCATAGTGCCAGGCAGGTGTCTACACGTACAGGGAAGAGGGAACAGATTTTCTGGTAATGGCAGAAAATCTGCTCCTGCTTCCTGGGACCTTGCAATGGACACCTGCTGTCACTGGGGATAGCAGACTCTGGCTGTAGCTGCCAGCAGCTGGCAGCCCTCTTCAAATGCCAGAGCTGCTCACTGTTCTCTGGCCAGTCACTTCTCTGGCCAGGAACAACATGCACAGAACGGGGACAGCATGTAGCCGCACTCTCCTTGTCACCTGTGCCTCCCTGCCCCTGCCCTTGTCAGTGATGACCAGTGCCCCCTGTTCCTTCTGGTTGCCATGCTGGGCCTGCTGCCTGACCACACTAACCGCCTCTTAGACCACAGCCATCTTGACCCTTCCACCTCCCTCACACACAGCAAGCAAGCGATCCAAGTTTGCTGATGACACCAAACTGTGGGCTGAGGTGGGGACACCAGAGGAGAGGGAGAGGCTGCAGTAGGATTTGGGCCGACTGCAGGAGTGGGCAGACAGGAACAGGATGGGATTTAACGTGGACAAGTGCAGGGTGATGCATCTGGGGAGAGGCAACCCCCAGCACACAT
>JAGPOW010000304.1:31437267-31452762 GCA_030014935.1 Caiman crocodilus
GTGGAACCAGCTTCCTAGGGAAGTTGTTCTTGCTCCTACCTTGGGCGTCTTTAAGGGTAGATTAAATAGGTACTTGGCTGGGGTCCTGTGACCCCAGCACTCATTCCTGCCATTGGCGGGCGGTCAGACTAGATGGCCTGCTCTAGGCCCCTTCTGACCTTAGATACTATGATACTATGACAGCAACCACCTGCCCGCCCATCCTGTGCCATCCCAAGGCAACTTCTGTGCACCTGCTGCCTCAACCATGTCCTCCTGGTCAGACCCTTCCAGAGATGCTGATGATGGGCTCCAGGATGCTACCACTAAGGCCACCTTCACCCTCCTGGGCCTACAAGCCCACTGCCTCTGGGCCAGCCAGGACTGATGGCAGCACATTGTTCAGCACACCTGGGACAACAAGCAGTGTCTGAAGGCCTTCAGTATGTTCCAGGCCACTTTCCAGGATCTTCTGGAGCAGTTTGGGCCATACCTGGAGTGGCAGGACACTGGCATGCAGCCACCATTCCCTGTGGACAGCCAGGTGGCCCTTGCCCTGCTCAAACTGGCCATGCCTACCAGCCTGCAGTTCATCAGCCACCTGTTTGATGTGGGCAAGACCACCGCAGGGGAAGGCTATCCTGGAGGTGTGTGGCACCCTGGGGGGCACTGTTCTCCCTGCATGTCCCCCTTTTGGTGGTGGCAGAGTTCCATGCCATGGGATTCTGCCAGTGAATTGGGGCTCTGGCTGGGACCCATATCCTTGTCACCTGCCCACCCCATGGCAACCACCCCTATTACAGATAGAGGGGCGTTCACTCTGTTGTGCTCCAGGCCATCATGGACTGCAGAGGTGTTTTCACATACATGAGTACCAGCTGGGTGGTCAGTGCCCATGACACCCATGTCTTCTGAAACTCCAGTCTGCCAAGCAAAGTGAAGAGTGAGTGCTTCACACCAGGGGTGCTGGACCTCTAGCTGGGTGCTCTGGCGGTCCTGCACCTCCTCACTGGGGACGCTGCCTAACTGCTTCTGCCCTAGCTCATGCTGCCCTACACTAGCCACCCAGACCCCCACCAGACCCACTTTAACCACTGCCTGGGCTGGACCCATGCCCTGGCGGAGTGTGCCCTGGGCTGCCTCGAGGACACCTAACTCACCCTCACTACCCACCTTGAGGTTGCTGAGAACAACCTCCCCCAGGTCACTGTTGCAGCCTGTGTGCTGCATATCTGTGAGGCTTGGGTGGAGCTCTTTTGCCAGGCCTGGATGGAGAAGGAATGGCATGTGGAGGATGCCTGGCAGCAGGAGCACCACCTGCAGTGGCAGCAGCAGCCTGCCTCCACTGAGGCCCCAGGAGAGCCAAGCACCCACCAGCGGGGACCATGGAACTGGGTGCAGGAGGTGCTGGCTGACCACCTCCTCCAGCACTTCCCACTCTAGCCTACCTGTGCCACTGCCCATGGACCCCTTCCCCCCATCCACACCTAGTACCATGCTCACTGCAGATATGACTCAAAATAGCTAGTTTTTATTCCCCTTGCATCAACCAGAGCCCTCCCTCCACAACAAGTAAAGCCACCCTGCCTCTTCAACAAACAGAGTCCGTCTACCACTCCCCCCACCCGCCATCAACAATAAAAAAACACATGAAAACTATGTACAATGTCCTTTATGTGATGCCCTGGAGTGGGGGAGGGGGGCTTTTCATATGCTGGTAGGGGTGTGTGGGCAGCTGGTTAATCTGTAAGGGGGTATGCAATAAGAAAAATGTGGGAACCCCTGGACCAGACAAGTGCTCTGTAATGAACAGATGAAATTCAACACTCTCACTTCCCTCTCACCTTAACCTTCCCCCAAGTATCCCAGGTACTCCAAGCACACACATACACACACTGTACCAACCAAGTTAGGAACTTACCTGTGTGTATGTGTAAGTGTGTATGTATATGTGTGAATTGGTGAATGAATATATATATATGTTATGTGCATAATATATGAATTAGTGATCTGTGTATGTGTACTGAGTGTGGGTATTGACAACTGATGGTTGTCTAATTTTCAGTGTGTATAGTGTGTATGAGCTTGAATTGGTAACAGATGTGTATATGCCTAGGTTGGTAATTTTGGATGTGTATGTGCCTGAGTTAGTAGTGTGTGTGTGCATGCCTGGTGGGAGTGTATGCACCTAGAGTGTGTGTGTGTGTATGTGTAATTGTACACCACACCCTCCTGTCTAACAGCATGATATTGAGATCCTGAGTGTTGGCCTGACCCACACAGGGCAACAGAAGGGGCCCCCATTTTTTTGTTTTCCTAGGTCTCCAGTAAATCTTAATCTACCTCTGCCCCGGAGACTTGTTATCATAGGTCTTGGGTGCGGGGCCTCCCATGCTGCTGTATACAGCATGGCTATGACCTGGGTCCTGGGGCACAACAGTTTCTGTCAGTTGCTGCATAAAGGGCACAGACTTGCTGGCATTCCCTAAGAGAAAGTTATGGTTGGTGATGGCAACCCACTGTGCCTGCAAGGCCTTGATCTTTATCCAGCACTGCTGCACCAATCATTTGTGCCCATGCTTCTGCATCCAGCCTGAACGGCCCTCATAGACATGGGTTATAGTTAGAGATGAACCCATATCGCAACCTGATGGCCTTAACGAGAGATTATTCACCTTCAGACCTTGGAGGTGACTGGAGCTGAGGTTCAGTTAACATTTCAACAAAGACCTTCTGAATTTTAATCTTAGATGCTAGCTGACCTGAAGTCCCATTCTGGTCCTGTCAAAATCCTGCTGTTTAGTCAGTCACAACATTCATTCGCTGTTGCATTATACAGTTGCTTAGACCTGTGCTAAACTGGTAACAACAGGATAGAGAACTTCTTATGTTTCCCTTCCCCAGTTTGTTGGGACAAAAAAGTGAAGAGTAGCCTACATGGAAGGGGAGAGAGAGAGAATTTGAGGGGAATGAAAGGGGAAAAAAGAGGGAGTAAATATAAAAAATTAGTAAAAGTAATGAATTAAGAAAAGGTAAGAATGGAGCCTAATACTCAGATATAACTCATAATGGTTTGGTATGTAATTTTGTTTTTTTTCCTGTTAATTTGAGCTTTTTTATTATATCTACTTAGGTTAATCAGACCTTAGGGTAGTGCCAGACTACAGAAATCATTTTGGCTATGAGGGAACCCAAGCCCTGATGGTAAAGTTGGGGTCTTCCATAGAAAAAGCTTGGATGACAGGGACCTTCAGGCAATTATAACGTATTTTTTGCAGTATTAGAGTGATGCTGCAGCTGCGATGGTCCAGGAATTTTGTGAGAGGCAAGGATTTCTTTGGGTAATATACTTACTGGACCAAGTCCATAGCTGAGTGTTAGACAACTTTCAAATGCAAGAAATTCTCTCTCAGGTCTGAGTGGAAATGCCATGACACTGATAGCCATCTTTATAACATTATAATAATACTATATAATTATGATGATGATAATAATTACATTGTATATTTATGAATATTATACAGTGTTTAACTGAAATATTTGTTTTTCTATATGTTAATTACAGTGTCATTATACCAGAAGTTATATTAACATAATTGCTTGCAGTAGCTTGAGCAAAATTTCCTAGGCTCTGCCTAATATAGCTGGAGAACTGGGTGTGATCTGTGAGAAACAACTCGTATGTTTTTATACTAATGCAAGGAGTCTGGGCAACAAAATGCAGGAGTAGCTTGAACTGGTGCAGGACATAAAACCGCATATTTGAGGCATAACAGAAATCTGGTGAAACAGTTATGACTGGGATACAGGTACTGAAGAATGTATACTGTTCAGAAAAGCCAGAAATAAAATAAAAATGGTGTAATATTATTGTATGTTATGGGTGTGATGGGCTGCATAGAAAAAAAGAGATAATATCATAGACAAAACAGGATTTATGGTCACAATACCTTCAGTGAGAAAGAATAAAAGAAATTCTATAAAGATAGTGCTAGGAGTCTGCTATAGATCCCAGGGTTGTTTCTGGAGATGGATATAGATATCTAAAATGTTGTTTGAGAGATAAAGAATGCTGGGAACTGTGCCATTAAGGGAGACATTCAATTTCTAGGTATTGAATTTCTAGGACTAGAGGGTAAATGCTACTTAGAACATTAGAACACTAATATTTCAGGATGTGATAACTAACAGGGTTGTTCACCAAATAATGAGGATGTGTTCACTAGCAAGACATGATATAATTTTAGACAGGAATTTTTAAGTAAAGAAGACATCATGGACATGGCAAACAGAAAATGATCTTGTATTGAATGGTCACAGGTTGAATTCATTAAAATCTAATGGAAGGATAAATGTAGCTCTGAAACTAAAAGGATAGTGTGCCCGCCTCCTTCTTGGAGAGGCGATCCTGGGCTGCCCTTGCGCAAACGGCCAGCCGTGTCTGCCACTCTCACCTAGGAGGGTGCCCCAAGGGCGGTGGCAGATCCCCAGAACCCTCTAGTCATGGTCTCAACAGGGCCCTCGATGGAGGGGTCCAACTTTCTGCTGCCTCCAGTGCCAACACGCCTAGGCGGGCACTCTTGGGGCTTCTGCCTTCCCTACACCCCGGCCATCGCCACCTTGGATCTTGGTTCCCTCAGTCTCTCGTCCCTGGCCCACGGACTATGTGTCCTGAGACCCTGTCGCCCCTGCGGGCTTCCTTGCTGGTGTCCCTGCCAGCTCTTTCCCGGCTCCCTCATCAGCGGCTCCCGGCCCCGCTTCCTTACTGGCTCCAGCGCTGGCTCCACAGCTGGGATCCTCGTGGCTGTGGCTCACCTCTCCCTTGCCGTTCCCAGCGCTGCTGCTGCTTACCTCATCGGTGGCTGAGATGCCCCCTGCGAGCCTGCTCCCATACTCAGGCTTACTTCCGGCTCTGGTGTCTCCCTGAGGCCCCTCTGTGCCCTCGGGGCCATGCTTTATTCCCGTCGGGTGGTGCCTCTCCCTGACATCATCCGGCTCCAGCTGGACGGAAGCGTGGCTGATGAACTGTGCAGGTGGTTCCTCGGCGTGTGTGCCTCTCCCACCCTTGCTTCCCGTCCTCAGCGGGTAAGTAGGGTCCTCCCCTTGTTTTGGGCCAAGGTTCTTCCCTAGCCCTGGTGTCCCTGGGACAGATAGTAAAAGGGCAAACTCTGAAGTAAGAACTATTTAATTAAGTCATCTGGACTGAGGAACATAGGGCCTTGATTGTGAAGGAGGCCTGGATTTCTTCAGTTAAAAGTGATTAAAGCTTTCAGGAATCTGTATCTTAAGAAAGGCAGAAAAACTTGTAGAAAGGGGCTCTAAATATAATTGAAGGGATAGTCATTGTTATGGTGATGATATTTGGATCTTGGGGAGCACTGGGTTTGCAGCTGAATAAAGGCTTTTCCCTGTGTCTCAGCAAAAGCTGCTGGTCACAAGGCAGGATGATATATTAAAAGTAACTAACTTTGCAAATGCTTAAGTAAGCAGTTCCCTAACACTGGGCTAGTGTGCAGGATACATGATTTCTTGTGTAAGAAGAACAAGATGCAGCCTACCAGCTATCGTCAGGAGATAAAGCAGAAACAAGACCCTGGAGATGAAGGAGTCGTCAACAAGAAATCAGAAAGTAGCAGCAAGTGACCGAAAGAAGCAGAGGTCAAAGTCTTACGCGTGCACTTGTAGCAGAGAGGCATGTAAATAAATGAAATGCATAGACAATACCATGCTAAGGAAGTAAACAGTAAACAGAGGCGAAGTTTGCAATGGGAGGAGAAAATGGGTGGAACAGAAGGTGGAGTAAATGTTACTAAGCATGAACAAAGGTGTATAAAATGTGAAAAGAACTAATGTTCACTATAGCTCCCCAGTTTATTGGGTTTTTTGGGGAGATAGTCTGGATCTGTCTCCATTCTGAATAAAGCTGTTGTGAGCAGTTTGTGTTGATGTTTGCTCCCTGCTTGCTCTGGCTAATGAGTAACAGGATCCATGAGCAATTGGATCGTCATCTCCTTAGTTGTTGACTGTTAGACCCCAATTCCATGTAGCGCCCATCTCAAGAAGGACTGAATTGGCAGAATTAGCAGAGCAGGGAATGGGAAAAGGATTGATCCCCAGTGCAAGCTAGAGTTCACAAAGTTTAAGGATAAAGAAAGAATTGCCAGGAGTTCAGATGATTTAGACCTAGCACATTGAAGCAAGTAGCAAAAGGTTTTCCATCTCTCTAAATCACCGGCTGGCAACCTTTTCAGGCTGGGGGCTGGAATGACCCATCCCAGGTCAATGGTTGAGGACAGGTGCTATGACCTTCCTGCTGCTGCTGCTTTTCCTCACAGTGGCATGGGGAAGAGTCTGCCACCACCATACTTTTGCAAGCTGGCTCCAGAGGTTCTGCCAGCTGAATCTAGCCCAGGGCTGCAGGTTGCTGATCCTTGCTGTAAATAACTAATGAATGAGGAAAGAAGAAATTAAGTCATCATTCAGTAAAATTAATCTAGACAATAGTCAAAAGAACTAAATGAATACTTATCTCAGTTTTTGATAAGGATCATTATATTGACTCTGTATAAAACCAAAGGTGGCAAACATAATGAGAATGGCGTAAGAAAATGGAAAGACCAGAACAAAGATAAAAGCAAAATGTAATGTGTTTGTGCTTGGGTTAGGATAACTGCATAATCTACACTTGAGAATTCTGAAAAAAACCCAGCACATCCTTTTGATCAGGTAATGGCCACTTTGAATAGTTGTCCCAAATAATTAGAGAATAGCAAACGTAGTACTGTGATATATTTAAGAAAGGAAAAAAAGATTCACATAATTACAAGTGTATGGGTTTGATTTCTTATCATATGTATATACCTATTAAAAAGACAAAGAGAAATATACTTAAAGACATGAAGATAAATGTAAATAGACTAAAATGTAAAAGGGTTTATTAGAAGATGGTTGTGTTGGTTTTGTTTGATTGCTCGGTACAAAAAGGTGTGGGCTTATGAAGTTCATGATAAATGCTTGGAGGCATCGTCACAAGAAAAGAGGACGGGGATATTATAGAGAAATGAATAATTTTAATGACTGGAGTAAAAGGAATGTGATAAATCTGAGTGGAACAAAATGCATGGTCATTCACTTGGGAATTAACAACTAGAATTTCTGCTTTAATCTGACAGCCCATTAGCTGGAAATGACTGAGGGAGGGCCTGAGTGTGTCAGTTGACCACAGGGTGGTTATGAACTGCCAGTGTGATGTGTGTGTGGAAAACACAGATGCGATATTGGTATTAGGTGAGGTATGAGAGAGAGGAAAATAGTAATGCCATTTTACAAGGCACTGGTAAAACTTCATCTGGAATATTGTATACAGTTCGGTTCCAGTCATCCATATTCAAGAAAGATGAACTCAAACTGGAATGGATTCTGATAAGGACTGGTAGGGTGATTAAGGGAATGGAGAACCATTCAGAGGAGAGACGACTAGGAGAGCTTGCCTTCTTTATACCACAAAATGGAAGCTGAGTAAAGATATCATTGCTGTCTAGAAATTCATCAGGGGTGTAATCAGGGAGGAAGAAAAACTATTTTAAGTGAAAGAACAATGTTGGCACAAGAACAAATGCATATAAATTGAGGCTGGAAATTAGATGAAGGTTTCTAAATATCAGAGCAACAAAGTTCTGGAATCGTGTCCTAATTTGAGAAAGGTGGGAGGCAAAAACTAATTAGCTTTAAGGTAAAGATTTAGTTTATGAAAGGGGCTGTATGACATGGTTATTTGTGCGGACCCTTGACTCAACTCAGGAGATCCCTGTAAATCCTGTGACTTGCTCACTTCCAATCCAAATCCCTCCTTTGATTTATGCAGTAATTGTGCCGGTGCATCATGAGGATCTTATTACAGAGTGGACTGGGGTTTTTAAGACTGATAAATGCAGGGCTAAAAGCTAACCTGTCTCTTTGTACCTTGTCCCTGCCATTTCTGCTTGACTGCCTATCAGCCTGCAGTGACTCAGGACTGAGTGGTATGGGATTCCTGCTCCCCATCCTTACTCAGAAACAAGGTGCACTGCACCAACAATGTCTCCAGATTCTGTCCTGGGGTGCACTGAACTCCTGTTTGCATTTTCTGCCATAGTGGTTTTCTCCTTTTAAGGTCACACCTCATTCTATAAAGTTGTACTAAATGGAGGAAAATTGCCACCTAGTGACTGCAGTGTCTCAGTTCACTCATTTCAGGCCTTTGGCTGCAGCAGAGTATTTTTGAACAGAGGACAATTGTCTTTACTCATGTGCTGTGACACCTCGCAGAGACAATACATTGATTAATGCTTGACAGTAATGAATTAAGCATGATAAATGTCCTAAATGATAGAAAAGTAGGCATGTTTTTATTAAACAGGAAGTGATATGTAATCCTAGGTAGAGAGAAACTGCACCCCATCCCTCTGCAAAATGAAATTGGCCCATATATTTTAAAGGTAGATCCTTGCACATATATTGATACTGCATGTGAAGACCTGCATTTGTTCTCAGACTGAGGACACCCGTTGACCTGTCTGGAAGGACTACCACCTACCTATGTGTATATAAGCACAATTACCTGATTTTAAATATTCCCACTGTTTTGCAAATTCCACTTTTGGCAGTAGTATTGGCTATTTCTTGAAGATCAGAAAGTGATGAACAGTCTAGTTGCTCATTTTGCTTTAATGGTCAAAAACCATCCCAAAATAAACACCCTAGTAATTAGTGCAGTTAAGACACAACAAATTATGTAGCCAATGTTCTGGGAGGAAGTGATGCAGCTAGGATCATAGGTGGCCACCTTTGACCCCTCACTCTGAATGGTGTCCATTATAGCTGTGTCAACTGAGGGTAGCTTTGGCATGAATCCTGAATTGGACTTGGCCTCAAACTCTGCCTCTGGCAGCAGCAAGAGGCCTAATCACTTTGCCGCTTCACCCTCTCATGTTGGTGGGTATGGCATTAGAATAACTAGCTAGTAGGCCTGTGCCAAGTGGCTAGTATTAACTTCAGATTCGGCGAATTGGGTGGACAGTGATCAATTTGACGATTTGAATCACCATCGAATCAATTGATTCAGCCAAATCTGATTCAGAGATTTGGTTGCCACCAAATTGGCTGAATCTCTGAATTGAACAGGCCCATCTCCTGCCTGCTCTCCCAGCCCTGTCAATGGCTGCCCTGCCTGGTCCCAGCATCCTGGCATTAACAAAAAAACCCCAAAAACCCTGTACTCACTCAGCTGGGCTGCCTCTATGGCAACCTTTGTCTCAGATCTTCAAAAGTCTGGAGGCATTTTGAGCCCTGGGGCACACCAGCAGGGAGTCTGAGATCAATGCAGACCCCGGTGTCCCCCTGGGCAGGCCATAGGCCAGTTGTCTCAGTCTGCCTGCACCCTGGTGTCACCGCCTGGCACTGCAGTGCTGCACACCTGCCAGGCCCATGCTGTTCAGGCCTGCACGCTGCTGCAGGCTTTAGCCAGGCTTACTAGGCCCAGTTACAGACAGCTTCTGGATGCTGAGGCCCTCTCCACCTGCCTGCAGCCCACCCTCAGCAGCCTGTTTTGAGCCTACAGATACTGTAGTGCATTGCCTCAGCTGCCTGGCTGCCAGTCCCATGCTGAGCTCCTGCACTTGGCACTGCAGGCAGCTCTTGAGGCCCAGCAGCACAGGGACAGCCATGCAGAGACCCAGAGAGCTGGTGCAGGATGGACATCCTCACACCCTGGGACCCAGGCTGCAGCCATGCTGTGTATAGCAGCATGGGCAGCCTCTCTGAGCCTCTGCTCCAGCCTGACACCCATGATGGCACATCATTGGGAGAGGGCCCCTCAGGCATCCATCAGCTCATCCCGTCAAGCTCCCTTGCTGAAGTCTTCACCAGCAGCTCAAGGAGTCCAGACCAGTGTCCGCCGCACCAGCTTCACAGCCCCAGCCCCCGCCATGAGGCTTGGCTGTCTATGACACTGCCGGTTGCCAGCAGCACAAGTTCCTTCCTGGGGTGTGGGGGGTGGGGGGATGGCCAGCTGCCTTCCTGCCACACCCTGCTATCCAAGGACACTGCCCAGAGCCATGTGCCATCACCAACAGCCAGGACTGAGTGGAGCCACCAGCCACACCAGCCCCGGCCATGTGGTTATGCCTGCACTGGGGGGAGGGTCCTCCCTGCCCCAGCCCTGGCCTCTGCTCCCAGTCCCTGCCCCTGCTCCCCTTCCCCACCTGGCCCTGGCCTCCACTACCCTGGCCCTGGGTTCTCCTGCCACAGTGTGCAAGAAAATGGGAGACAGTGGAAAACTTTATTGAGCAGCCCATGCCCCCACAGCTAGGAGGGCATGGGCCTTTCACACTGAGGAATGTGTCGATGTCCTCAGAGGTGTGAGGCAGGGATGTGTAGAGCAGCCACAGGTAGCCCTCAGGCAGTGGTGGAGGTTGCAGGGCAGCCTGGAATTGCCTGCTGCAGCATTTTAGCTCACGGTTCTGTGCCAGATGTGTAGATGCACCTGGGACACCATGGCCATCAGCAGCAACAGGGTGAAGTAGGTCAGGTACTCCTTGGTCTGCACAAGCAGCTCCACATGCACTGCCTGGGACATGTGCAGCAGGGGCATGCTCACAGCAGAGCAAAGGTGCATGTGGGGGAGTGGGGTGGGGCTGGCTTCAGGGCATCTCTCTGGAAAAGACCCCTGTGTGGAGTGCGGGGGCACAGGAAGCTTCTTGTCCCAAGTTATCTGCTAGTCCCACCCCCTGCTGAACTCAGGAGCTGTAGGCAGGGAGGGAGGGGGGGCAGCACAGAAGATAGCCTGCTATAGAAGTGTAGGGGGGAATCAGTGGGGTCTGGAGCCATGGCAGTAGGTGCTGCCAGGAGCCTGGCCTGACCTGCCCTGGGAATGATATGGGAGAGGCAGGCTGTCTGTGGCCAGCACCCAGTGGCCCACTGGCCCCTCTGGAGTGAGCAGGAACAGGGGGCTGAACCAGTGGCTGCCTGGGCCTGGGCCTATTTACATGATTTACCATGGTCCTTAGATACTCCTGCATACCTGACCACCCAGTCTGTGGCTAGGTACCTCATGGTCTGTCATACAGAGCTTCTTATCTATGAAATGTTGCAAACTCAGGCAGCTTTTCTCTTGGCTATATAGGGCCTGCAGCTGCACAGGGGGAGAGGCTGAACTTGACAGCTGGGATGCAGCATTAGGATCACTGCCACTCACAGCCAGGGCCCTATGGATGTGCCAGCTCCAGTCCACCAGAGGAGGACCCTGGACAGGAACCTTCCTATCAAACTGCCTGGTAACGGAATTGGAGGACTGTTTGGTGGATACTCAGGCTTGGCGGGTGGATGATGTGACCCAGATGAACAGGTGGCAGGTAGATGACACAGCCCACCAGGACAGGTGGTGGGTGGAGGGTATGGTCTGTAAGGACATTTGCCACCACATGGACTGGTATTTCTGGGTGAAGCTCTGGCCCTGGAGCACAAGCAGATGGAGGTACTGTGGGCTGGCGGGTCTGGATGGAGCCTGCAGACCTGGCTGGCACAGGCCTGGGAGGTGCATGGCAATGCAGTGCCAGGCAGTGGCACTGGGGTGCAAGCAAGCTGGGACTGCTGGCCTGTGGCCTGTCCAGAGGGACACAGGGCATGAAGTGGCCTCAGGCTGCTTGCTGGTGTGCCCCAGGGCTAAAATTGCCTCTTTGGCTTTTAAAGTCCATGGAGGCAGCCCAGCCCTGGGCCAGGAGAGGTTCCCAGCCTGGAGCACTAGGGCTAACCTGAGGCTGCCCTGCTAGTGGCATGGCTGACTTGGGAGCAAATTTGTTCTCAGGTTATATCTACACATGTGTTACTACGTAGTAACTAATCGAGAGTAAATTTGATACCTGCTTTTGCTTTTGCAGGTATCAAATTTACTCGTCATTGGAAGCTTTTACTGCAAAATAGGCATGTGCATATGTATGTATGACCTAGTCGTATTAACTGAAACATGGTGGGATTCTACGTACAACTGTGCTGTAGACATTGTAAGTACAGATTGTATAGGTGAGACAGAGTGGGGAAAAAAGGCAAGGGTGTAGCTCTCTATGTTAAGGAACAGTACACATCTTCCATCATCAAGGTGGAGGTAGAGAAGGGGAATACCGAGGCATTGTGGGTCAGGATCTGGGGGGGTAGGGGAAAAGGACTTGGTAGTGGGGGTCTACTACAGATCTCCTCATCAGGATAACAAGCTAGATGAGGTATTCTCCAGGCAACTCTTAGAAGTCATTCAGGCGAGGGAGGTGGTGGTCATGGGGGAATCTAAATTACCTGGACATCTGCTGGGAGGAGTAGATGGCCAAAACAAACTGCTCGTGTAGGTTATTATACTGCATGCAGGACCTCCATCCAACCCAGGTGGTGTCCGTTCCTACCGGGGTAGTGCCGTGCTAGACCTGGTCTTGGCAACAGGGGACGATCTCGTGGGGAACCTGTGAGTATACAGTAACCTGGGAGATAGTGACCATCACTTGGTAGAGTTCACTATCCACCAAAGGGTGGGAAAAATATCCAGTGAGGCTAAAGGCTAAAGTGGCCCTTCAGAAGGACCAACTTTAGTAAACTTAGAAGGCTAGTTAGTGAGGTGGTGGAACTCAAGAGCATCGAGCAAATGGGGGTCCAGGAGGGTTGGAGGTTTCTCAAGGGAGTGATCCTTGGGGCATGAAAGGAGTCTATCCCCTTACATAGGAAAGGGGGAAAGGGGATAAAAAAGCCCCCTTGGCTGAACAAGGAACTTCAGAAGAGACTGGGGCAAAGAAAGAGATTTATAGGCAGGGGAAGCAGGGGGCAGGCACCGAGGAGAAATACATCTCCCCGGTACGCTATTGCAGGGAATCAGTTAGGCAGGCCAAGGCAGGACTGGAGTTTAGACTGGCTACAACAATTAAGGACAATAAAAAGCCCTTCTACAGATACATAGTGAGCATAAGAAAGGTGCAGAGTAACATAGGGTCCCTGCAGGACTAATCAGGGCAGTTGGTGGTTGACACAAGGAAAAAGGGAGAGTTCTTCAATGAGTTCTTTGCTTTAGTATTCCTAAGTACTGATTAAGACAATTCCCCCACCTTGAACATAGACATATGTCCAAAAGGCACTGGACCACCAAAGGTTAGTGTTGACTTAGTTAACTTGGAAGGGCTGGATGGGTACAAATCAGCCAGCCTAGAAGACCTCCATCCATGGGTGCTGAAGGAATTGGCCAGTGTCATAATGAGTCATTGGCATGGCTTTTTGAGTATTCATGGTGCTCCAGTCAGGTCCATGAGAATTGGAAAAGGGCCAATGTGGTGCCCATTTTTAAGAAGTGGAGAAGGGACGAGCCAGGTAACTTTAGGCCAGTCAGTCTTACCTCTGTCCTTGGGAAAATACTGGAAAAAAATCTTCAAAGAGCACATTTGTGAAGGCCTAGCAGGGGATATGATGCTGAAAGGAAACCAGAATGGGTTCATCACAGGTAGATCCTGCCTGACAAACCTTATATCCTTTTATGACCAGCTCACACACTACCTTGACACAGGAGCTGAGGCTGATGTCATCTACCTGGATTTTAGGAAGGCCTTTAACACAGTTTTGGATCCTATTCTCATAGGGAAGCTAGTAGGCTGTGGAGTGGACACTTACATGGTCTGGTGGGTGGCCAACTGGCTTAGGGACTGCATCCAGAGAGTGGTGGTGAACAGGTTGTTCTTGGCTTGGAAGGAGGTGGGCAGCAGGGTCCCACAGGGTTTGGTCCTTGAACCGATGTTATTTAATATCTTCATTGATTTGGACAAGGGTGTGGAGAGCACCCTCTCTAAGTTCACAGATGATAGCAAGTTATGGGGCAAAGTTAACACACCAGAGGGCAAGGATCAGATACAGGCTGATTTGGACAGGTTGGATCAATGGGCAGAACAAAATAGGATGCAATTCAAGAAAGATAAATGCAAATTACTCCACCTAGGGAGGAGGTATCCCCACCACACCTCTAGGTTGTGGGATGACCTCCTCAGCAGCTGAGTGGCTGAGAGGGATCTTGGAGTCAGAGTCATAGTTGACTCCAGGATGAACACGAGCTGGCAGTGCAACAAAGCCATCAACAAGGCCAATCACACCTTGTCGTGCATTAGCAGATGCATGACCAACAAATGCTCCGTCTCTATGAGACAGTGGTCAGGCTGCAGTTGGAGTACTATGTCCAGTTTTGGGCGCCACACTTCAAGAGGGATGCAGAGAATCTGGAGAAGGTTCAGAGGAGGGTCACTCACATGGTTAGTGGCCTCCATGAAAGACCTTACAAGGGGAGGTTGAGGGATCTGGATCGCTTCAGCCTTCACAAGAGACATCTGAGGGGAGACCTTGTAGCTGCTTAAATCTGGCATGGGCTTCCAAGAGAGGTGGTGCTATCACCTAACTTGGAGGCCTTCAAAAGGAGGCTTGATAGTCACCTGACTGGGGTCATCTGACCTCGGTCCTCTTTCCTGCCAGGGGCAGGGCGTCTAATGTAATGATCTTTTATGGTTCCTTCTCTACAATCTATGAAACAATCTATGAATCTATATGCAGTTACTGTTCAGTAAACTATGCTACTGCACAGTTAAGTGCCTTGTGTAGTTGCACCCACTGTAAAAGAAATTCAGTGCTGATAACAAGTAAAAAAAAAAAGGGACACGGTTATAATTAGAGATGAACTCAAACCACAACCTGAAAGCCTTAACAAGAGATTGCTCACCCTCAGACCTTGGAGGTGACTGGAGCTTAGGTTCAGTTAACTTTTCAACAAAGACCTTCTGAATTTTAATCTTAGATGCTAGCTGAGCTGATGTCCCATTCTGGTCCTGTTAAGATCCTGCTGTTCAGTCAGTCACAACATTCATTCTCTGTTGCACTGTACAGTTGCTTAGACCTGTGCTAAACTGGTAACAACAGTGTAGGGAATTTTTTATATTTCCTTTTCCCAGTTTGTTGGGGTAAAAGAGTGAAGAGCAGCCGACATGTAAGGAGAGAGAGAATTTGAGGGGGATGGAAGGGAAAAAAGAGGGAGTAAATATAAAAGGAAGGAATTAAGAAAAGGCAAAAAAGGAGTTTAATGCTCAGATATAGCTCCTAATTGTTTGGTATGCAATTTTAATTTTTTTTTCTATTAATTTGAGCATTTTTATTGTATGTATTTATGTTTATCAGACCATAGGGTAGTGCCAGATTCATGAAACCATTTTGGCTATGAGGGCACCTCAAGCCCTGATGGTAAAGTTGGGGTCTTCCATATTCTGTTGTAAGAAAAAGCTTGGACAACACGGATCTTCAGATGATGATAACATAATTGTTTCAGTGTTAGAGTGATGTTGTAGCTGTGATGATCCAGGAATGATGTGAGAGGCAAGGATTTCTTTGGGTAATATCTTTACTGGACCAACCATAGGTGGCGAGAGAAAATATTGGCATTTTGGAGGGTGGGTCTGGGCATGGGTCTGGCAGCCCTGG
>JAGPOW010000304.1:31458235-31481662 GCA_030014935.1 Caiman crocodilus
AGAAATAATGGCCACAAGCTAGCAGAGAGCAGATTTAGACTGGACATTAGGAAGAACTTCTTCACAGTTAGGGTGGCCAAGGTCTGGAACGGGCTCCCATGGGAGGTGGTACTCTCCCCTACCCTGGGGGTCTTCAAGAGGAGGTTGAATATGCATCTAGCTGGGATCATTTAGACCCAGCACTCTTTACTGCCTATGCAGGGGGTCGGACTTGATGATCTATTGAGGTCCCTTCTGACCCTAACATCTATAAATCCCCCTCATGTGGTCAAATTTCTAAAGGGGGGGGGAAGGGGTGTTGGTTTTAGCCATCTCGGTCTAAGGACATAGGCAGACAAGGTAATATAGATGCATATAGAGAGTCTGTCTCTATATATAAAGGGGAAAAACAACTTTTCAATGAACAGTTCCCTTGCCCATGTTCACAGAGTGCAGCATGACAAATCAACCTTAGTGTCTCATTTCCCTGTGCTCTTGTAGAATGCAATATGGTACATAGACTCATGATGTGTTCTTTTCTGGATCTTAGCTTATACCTTCACAGCAAACCCTACATAAACATCCTCATCTGGCTACTCAGACAGTGATTCTATATATACAGTTCCTGTGTAGTTCAGGTAACCTGGAAGGCCTTGTACAACCCTGTATTGTTTGGCCCTTATGTTTTTGCTCACATGTTTTTTTTGCAAAGATAGCCACGTTGTTACATAAAGGGAATCAAAAATATCGGATACAATATACAACTTCCTAGGTATTTACCTTGATCTACCATACTACAATCTTCCTTTCCCATCTGCACAGAACTTTATTATATTGTATCAGTCTAGTTCATATGTTGCTATGGGAACACATGACACAGTGAAAGTGATAAATTCTGCACTGTAGCATGAAGGCATTGCTGCTTGGTCCACATTTAAAGTTGCACACATATAACTATGGTAGGGTATTATCTCCCTTGAGTATGCATTTCATCATTTGAATTTACAACTCGCTGCAAAGAAAGAAAGAATGAGTTTTAGGAAAAGTAATGAATCACTTTGGGCAGTAGTTCAGGAGCTAGCAGTTTAAAGTGAACTCCTTTTAGAAAAGTAGGTTTTGGTTCTAACATTTTCTTTGGTTCCTGGCTTGATTACAACAATTCCATGTTTAGGCTACGGATATATGAGTCTTAAGGCATGAGTAAATCTCACTGTAGCAGCTATGTACCAATGAGAAAGTTGTGCATGGAAAGGCAATCGTCTGAGCAGAGGACAAATGTAGCTGTCTTATCCAAGAGTAAATCTGCTACTACTAGGCTAGGCTACATTGCTTTTAGAGGTTGTATCACGTGTTCACAGCTTTTTACACCAAGACTGCTTGACTTGCCTGGGTGAATGCTTCCTATTGTCTATGGACTAAAATTCAACACTTGATTTTAGAGAAACCCCAGGTATAGGTTTTTTAAAAATCAGTTAAGTACATGTATTAACAATTTCTAACAATTTCTGCTAATAAAAAAGCTATCTGTATTGGTTTATTATGGGAAAACAATTTGTGCTGGCACCATGTAACTAGCTCTCATGACATTATCAGGAATCTTAAAATATCTTTGTCATACACGCTGACTCCAGATGCAGCCTGGATGCATCTCTAAAACAAACATTCACTTCCAGTATGCTCTCATACTTTTAGGTTGCCCTTCTGCCTCAAATCCCTTTCTGCTATGTGCTGAAACTAGCTGAGACATGCCAGAGGCCAATTCCTTGGCCTATGGTGTCTCAGCCCTGTGCCACCCAGGCCTTGCCACAGCCCTTGGCTGAGGGGATTTTGTCAGCTAGAAGGATTGCATCCCTCCCCAGTTATAGTCTCAAAATATGGACTCCCTCCCTTTCCATAGAGTTGGCAAGCCTGTATGGTCAAATACTCTGGAATCACAGTTATTGCTGCCAACAAGTGTTTTGTATAAAAGATAACAAAAGATTTTTATGCAAAGAAGAACAAGCATAAGAAACCAGTAACTGTATGTTGAGAAACAAACAGATATGAGAATAAACAAAAGAAGAAATCAGAACAATAACCTGTTTTACCCTGCATCTTAAAACCAAGAATGCAGTCTCCACCCAGCTCACCAGTGTTTTTCCAAACCTAAGAAAAAGTGAAGACCAAGTAATTCTCTAAAGCAAGCCTCAAGTATAGCTGCTTAGGTGGCTAGTCATATATGTCACCTCTTGGATTCTTGTGGGGCTCCAGCCATGCATAGGATTTGCAGGGACCTCCTGAGTTGAGTCAAGTGTCCACACAGATAACCAAGTCATACAGCCCCTTCCATAAACTCAATCTTTACCTTAAAGATAATTAGTTTTTGCCTCCTACACATCTCAAATTAGGAAGCTATTCCAGAACTTTGTTGCTCTGATATTTAGAAACCTTCATCTAATTTCCAGCCTTAATTTATATGCATTTGTTTTTGTGTCAACATTGTTCATTCACTTAAAATAGTTTTTCTTCCTCTCTGATGATTACACCCCTGATGCATTTCTAGACAGCAATCACATCCTTACTCAGCTTCCATTCTGTGATATAGCCAAGCTCTCTTAGTCTTCTCTCCCCTGAATGGTTCTCCATTCCCCTAATCACCTTAAGGCTATGGACAGACATTCAAAAAGCCAGAGTCTGAACTGATTCGACCTTTGCAGGTTAGTCTAATCTGCCTAGGTTGAACCAGTGTGTAATAGAACAGATGTCCCCCTGGACTGAGAAAATGTGGGCACATGTCTGTAGTTGCTCAGGCCAGGTGTCAGATGGTACTAGAGCACACCCTCCACTGCAGGAGAACTGCTGGAGGGGCATAGCCAGTACAGGCTGAACTGATCAGAAGGGTTTTAATCCCACCTTTCAGTCCCACCAGCAGGTACCTGAGCTGGGTCTACCAAGTGCTTCCTTCTCGCTGCTGCATTTGAGGGCGCCATGGTTCCTAAGGCAGAGGGGGCAGTGAGGGGAGTTATTTTCCCCTCTACTCCCACTGCCCTGTGGGGACCGCAGCTGGGTCTGACTGCCGCTGCTGCCTTCCAGTGGTGGAATAAGCCCCCTCCTGTCTTGTCTGCTGGACACTAGAGGGAAGGGGAATAACATCTGTCCCTGCCCCACCAAGGGGCCCTGCCAGCTGGTGTCTGGCCCCACTAGGTGGGGGCTGGTTGGGGAGCGGGCTTCCTGGGCCAGCCTGGGGGTGCCAGCAGGCCCTGAGCCTGGCAGCTGACACTGCCATGCCCCCTCCCCTGTGCAGTACCCAGGGTTGCAGCTGCAGGCTGGCTGGGGCAGGGGGCTGTTCTGTTCCCAGCTGCCACTGCCATGGCCACACCACACTGTGCTGTGGCCCCAGCCCTGAGCGGTGCAGCACCATGTGGCAAGACCTGCAGCTGGAGGGGAGGAGAGGGGATGGGAGAAAAACAGCCCTGCCAGGCCAAGCCAGCTTCCCCTCCCCCTCCTGCTGCTCCTCAGCTGCTTCAGGAGATAGTGGGGTGCAGGGGGGAGCTTCAGCCCAGGCAAACTGTTAGCCACTTAAAGCTGTTAAGGATTGAAAATTTTCCCTGAAAATCTCTGGAAAAGAGAGTTAATTCTGTTGTTGAGGAGACAGAACAAAGTGAAAGGAACCCTAGGAGTGTGTGGGGCATTCATGGTGGCCAGGGTCTGACAGGTCTGGTTCTCGCCTAAGCAGGCTGAAGTCCTATTGTTACTAGTCAACAGAACTTAGCATGATGAAGAATATCAGCATCATAGCTGGTGCCAAGCAGCATCTTCACTGGCAGTTTCTGCTGTAAGACCAAATTTGAATGGTCAAGGATGCCATTTCAACTGTGGAAACGGATGACTGGTGCCACCTTAGTTGGGGTGGGGGGGCACGTGCCGCTCCCCCCAGCAACAAGTCAGTGACTGGTGGGGGGGTTCCCCCTGTGGCTGATCGCAATATGACTGATTGCTGCAGCTGCTTCTGGGAGCACAATGGTGCTCCACTCTCAGGCCAGCACCTGCAGGGGTGGGGGGTGCTGGCACTCCCACTTGCACCCTCACCCACTGCCTAAGTGGGGGGTACAGCCAGTCAGGGGGTGCACCGGCACTCTTACCACTGACTGTGGAAGTGACAGCACAGGCCTGAGGCATATTTGCAATGTCTTGGCAGGAATGCTTGTGCTCACATTACCTATCATGGAATGAAATGGGGTGCCTTTGTTTGTATGGTGCTGTGAGTTCTACTCAATTCAAAATTTATTTCAATACTTTTGAAAAGTGAAAGAGTACAGTCACTCTACAAAACAACAGATTGGGTAATAGGAAGTAAAGCAGACACATGTTCTTGCAGGAAGAGATATCCTGTGATGCTTCCTGTCCCTAATCACACTTAGTGATAATAGTCCTGGTATCCTGCCCACGTTGTCATTGATCAGAGCGTGTTACTTTGACAGAGCCAAAGAAGTGCAACCCAGTCTTAGTCTTCACTTAGGTATATTGATCCAAAGGTGTGTACCCAATGAGGAGAAAGGGTCTGGATCCAGTGGAAATATGTTCCCCTTCCAGCAAGTTCAAGCAAATAGTTCATATTTGTCCCTCATGTCAGTACCCATCCCTTTTTAACCGAGTAATGAGTTATAACTACTCAATATTAAGCTTCAAGGGGATTTAAGGACAAATAGCATAGTTGCTCCAACTGGAATTTGAGCATGATGATAGCATTAGTCCCCATCCTCATGATTAAAAAGCAAATAAATGAGTCATTTAGTTATCGAAATTGAAGTTGGTTTTATATCTTACCTGAGAGACAGTACAATGTATCAGATCTAATGGGAACCACTCACCATCCCAAGTCTTGATGGTGCCCTCACACCACCTTTCTCTCTATGTACTTCAGTTTCCATGTATAATGAATGTAGTGTTTAGTGTTTATATCTATATTTATGCATGATTAGATGCTGGCAAATTGCATGCATTAATTTGCTTTAACTCAATCTGCTATCTAAATTTCCCATCTAGAAACACTTCCTATTCTTGTAAAAATATATAAACATGTATATATAAAAAAAGACATTTTGGTCCTTAATAATGGATCTTCTAGAAGTGGTTGCTATAAGCAATATTTTATCTCAAAATGCTATATTTAAATAGTCATTTCCTAAGAGCTGCTTCAATTCCTGTCAAGCTTAAGATCAGGGTTTTTCTTTTTCTAAACATTTTACCTCATTTGGGGAAGGTGGAGCTGTTATATTTACTCACTGTCTGCAACCTCACATCCTTCACATGAAAGCAAAAAAGAAAAGCTCTGGGTTGCATGTTAATTTCACTTTCTTAATTTTAAGATCCCCTTGCATAATTAGTATTATAATTAAAGTGAACAACTTTCAGGGAGCAAACACTGGGGCACCAGTTCTGGACGTTCCACAGACGCTATTAGCCCTTGTGAATTTGATGGCAGCTAGTCTGTTTTAGGGTCCCATGGAACTGCATAGTTTGTGAATATTATCAGGTGAATATGACCTGAATGTCTGTATGAAGCCTTAGAAAAGTCTAGCACCATATACACCCACTTTCCTTTTCTCTTCTAAGAGATGCATAGAAAGATAACATCTCAGTTGCTGATATCCTTTTAGAAGAAAATATGTCACACTATATTTGTATATCTGTGTATTTGCACCACTAAATCAGTATAACAAATACATGTGAACCTAGGCAAACACCCCTTTCTTTTAATAGATCACACCCTTACGTTAAAATAAAGAATCATGCTCAAGATATTAAAAAAGTTTTCACTGATGGAGCTGTAATGATGTTACTGGCATGATTCTTTGTGCAATGGAAAGAAGGAAGTAGCATATTTAACCCTTTTAATTCAAAATCACATAATTTTTTTTCCTACCTCATCAAAAGCCAGACATATTTTGTGAGGGGTCAGGGCATGGAGGTACACTACATTTGGAAACAAAAACCACCAAGTCCTCTTGCACATGTCACTCAAGTGACATGTAGTGAAAGGAGAATTGAGCCCAATATTCCTGAGAAGAGTAAGTTAGGTTACTTTTAAAATCCTAAATGGTTTCTTCTAAAATGGTAAATATGAAATGCAACCAATCAACTGCAAGGTGGCCTAGGTTACTGGAAAACGTTACTTATATGGATTTGAGCAATTGCTTTATGTGGCAGGGCACTGTTGGTGTCTGCCACTTTAAGGGCCGAGCCAAGCAGCCAGCAGGTGCTTAATTTTTGCAGCCATTTTAGATCCATGGCTGCCTATGTAAACAGGGCAGTTTGCTGCTGGCAAGCCAGATGGGGTGTAACATTGCCTGGCTGCTAGGCTGAACACAACATCCTAGAAGTAAGGGTAGGAGCTGTAGGGGATGATTTGGAGGCTCCTAGTCCTGGGCATGATGAAAAACTGCACCCACCCGGGAGTGGGTGGCCTGGTGGGGCTCTCAGAGGTACAGGAGTCCCCAGGAAATGCCAGGCCAGTTACCACCCCAGAGGAAGGCGAGTAGGGGAGCCTTAACCCCAGTCCTCATCTTCAGGTGAGCTATTCATACCATCAGAGCAGGGAAGGCCAGGTGAGCTTCAGGAAGCACCTGAGCCTGCTGAGAGAGTGACCCCTGTGGGGCCAGGCATGCTTCAAGAAGCACCTGAGTTGGGAATGGGGGACCCTGACCTCTCAGTGCAGGCAGGAGACATAGACCCAACTGAGGGACTTAACTGGCCAGTGCTGGGGTCAGGACCGGAAGGGTCAAAAGGGCCAGGGGCCCACTGTGAGGGTTGCCCACATGCAGCAAAAAAAACTCGGGGTTTTGACTGGCCTGAGATAGGGCCAGGGCTTATACAGAATCCGAAGGTCCCTTTGAAAGGGGCTACAGCTAGTGGGTGAAGGGGACGGTTGAGTTGACTACCTGAAATGCCATCTGTGAGGCTTGGGCTGTGGTCTAGGAGTGGAACAGAGCTGCAGAATCCTGCCCTCCCCAAATATCGAGGTGTAAAATGGGCAGCCTCCTACCTTAATTAATAACATAATAAATTAATAAGGCATGGCAGGAGAGACAGGTGGGCAGTATGCCCGGAGGCATATGGGAAAACTAGTCTTGTGGCTAGTCAGGGACCCCCCCCCCCCCACGTTGCCACACTTTATTAGATCTTTATTTGGTATTGGGATCATTTAGGAAGAAATTTAACCCTTTGGTCAGATGTATACAGAGTGTGGGGGTTTTAGTGGGAAGCATGATCATCTCTTCCTTGAATCTCTTAAATGTATTTTAACAATCTACTTCTTGTCCCTGTAGTGGTAGGACATTGATAGCATCTAGCATTCTTGATGTTCTAGAACATTATGCCTGGAGTTAAGCAAGAGCGTGTTTGTGCAGTTGTGTTTGGGATGGGCTAGACAGGCTCATATATAGCATGATTGAGACAGAGATGGAATTATAGAAAATTAGGGTTGGAAGGGACCTCAGGAGGTCACCTGGTCCAATCCTCTGTTCAAAGCAGGACCATCCCCAGCTATATCATCCCAGCCAAGGCTTTGTCTAGCTGGGTCTTAAAAAACTTCCAAGGACTGAGAGTCCACAACCTCTCTGGGTAACTTGTTTTAGTGCTTTGCTACCTTCCTCTTGTGCGTTTTTCCTTATATCCAATCAAAATTTCCCTTGCTGTACCTTTGAGACCATTGTTCCTTGTTCTGTCATCTGTGCTGATGATCCTACCTAGAGCAGAGATTGGATTAGATGACTTCTAAAGTCCCTGCTAGCCCTAGTTTTCTGTGCCTCTGTGACTAAAGAGAAATTGGGCTGTTGGGAGAATGATCCTGCCCTCATTGAACTTCTGATGTATAGAACCAACTGTACTGTTATCACGCTGACAAGAGTACTATTACTGCCATCTTGAAAAGCTGTGAAAATATTAACTAACTATTTCTTAACACACACTTGTTGCTTTAAATGTTCTTATTGCATAGAGTAGGACATTCAGATAATGAGAGGGTAAATGACTTACCTTGTTTACCTGGTAGCAGCAATTCAGCATGTGCCAAAGCTGTATTCAAGTCATTAAGAAAGGCAGGATTACACATTGCACATTCCTGGCTCAGGATCCTGTATTTAGCCCAGTCAGAGGTATAACAGGTCAACGTGGTGGCAGCTATTATTGTGCGCCTACTCTTCAATTATTATGTTATGAAGCCCATTACTACCTTGTAATTAAATAGGATTTTTTACATGAAGCAGGAACTTCCTTCCTAAGGGTGTGTAGGTCGTAGCTGCGCTGGTCTAAGGACATAGGCAGACAAGGTTCCTTGGGTGAATCTGATATCTTTTATTAGACCAACCCAAAAGGTTCCTAAGAGCAAAATTCTTCTCAAGGAGGTGTCCTGGTTCTTTGACTATAGTGTCATCAGGAGTTCAGTGCAGAATATGAAATAGCACTGTGTTTTTTCACATACAACATGTACCTCTTTCCCCACAATCAGTCCCTGAAACTGGGGTGCATGTTGTAAGCAGGAAAGTTGTTTCCTTTACTGGAAATGGAGACATGGTTCATGCCATGCAGCTACCAAGTTGGCTGCTGTTGGGTCTGCTCAGTAAACTGAAAGGGCCAAATCTTGAATTAACCCTCCTACAGCCATATCTATTGGCTGAGCACTGTAGCTTGTGCCCAAAGGAGCAAGAAAACTGTTGGTAGTATCTTGATGAGGCTCATGATGTAGAAACAACACTTTATTTACAGAAACTTATATAAAGAACTAACAGTCTTGCTATTACCCTTTGCAAGGGTCTGGGGCCACTGCAGGAGATAGTTAGACATATCAGGAAGTTCCTGATGCCACATGTCCTAGACACTCTGGCACTTCCAGGAGTCAGCCGTTATTCTGAAAAATCTTTTTTCTCCATGCTGACTTCCAAAAACAAGAAGTATTTTATTTGGGTGTGTGTTTTATGTAAGAAAATACAGTAATTGGCAGTGTTGGTAAAAAGAATTGCAGCATCAATCCTAGAGGAAGATGTTTATTCAGTTATTTTTGTATGCAGCACCTATCAGTGAAATAACCCCTTGCAATTGTATGGTGAGCACAGGACTTGCAACATCCTTTGCTAAATGACAGTTCTCCAGGCAAACGCACCATCATGGGGATGAACAAACTTGATGAGACACTGAAAAATGTAGAAAAAGTATATTTTCTTGTATTACATTTTTTGTTTTCTAAAAATTATTAGACAAACACAGAAATGATGCAAAGTACAACACAACAGAACAGGCCTAAACTAAAATAACAGAACTAAAATTTAATGGGACTTGTGCTTCTTGCTCCCTCACACTGCTTTGAAACCTACATCCTATGTCTATTGTAAGCACAGCTGTGTCTTTAAACAACTTGAAAGATGATTCAGAAAATGTAATCCTGAACAAGATTAGATATGGGATCATGTGAGCAGTTTCAAATCAAGTTATTTGATTGTAATCTGGGGAAGTAAAAGAATTATAAAAGCTTAGGACCTAATTTAGACACAGTATAATTAATTCTCTTTTCATGCCACTAAATGAAGTGGAGGTACACTTACTCAAAACTGAACTAAATGCAGTCCTAATACAAGTCATTTTTTTTGTTTTGATTTTTCCCCATCCGCTTTTTAAAAATAAAAAATGTATACAAAAGAACTGTAATTTGCCATCATAGTGTTGTGAAATACTTTAAGGAGGCAGGAGCAGTATCACTTCCCCTTTTTATAGAAATAAGACACGCAATGATTTACCATGGGTCTTACACTCAAAATATATGAAGATTTCCTGCAACCGGTCATGCCAACACTGAGGTCTGCATATGCAGAGCTTAAACCCGGACTAAGGCCATCCAGAAAAAGATTTATGGCAATGTCTACATGGTAAATGTACTATGCCTGGCATAAGAGCCCTTAAACATGCTGAGCTGTTCTGTGTGGAAGGGTCCTTAAACTAGAAGGACTGTAGTCACATCTGTGTGGCACTTCAGATGGGTTGATTAGTTCTGCTGAAAGACAGGGTCAGTTAGCATGCCTTGGTACAAACTTGTCTGGCATGTAGTATAGGCACAGCTATACAGCTTCCTGTTTAGAAGGCAGCCTGATTGGTCATGTGCTTAAGAGCATTGCTGACAAATAGAGTAATGCTACTGTGTAGGTGGGACTTCAGACATCTAGAATGGGACTTGGATTGATTTTAGGCATGTGAGTCCAAAGCTAATAACCTTGAATACCCTTGCTCAATAACCATGTAATACTGAAGGCACATAAAGCTCAAAACCATGTTATATTTTGTTTGTTTGGTCGGTTGGTTTTGGGGTTTTTTGTTTGTTTTATTTGCTGTAAAGTTTCTTAGATACCCAAACCTGCACTGTACCTATTCTGACAGGGCTGAGCAGCTTGATACCTTGCTCACACAGTCAATGTCAGTGTTCCTTCACTTAAATCCCTTTGGTCTGGTAGGCATTGTCTGGACATAACCTACATATAGTAGCAGGATCAGAGTCCATATAAAATGTAGTTGCAGTTCCTGTTTCCTTGTTAGAGTGTGGCTGGAGGAAGAAATGTCTGCTTTTTATATGATGGCTTAGTGGTTAGAACATTTGCCTTGGAAGCATGAAGGCTAGGTCCAATTCTTTCCTCTACCTGAAGAGATTCAGTACGATGTCTCTCATGGAAGTGTCTAGGTATTAGTCTAGCAAGTCAGACTCACTCTTGCTCTCTTTCTTTCTGGCCTAATCTATCTTGAATTATTTTCTGTACAGTGGCACAAGGTGAGATAGGTTGGTGGAGAAGTCTCTCAATTGGAATAGGCAACAACATAACCTGGGTGATAGGAGGTTGAATCCCCTGAATATGAGGTGGGCAAGGAATTCAGGTCTCTCATTTCCTGGGCAAGTGACTGACTTCTTGGCTATTATATGAAAAGTAGGTACTATTTTTACCTGTCCTCTTATTTCTGTTTGAGTAAAGACGTAAGCTCAGAGCTGTCCTTGATAAGAAAAAAGGTGCAGGTGCTTATCAGGAAAGGATGGGGAAATGTCTTTGAAACCCTGAATAAAGCATTTGAGTTGCAGAGGACAGGGTTTAAGATACGGGCCTAGCTAGTACTACTGGCTAGCTCTATACAGCTGCCTGCTGACTGTGCTGATTTCAGTCTGCTTTCTGGCATCTATCTTGGACTCCACTCTAAGTCCTAACTCCACCCATACTTCATAGACAGCCTCAGCTCCTAAAACTGGGTTCTGGCTTGTATTCAGGGGAATAACTGCTTAATAGTTGGCTGATGCATATCTGACTTCCGGATACAAAAATACTTTAATAGATCTAGTCCATAGTGATTTGCTAAGCAAGAGACTGGAAGGCAAGGAATGAATCTCTTGAATCCCATTCCAATATTTTATCTATGCTGTGATGGCTAGAATTATCTTTTTGCTGCCAAACGTGTATTCTCAGTTAAGGTCTTACAGTTAGGCTGATTTTCTTTCTGAGGGTATCTCACAAAGGTGTTGAGATACCCAAGTACAGCACTATTCATAGTGTTATACTTCTCTGAACGGAACTTTTCAGGAGCCAACAGGCACTGGTACGCTAAAATGCTTCAAATTCAGTGGAAGTGGTTTCTTTATTATTCCAGTGTGGTAAAATTAAACATCTGCTTTTTAAACATGCTATGTGCCTAGATCAGGTTTGTGATAAGACAGCACAACTTGCATTGCAGTTTCCTATGTTGTTTGTTTCATAGTTTAAATGGTGTGTGTGTGTGTGTGTGTGTGTGTGTGTGTGTGTGAGATATGTATATGTGTTTAAACTATGAAACAAACAAGTTATATATGTGAAAAAGCAAATGAGCATAAGAATTTGATGGGAAGATACTAATATATAATGCAAAAAATAATAGGCTAAAAGATAGGACCACTTAGATGTGGTCATTACAACTGAGAATAGTGAGAATCTTTTTTTTTTTTTTTAATTTAGAAAAGTGTCTGAGTATCCAGTTCATGGATGATATGAACAGGCACAACCAGTGGTATTTGCCAGGATTTATGTGATAGGGACATGTGTAAATTAAATGCACAAACATATACTTTGACAAATCTTTCTATATAGCTGTCTAAGACCACCGTAGGTAGAGAACTTTTGCCTGGTGGTTCTCCATCATACAGCCTGATCTAGAGGTGTGCTACATAGGTTGGCTGAAAACATTCCATCAAAGATAGTACTAGGCCTGATTTACTGGTCCACTTGGGCTAGGTGTAGGTTCCATTGATTTCAGTGACTTGATGTCTCTCTGTTAGATCCCATGAGAGAATTTGGCTTCTATTTATCACCTGTAATCACTAAAGTATGCATTCTCCCTTGTATATGAAAAGCTGTAAAAAAAATAGTCCTCAGCTACACCCCTGCAACTCTTCTGATTTCACTTTTCTCAGGCTAGTTTAATTCAGTTTTAGTGGTGTTTACTGGATGTAAATGAGGAAAGAATTTGGCCTTTCTATATTTATTATCAACCCTTGCTTTGACAATTCATTATTTCAGGTCTTTTTAAAGGTGGCTCAGTTTCACACAAAGGTCCTCGCTGGTCCCTCGTCTAATGCTCTTGGAAATAGTACTAGACACAACAACCATCCTGGGCTGGCTTAACTCAGTGTGCTGCATAGAAAAGCAGCATTTGAACAAGTTCAGGATATCTGTCCTCCCAGATTCACTTACAAAGCAGTACAGAATTGGGTCAGTAATACAGTTCAAACTTGTTAAAGCCAGTATGATCCTGTAAATCACGTACATATGAAGGGAGTCTTTAATGCTGCGAATGAGCAGGACAGCATGGTAGGGGGTGAAGCAACCAATGAAAGTAACAGTGATGCTCAGTAACAGCTTCTTGATTTTCCTTTTTTCTCTGTCCTCTGTGGCTTTATTACGTCTTACAACTCGATAAATTTTATAGTAGCAAAACAGAATGATGGTCAAAGGGATTGTGTGTCCTGTAATTATCCTGAATATGTTGAAGTTGGCTTGCCAAGGTTCCATGGGGTATTTATCATAACATATTGTATAGTTCCTGGACATGCAAACGTTAGTGAATGTTTCATTATGGATCAGAACTGAGAAATTAAAGATGGTTTCCAAAGTCCAAAAAAATATGCTGACAATCAAGGCGCATCTTCTTGAGCGCAGATGTTGGAACCTTAATGGGTAAACTAAGGCTAGGTACCTGTCAGCAGAGATGCAGGTGAGGAAAACAGCGCTAGTGTAAAAATTTGTTTGTATAATGAAAGCAGAAATCTTGCAGAACATGGAAGAGAACTGCCAGTTGTCTCCCCTCGATGTGTAATCAATCCACAGAGGTAGAATCAGACAGTAGAAGAGGTCAGCCAGGGATAAACTGAAGAGGTAGATTGCTAACTCATTTTTCTTCCTCACCTGCATGCAGGATACATAGAGGGAAATACAATTGACAGGAATACCGATCACAATCACAATGCTGTAAACAACAGGAAACAAATACTTATCCACCTGGTTATTTATATCGCATGTAGTATTATTATCCATTGTTCTCCTGAGAACAATTCTTGGGCCAATTCCAGTCTGGGTACAGAAAAAGAAACACTCTAGTCTCATGGGTCACCTTTTGCTAATTCTCCAGAACCCAATGAAAAAGCTTCCATCCAGAACACTGAAATTTCTTTCTGTTAAAAGAAAAAAAATTAAATGTCATTTGATTATCATTCAGTTAGCCTGATGTATCAACCAATACAAAACTAAAGAGGGGATCTTGATTTTCCACCCTGGCACTAGCCATGGCTTTCTGATTTAGAGTTGTCTAATTCTGGCATAAATTATAGTTATACAGAGACTGCCCTAATTTATGCTAGTGAAAGTTTTCTCTGACAGCCTCTCTCTCTTCTCTTCAAAGCATATATTTGTGCATTGTCCATGTCTCACCCTCAAATCAAGCTCAACATACCTTTCTTCCTTTGATACTGGAAACTGAGGCTAAAGGCTCCACCCCTGGTGGAAAGTGGTCTTCTGCACAGGAGGCATTTTTCCCTGGTCACTTCAAAGCTACTTTGTACATTTTACCCAGTAATGTAAAGAAATAGCTAGCAGAGTTATCATTTCTTTTCTCATGTAACACCTGTAGTCTGAAAGAACTATTTCAAAATATAAAATGATAAGCTGTCTTTATGCATGGGACAGGCTTCTAATACCTACTCTAAAAACCAGAATATTTTACTTATTCAGATCCAAGAATTCCTTTCTGCCATGTTGCCTACACGTCTTTCTGTTTGTCACTGAGCATTGGATTAGGTTGACTCTGAATGTAATAGTGACCTCAAAACAGAAACTGCTGATGAAACTGCAAAATGTTATTCTTACACTGTTTTCCAACATGCTTGATGAAGGATGATCTTGAGCATGTCTTGTCCAAACACTCCCATTTACATTGCCAAACCTAAAAATGTGGTGAAGCATGTGAGTGACTTTCGGGAACTTGTTTTTCAGTGTGCATGAGCCGTACCCTGCAAATAGCTTCTATGCTACATTTCTAGGTTTGGTGCTTGCAAGTAGAATCAGGTGAGTAGGGCATCCTCAAAAGTGATGCTTCTCAAGAACACCAGGGACAGGGCGTAGACATGGTGTAGCCCACTACCATTTCGATGTTTATCTTGCTGGGATCATTTGGTCCCTGCAGGCTTCCTGCCTTTGACAGGGGGGCTGGACTTGATGATCTCATGAGGTCCCTTCCAGTCCCTAATGTCTATAAGATCTATGAAATCTATATCTAAAGCACAGGTGTAGCAGGGCATCTCCATGCCCAGGGTAGTCACTGAACTCAGGGAAGCATTGCCTGCTGTACAGCTAGTGGTGGCCATCTACCCAGCCACTATCTACAGTTATTTTTCTGGTTCCTCCTGGCCCCAAAGGAAGCATTTGGTGCTGCTATCTTGGTTGCTCCCTCACCCCACTACCTCCCTCAGTTACATCACTAACCAAATGCAAGAAGAAGAGTAATTTAAAGTGGTTCCTGGTACCGTGTATAGTATTCCCTTTTGCTGCTAACATGATTCAATCCTGAAATGCCAGCTCAGATGAATTTCTTCACTTCTCATGTCCTTTTTTAAAAACTCTTGGAGGAAAGTCTCACTTTTCTGAGGCAGTCAATCTTTATTAATATCTTAGCCATGTTTAGTGAGAATATGACAGCTTCATGAAATCATCTTTCCAGCACTGAGTCTCTTAAAGGAGATAGAAATAGCCCTCAGGAGAATGCCACCTGGGCAGAGGTAGCAGAAACACCCTCTTCATCTCACAAATCACCACCACTATAGACTTTGACTAGGATATGGGAAGGGAAAGATGGGAGTGGCTGGAACATTCATTGCTCTATTTGGGCTTTAGAAAAGGTGCTGTAAATTATCCTAGCATTTCGGGTGGTACCTAGCATATCCTAGCATATGGTGGGACTATCTGCCAAATCTAAATCTCAACCTAGAGTTCTATCTGAACATTTCTGATTTTTTTTCTCTCTCTTCCCCATTAATCAAAACATTTATATTTGAAGGTTAAATTTAAAACATTTATCTTTAGTCAAAATATGTGTTCCTTTCATATTCATCCCCTGTGTTATTTTTGCTATTTATAGAAGTTATGTGAAATCATGTCTCTTGAATTTTTATCCTGGTTTCCTGTGCCATCCTCTGTCCTGTGAAAGCCTCACTGAGCAAAGTATGTGCTATTTATTCAATCTGACACTTCCAGATTGCTCTGTCCAATCAACCATGCTAGGGCTTAAATCTTTTGGAAATCCTACCTCTGTATTACTATTTTCTTTTACTTAATTTCCTACTTTTGCAAACAGGAAGACAAATGTTGTTTGTAGACATTAATGATCATTCAGGCAGTTGCAGCTAAGAAATTGTGAGGTCAAGGATGCCTTGTGATTGCATTAAATGGTTGTGCATTAAAATTGGAGGGTGTAGTTGCTAGCTGGACTTATAGGAGAAGTCATGATCTAAACTTCGGTGCTTTGATAGTTTTATCACAAAGTGGTTACAGTAATTTTAATCATATGGGTGAGGGTGTGTGCCTATTTCCTTCTCAACCTGGTTCTACTATCTTCTGCATCCTAGAGCCTCTCCACCACAGTTTAGTTTTTGTAGTTTCTGGTTTTTAGAGAGATAAATTTGGGTGATTGTGAAGCAATCCTGTCTGAAGCTCTGACTCTTGGATGCAAGAAGCATTCCTGTGTATCCTGACACATGCACAGGAACAGTGAAGTAGGCTTACATCCTCAAGAGCCTCCAAGAGGAATAGGGTCAATGTGATCTCAGCTAATATGGGGAAGAGCAGAGTGATAGTAAGACATATCTCTACAGGGGGCTGGAAACAACCATATCCTGGTTTTGCTGAGGAAAGCCTGGGGAAAAGGCTCAAATAGGGCTCCACAAGATCTCAGCTATGATAAGAGATGTGGGAGAGGGCATCAGATATTCCCAGATCCTGGCACATGCACCAAAGAGGAGAGCCTAAGGCTGATGGGTTTTGGCACTTAATATTTCTCACTTATCTTGTCAGCCATTCCAATGTCATCCATACCCATCCTCTCACCCCGTTCCCCACTGACTGGACCTCAGTCCTGCCATAAATTTCCTTTTTGAAAATAGTTTGATTACCATTTTTAGTACTCAATTTGATTTTTCCAAATGCAAAAAAACACACTTTGTCAGAATCAGGTACCTGTCTTCCTATCCCACCATCATCTTCTGCTAAGAGCTGGATTCTAGACAACTGGATAAGCATTAGCTTAGTCCAAGAACTACCGAATGTTCCCAGAAGCCACACCATGAATGTGAAAAATAGCAGGTGAAATCCTCTTTTTTCTACTTTGTACTGACTATGCATAGGCTGTCTGGTTCATGATGTAGGCTTATGTCTGTTTTGAATGCTAGCCTTTTTTGCATTCTGGTTTTTATTTTCCTGCCACAAAGGTTTGCTAGTTTCACATTCAGAACTACCATGGGTGAAATGAGAGCCAAAAAAAAATCAGAAAACAAAATCAGAATGACAGCCTTAAGAAAAGCTCTTTGTTGGGGAGCTATCACTTGGGAACACCTTGCTCAGATGGCCCCAAATTTGGATGCTAAGCTTGTTCTATGTTCCTACAGAAGTGTGAATGAGTAAGTGGGTTATATAGCACTTACATAAAAGAAGGCATTTTCTATTTTTGTTACAGCAAAGTGGGCATTTGACTGTAATGCTACAATTCTGGCTTTCATTGTTCTCTTACCCCCAGATTTTATAACTAAAGTTCAACAGGTGTACAAATGGGGCATTTTGGTTGCCATCTGGTTTTCTGATACAAAGAATGAAGTGTCTGTAATTCATCTGTGGTTAGTCTTTGACTGTAATTAGAAAAAGAGAGCTTATGGAATGAGTGTGCTGCAGGGACAAGGTGGCAGAACCACTAAAGGGTAAATGAAGAGATAACTATAAAGAAATGTAAAGGGATCAGGTTTAAGTGAAGGTTGGGGCAAGGGGATTTTCTACCAGAATGAGCAATCTTATTCCATGTTTCATGGAGAACCATGCATGGGCTGTGGTTTGTGCATCATCAAAGAGAAACTGTTACGTAGATGTCTCCGTTCAACATGAGTTCACTGCAGGGAAGATTTTCTTTCTCAAGAAGGAGATAAAGGCAAAGAAACAAAGGAAGTGGCAGTTTGTGGAAATGTAGCAATCCTGTTGTTTCACTCAAATCAGGATTAATAGTTCCTTGCTATTAGGGCCACTAAATTCATGCATACATTTGAAAAACTTATAAGAAAACCTTGTCCAGCTATGCCTCTGAGGACATTATATTTTAAAAAGACAGATGGAGTGCACCACTAATTAAAACCAGGAATCTAGATTTAGTGGGAATGGCTAAAAGGCTCCTTTCCAATGTGATTTGCTAGTTAGACTTCATGGATAATAGGGCACTGTTACATTTAGGTCACATAGTGTTAGCTGAAGCAGAAAAGCTCAAGCTGAATTTGTATCTTTCCTTTTACAATCACTTTTCTGTTGGCCTTCATCTATTGTCATGCCTTGCTTCTGGACCTCCCTCTCAATTTTCTTCATGCCAAACACCAACTTCTCTTTTCAATCTCTTAGTTGACCTTAGTGCTCCCTCAAATTTCCCTGTGCTGATTCACCTGGCTAGGAGTTTAGGCTATAATCATTGTCGTAAGTATTGTATTTGTTTCTATGGGTTAGGGACCTTTCTTTACACTTATATGTAAAGTGACTTATGCAGCAAAGATCTGAGTTTGATACAGCTTTTTATGCAGAAACAATAAAGGAGAGATTCAGAGGGCCCAAGTGGCATTTTCCTCCTCATTTGTTCTTTATGCCCTTTTTTTAATAGGTCACTCCACTTTTTTGGTATCTATTGACAGCTACAAGGAGTATACGCTCTTGTTGCAGACATAGGGGTTATTCCAGGAGGCAGTTTCCTGTTCACTGAAGAACTCATTTCTAGTCCCTGATGATGTATTGGTGTTATGTTTGTGCTCTCTGTGAGAGAAGCCCCTTAGCAGGGTATCCATTCTGGAGCTGAACAAACCTCTGAGTGAATGACCTTCACCACAGTATATGCAAGTCAGCCAATGAACTTCATATGCAGCAAGAGTTTTAGGTATTGGCCCTGATCATATAATCACAGAAGACTCAGTTCTTCCCTCACATATACTCTGTACTTTTCTGCAGTTGCCTGGGTCATCTAATGGAAGACTTTGTCTATAATGTTTATTTCTTAACCAGTCCTTTCTGCATGAATGAATGAAAATAGACCCATAGCTTTCTTCTAGTATAGGGTGGCTAATTCTAGTTTTTTATTATATTCTCTTACCCAGGAGCTTGTAAGCACCATATGAAGAGTGTTAAGTTCTGCTAAATATATCTATATATTGGTTGAGCTGTTTTCAATTGCTCTGTTATCCATACTTAGAATAGTCAAAAACTATCCTAACTATAGGGTACTGCTGTGTAAGCACAGATTCTGGAGCTGTTTTAGACTTGTGCAGCTGAGGGTAGAGTTTAGCCCCTCATAATTACATTCTCATTTCTGAATCAGAAATATTTCCAAAACAACAGAAGTGTATAGACAGACAGGAGCTCAGCAACATTTCCCAGTTGGAGGGTGGCGAGGTAGCAGGGGTGCAGAGGCAGATGTTCATTAGTACATGGCCACTGCCACTTCTCCCCTCTGCTCAGCTGTGACATGGTATAGTGAGGCAAAAGCCACCTTCTGCAAGAGCCTGTGCTGCCTGACTGCAGAAATTTAAAATATGCAGTAATGATTCAGGACAACATTTGGAGAAATTGACTAGAAAACTACAGATTTCTAGGGCTCAATCCCCAGGCCAGATCCAACCTGTGGAGCCATGGCATCCATTCTGCAGAGTTCTCTACCCCTTGCCCTCCCTTTGGTCTTAAAATCTGGCCTGGGGGAGCAGTGGCAGTGTTAATTGCCACTCCCCTGCTCTCAAATTTCTGGACCCACGAGGAGCTTGGTGGAATGGATAGCATGACTCTGCATGGTAGATTGGGTGTGCAGGGCTGAGGCTGATTTGGGCATGCAGGGCTGGGGCTACATGGCCCCAGTCTGGCCTAAGGACTGGCCCTGTGCCACTCAGCTGGCCCACAGTTGGAGCATGCTGTTCTAGGGTATTGCGAAGAAGCTGATAGGGGCCTTTCTAATCATTGCTGGAGAAAAGTCTATGTTATCTATGGTGTCTCTATTACAATCATTCTTGAAGTATCTGTGTTCTAAACACACTGTAATCTAGAGCCAGAGAACATAATCTAGAGAGGACTTGATGGATTCTTTTTGTTTGCTGCAATTTGAAAACAAAAGAATCAGCACAAAATTGCCCTTTCATTTGACAACAAACACAAAATGAAGGTTCCAGTAATGTTTTTTTTATTACTTTTCCTGAAGGGGCTAGATTGCCCAGCTCAGTTGAAAAGGGATTTTTTTATCAGCCAGGGGAATACTGTTGTTTTGGAAATTATATAAAGACCAAGCAGACTCTGGGTAATGATTCTGTTTTATGAAAAACGTGTTTTATTCAACAAATTCAGCTTTAACCACTGTTAACTGGTTTAATTTTTTTGAAACATCTGCAAAGGACACATTTCACTATAAATACTACATTTCCAAATTCAAGAAGATCTTAACATAATGTTTGTTACTGACAGTTTTCAGCCTTGTGTGTGCTAAGATGCTTGTAAAGTGTTTAGCTTTGTTGATAAGACACAAAGGGAAAGAGCAGTGTTGGAAAAGCTGGAAGGTCAGTGAAAGCTGCACTTACAGCAATGCAACAGCAAAACATCAGAAAAACAAGCAAAAGATACCTTGAACTTTCTCCTACTATACCCATATTTTGAATGGTCAATGGGTGATTCACATATATAAAATCATAAATGGCCACAAAATGAATCCCTCTGAAAGAAACACCTCAGTTATCTGGTTTTTATTTATGATGACCTGATCCAAAGCTCAAGTCTAAATATTTCCAAACCTTGATGCATTTGAAATCCAGGTCTGAATAGGAATTTTTATGATGATGACCTTATTTACTTACCATTTTTCAAAGCAGTGTGGTTTCTATCTACCATAAACCTACACTTAAAATGAACAGCACTTTCCTCTTTGCACTGTCACATTTTACTCAGACATGTTACAAATTAAGTGAATCTTCAGTAGGGATCCAAATAAGTCTATAAGAATACCATCTTTTGCTAACTAAAATGAGCTTAGCAAACTATTTGACAAACCATTAAAATAATCTTGATGAATAGTTCATATAAACTAAGTAACAACACTTATTTTACCTAGCTAATACATAAAGAACACAAAATACATTTGTGAGGATGCAGTCTGTTACAATTACATTTTTTTACCTTAGTAAAATATATTTTTGGTTTTGTGGATATACAGAAAGACTGTGAAAAATGACATGTATATAATGACAAAATGAATTGAAAAGTAGTTTATTACATTTTTATCTTTCCCGTGTTTTTCTTGTTTAGCTTTCACAATCTTTGAGATTTGAACTATAAGATTACTTCAGAACTGTGCCCTTTTTTGTGCAGAAAAAAGTGAAGAACAACAATCAGCTCACTTACAATTGCCCCAAGGCAACATCACAGTGATAGAAACACTATAGCCTCTTTGGAAAATCCAGATGAAAATATTTTAATTAGTTCTCCACTCCTCTATAATACGCTAGAAGTGTTTCACGTGGTAATTCTATAAAAGTAGAAAACCAGTCCATCAGATAAGCATGCTGTTTTTACACTTCTCTGCCTTCTGAAACACCCACTTGCCCTTCTGCTTCATGCCCTACACAGCTGTTATGTAGTACATGACAGTCTTTCTCCATGCCTTTTTGTCTCATTGTTTAGCAATATTATATGATATTATCAGCATCACAGTAAGGGAGAGTCAACATGAGCTTTAAAGCAGCAGATAATACTACTATAGCAGTTAGATCCCTGCAGATTTCTTGGATGTGCTAAGCTTACCTCAGGAGCCATTGATTCCAGCGTTGCAGTTTCTACTGTGAAGCCATCATGCCAATGAACTGTAGCTGGTTTTGAGGAAAGAGACGGCTAAAGCAAAAATAACCTAAGAACAGGAAACTACAACGCAATATACAGTGAAGACTGCACCAATGAGAAATCAGATTAACAGACAGGGTCTAAAATGTTCAGATTTTGTTTTTCCAACTCCTTAGTTGGTCTAATAAAAGATATATGTACTCAATGAATGCTGTCTGCTGGACTTGGTGAATATTTTTTGCCCTGCTTTTCACATAACAATTAATTTTATGTCTAATCCTGTTATTCTTTTCTGTTTAAACATCTGATTCAAATACTTGGGTATTTTTTATGCAGAGAGGACAAGACAAAAAAGTTTCATCCATAGTGTTTACAGTTACTAGGTGATTACATTACATCTGAAATCACTGACCAATTCTGGGGTGGAGAATGTATGCAAGCTGGGTTGCAGTTCTTAACCTGCAATGTGGTATTTGGCAGGTTTTTCTGCAGCTGTGGCAGAGAACAGATAAGACTCTATTTGGGAAGAAGTCTCAGTCCAATTTGCATCCTTCTCACTGACAGAAACGTGACCTAGCCCCAGACATACTATTTACATTTATTTGCCTGTTCAATTCAGTGACTAATAAGAATAGAGACTGCGGAGGTAGATATGTATCCATTTTGCAGTGAAAAAATAGTAGTTACTATCATATCCATGCATTTTGCTCACCTTCAGAGAGCTAGCAATGGGCAAAGTGTGACTTGATGACCATATGGAACAAATTCATCCATGGCAAATGCAGACATAGTTCTTAATGCCTTGTTCAAGTGTTGAATTTATCTAGAGGATGTGGAGAAGCTTGAGAGAGTCCAGAGAAGACTCATGTGCATGATCAGAGGTCAGGAATACAGACCTTACGACAACAGGTTGAGAGCTATGGGGCTTTTTAGCCTGGAAAAGCGCAGGCTCAGGGATGATCTGATGGCCACCTGTAAGTTTATCAGGGGTGACCACCAGGATCTGGGGGAAAGTTTGTTCACCGGAGTACACCAAGGGATAACGAGGTTGAATTGTTATAAATTACTGCAAGACCGTTTCAGGCTGGACATAAGGAAGAATTTCTTTAGTGTCTGAGCCCCCCAGGTCTGGAATAGCCTGCCATTGGAGGTAGTTCAAGCACCTACATCGACCACCTTCAAGAGAAAATTGGATGCTTATCTTTCTGGGATCCTATGACCCCAGCTGACTTCCTGCCTTTCGACTGCGGGCTGGACTTGATGATGTTCTGAGTCCCTTCCAGCCCTAATGTCTATGAAATCTAGTGTCTTAAACTATCTGCCACCCATCTTGGAGTTGCTGTCACCATTGGACTGGGCCTTAGCACTAAGAAAGAAAAACTGAAAAAACCATTACTGTGTCGAAAAAAACACCATTATAGAAAACACCTAGAGAACATATTTTAAGTCTAAAATGTGTCATTATTTTCTACCTTTTAATTTATAAAGGGGCCCTGGTCAGATGTTCCTGGCTGCATGTACAAAGGCTTAGAGATATAAACATAAAAAAAGGGCTAGATGTCTTTAAGTCGGCGGGCCCAGATGACCTGCACCCAAGAGTGTTAAGGGAGCTGACAGGGGTGATTGCTGAGCCCTTGGCTGGGTTATACGAGTGCTCTTGGAGCTCTGGACAAGTGCTGGAGGACTGGAAGGTGGCCAATGTGGTCCCTATCTTTAAGAAGGTGAGGAAGGAGGACCCAGAGAACTACAGGCCTGTCAGTCTCACCTCGGTTCTGGGGAAGATCTTTGAGAAAATTCTCAAGTCCCACATCTGTGAGGGACC
>JAGPOW010000304.1:31486984-31500889 GCA_030014935.1 Caiman crocodilus
TTGCTATGCAGCCCCGCTTGGGCTCCCATCAGGCAGGGAAATGAGGGGGCTGGGAAGGCAGGGAGATGCACACGATCCCAGGCCATGCCCCAAGGTGAACGTTTGTCGGGTGGCTAATGGGGCTGCAGTCCTATCACTGTGGAGAGAGCTTAGTTCTGGGCTGCAGCTTATAGCCCTGTGGAGCGTGTGCTGCTTCTTTGGTGTTTTTTTGAAGGCAGGTGTTCATGGCCAGGTGCTATGGTGTTCTGTCAAGGGTGGCCTGGGGTGTCCCATGAAGGTAGCCCTATGAGGTGTGCAAACAGGACTTACAAGATGAGCCCAAGGATTTTGAACAGGAACCCATGGCGTTAAAAACCTGTTGCAGTCTAAGTCCTTTGCAGGAGAAGAATTGATGAGCATGTGACAGCGAATAGGGCATTTTCTGAGAGGTGTCTCAAATCTGAAAATCTCTGACCTGATCCAAGATTGAGAGTTGATGATCTAAGGCCTGAAAAGATGTAGGAGGGGCGTGACTTGCTTGACCTGGGGGAGCTGAGGTAGGTAGGTAGGGGACTCCAAAGGGGGATTCCTACTCCACTGGAATCCAGCTCAGTTCTATTGCAGATTAATTTTTATTTTTTATTTTATTTTTTTTTTAATTTCTGAAGATATCCCTCTAAATTGCTTAGAAATGAGTACCCAAAGAATCCAGTGAGTTTTTGGGGATCTCCACTCTTGTAAGCTGAGTCCTTCTCTCCATCCACTAGCTGAGCTCTGCCACAGCACTTAAAGACAGCTGATTCAGAGATTATCATTGGGCACATGTCTTTCTTTCCCTGGCTTTTGTTCCTCAGAAACCCAAACAAGCTTTGTTTCATGGAAGAAAAACACCATTAGAGCGACTACTGTTTGGTTGGGGAAAGGCTACTGTCCCTATGTGCCTTTGCTTTCTTTCCACCCCCGCATCCTATCCCAGTGCATACCATCCTGCTGCTGTAGGCAACTGAACAACAGTAGGCTGTGAACGTCTTGTGCTACAAATATGATAATTTGTGGTGACTTGAAGGAGTGGAAAACCATTTGTGTCAATGGCTGGCAGGCTGAGCTCTTGGTAATAGGCTTAATTGCCAGTAGTCCTTGTGGAATTTTACTGTGGTATTTGTTTACTAGGTATTAGTTTTATTTTCAAACAAAAGAACAGCCCCACTCTTTAAATGAGCTTTTTTCTCCTCTATGTACTTGTTCTCTTTTTCAGGCCACCTCTCGACTTCTTGTGAATTACCCAGAGCCTTATCGTTCTCAGATCTTAGATTATCTGTTTATGGTAATGTATATATTTATGTTTAACTGATGTACTTCTCTAATCTGAGTCTTGGTATTTACACCTATTTTTAATGGCACAACAGTGTAGTGCATTATATTTGTGTGATATGGTTTTCAGTCAAATCTTGCAAATGTTATTTAACACTTTTATAGCACTCTTACAAGATTCCAGTTGATTAAACAATTTAAATAATCATAGTGCTAGGCGTATTCCTGTTTTCCTTTGTTATTTTCTAGTTGATATGTCATCTGTTGGGTTATATCAGAAGAACTTTCAGTCCTAGCTTTTTCATTGATTCACTGTAACCTGAGCCACTTGGGTCTTGATTCTGTAAGCAGTCCTGCACATGCTGATCTTCATGTACATGTGTTATCTCATTAGCGATGGCACTCTCTGGTTGTGTAGAATTAACTATTAGGGCTGTGTGAATCTTCAGGTGGTAATTTGATTCAGTGGTGAATCGAATCTGTAAAAGGTCTGAATCCATTTTTAAAGGCCTCTGAATCTTCGGAAAAGATTTGCAGAGCTTTGATTTGGGCAGTCCTAGATGGCTGCAGCCGTACTTGGAGCTGGTAAGTAGGTGTGAGGGAGGGGACCATGGGGAGGTGCCTGCCAGCCCCTGCCCACCTCTGCTCCTGAGTTTTCTTTTTAGCCTTGGTGCTCACCGGGTGCTGTGAGAAAGTAGGAGGCAGCAGGGATAGCCTCTCAGTCCCATGCTGCATGGAGGGTGCTCTGCATGAGCCACCTGCCAAATGAGGCTCCAGTCCTTTAAGAAAAGAAGATGGAGAAAAGCCCTGGGAATAACTGTTATGAAGAGTCAGCGTCCTGTGAAGTTATGATGAAACAGATTGTATTGAAATGACTAAACAGTTGAGAGCAGCTTGGTAACTCTTGTAAGGATAATTCATATCTTGCCTTCTCTTGGAGTTACAGTTCTAGAGGTGATTACAGAAACTTCCTCTAATTGCTAAAATATTTGAGGATCCTGAGCTAGACATACAAGTTGCCTTTTAGTCTATGTTTGTTAATGTCCTGAATTCATTAGTTAAATTGATTATCCACTGTATTGTACCAATAAAGCTCTCTGCTCTAAACCACATCAGACCCTGTTTATGTTAGTTTTGCCAGTGGAGCTATATTGGCTTACGCTGTTGACAAGGGCTAGCTGTAGCTAATGTAACTCTGCCAGTGCAAACCCCTGAGAGAGGACCTGGCCATGCTGACAGACAGCTTCTGTTGGTGGATCTTCAGATATCTGGGGGAGTTGAGGTAAATGTGGTGGCAGGACTTCTCTTGCATCTGTGCAAGGCACCTGGCTCTGGGAGTGCTGCTGCCAAAATCAAAGTGCAAGAGGTTCTGTAATATACAAACAAACACTTAATCTAATATAGTCCTAGAGTACAAAAATGGTTCTAAACACCCTGTAAGGTTGTACAGGACAACTGCAATTTGTTTCTTTAGCACAGTAAATGTGTCATCTTTGGGATAGCAAAATGTCATTTAAACATTTGTTCCCTGGCTTTAGCAACCTGGACCAGGGGTGTCAAATTAAAATTGGTCTGCCTTGCAGGTACCATAATTCTTTATCAGGATTTCTTAGTTTGTTTACAGCTTGTGACCCTTTTTGGCATGCTAACGGCCATTTTCATCACATCCATTTTTAAATTTTGTGGATGAGTTTTTAACACACAAGGTATGAACAAGTTTCTGGCTAGCACAAAACTGATTCTTTTTCATAAAAAAGAGGAAAAATTGCTTTTGTTCTCAATTGGAAAATGAGCAGAACAGAAAAATGAATTCAAAACAAAAAACTTTTACACATGCCAATATATCACAAAATGGTAGTCTTGTGCTTGGCACCTGGCACCTCTTTGCAGCATCTGGCTTGTCAATGTTTGTTTGTAATGATTCTGAAGCCAATTTCAGGATGTTCAGGTACTTGTGCCTGTCACTGAGTCCCTCATCACTGATAAGATTGGTAAACCCACATGTGCTTGCAAAAACACATTGCTGGATAGTTTCTCCCCTACCCTTCCCCCCCAAGGTCTCAGCAGTGATGATTCGCAAGTGTTACTGATAACTTGTCCTTCTGCGCAGTGCCCTACTGAAGAGTGCATTCTACTTTCAGCTCTGCTGGTGAGGGGCATCCTCTATAGGGGCAGAGAACAGGGAAAAGTCTGAATTCTGCTTCATAGCTTTGAATTTGTTTTGGAATTTGTAGCCAAGATCAATAGTCGTTATCACATGCATTCTCTAAATGCTCTACCTTCTGTTCCAGTGCCACTAACCTATGGGGGAATGTGTTACATTACACTGTAAGATGTTTGAAACAAAGCTGTCTCTGAGAAAGAGACCTGCAAAGTATTGCAATACTTAGTTACAGCCTGGTTTCAGCCTGATTTCTCATATTCAACCATATTTGGTGCCCTATTATGTCCACCAAGAAGTTGGGGTCCTGTACCCATATTTTCATCTTGCAGATTAGCCAAGGGTTTAATCTTTTCAACTCAAATACTTCACTCGTTTTGCAGTTTGAAGTGTTTTTAAGACGGCTCCATGAGTCGGCCAGGGCACTTCAGCACAATACAGCAGTCCATGCTGAAAGTTGCCTTCTTCTAAGAGCCAGCTGAACTGCTGACAGTTGAAAGCTTTGGCTCAGATAAAATTTACTGTTTTTTATCACAGTCTTTACCACATGGTCCATGCCCAGAGTTCTGGCATGGAGAGCAGCCTGGTGCAGAATCCAATGAAAAATGCAGAGCTTGTAGGCTACATCAGCACTTTGCTCTTGAGTTTTGCCACAAATCTTGCCTACCTTTCCATCCACAACATTTGTTGCCCTTTTCTAGTCCACACCCAGTTTATCCAGAGCTGTGCTCACGCTGTTGGAAATGTCCTTTCCTGTCCTCGTCTTTCTTCAGTGCTAGCTCCACAAACTCCTATCTTCATCTATATACCAAAGGAACATAGCTGCCTATGCAATATCATTCGCATGCACTGTTATCAAGTGCTATTGAAAGAGAAGCAAACGCTAGCCTGGAGTGAACTCTAGAAGTTATCTGATGAGTTGTCCATTCTATTGGCTATTGTGTTTTTTTTTTTTTTGCGCTGAAAACAGCCCACCTCTTAGGGTCGTCTAGTCTAGGCCCCACTCAAGGCTGGATCATCCCTGAATAAATTATCTCTAGTAGATGTCTGTTTAACCTGTTTTCTGATTTTCAAGGATGGAGATTCTGCATTTTCTGTAGGTAGCCTGTTTGGTGTTTGACCACCCTTATAGTCTGAAAGCTCTACCTAATCTCTAGTTTAAATTTCCCTTGCTGCATTTTGAAGCTATTCCTCCTTGTTCTTTCCTTTATGGCCACAGAGAAAAGTCCATCTGCAATTGCCTTTCACATAATTGAAGACTTATTCAATCCCAGCTCAGTCTTCTCTTCTCCAAATAACCCTAGCTCTTTCAGCCTTTTCTTAAAAGTCATGTTTCCCAGGCTCCTAATAATTTTTTGGATATCTGTGCTGCACACTTTCCAAGCTGTCCGCATGCCACTGCTGAATAAGGTAGAAGAATCGCTTCCTTTGATTTCAAAGAGACACTCCTGTTGATACAACCCTGTATGTTGTTGACTTGTTGGAAAAAGGAAAAAAATCCCCAAACCTCACTGTTGGTTCATATTCACTATATGGTACACTGTTCCTTTTCCCCTAATTCCCCTCCCAGGTCCTTCTCTTCAGGACTGCGGGCAAGTCTGTCATTCCCCAGTCTGTATTAGTGCATGCAGTTTTTCTGTCCCAGGCACAGGACTTTGCATTTGTCCTTGTTGAATCTCATTTGATAGATGGGAAAAATGGTCCCAAACTAATCCAGATCATTCTAGATCTTATTGCTGCACTCTAGAATACCTGCAACTCCACCCAACTTGGTATCATTCACAAATTTTTTACATGTGGACTCAATCCCATTGTTCAAATCATTAATGACTTTGAACAGTACTGGACCTAGGACAGACCCCTGGGGAACCACACTTGATAATCTCCAGGTAGATGCTGAGCCATTGATGAATACTTGTTGAGCATGATGATGCAACAAGTTACTAAAGTTGAGGTATATCACATACACCTCTCTCTCCCCCTCCACAGTGTGTGGCACCTTATTACTAAAGGAGATCAGGTTGGCCAAATGACTTCTTTTTGATGAATCCATTCTTGGTGTTCTTGATCACCTTTTTTCTTCTGGATGCTTCACGGTAGATTACCGGAGGACCTGCTCCATGATCTGTCCAGGTATCAGTGTTAGGCTGACTGGTCTGTATTTTTTTTGCTCATCTTCCTTCCTTTTCTTAAGGGTGGATACTATACTTGCCCTTTTCTAATCATTTGGGACTTCACCTGACCTCTAGGGCTGCATATAGCTATACATGGACATTTGGTTCCCCAGGGACAACTAGCATCAGTGCACCTTCTTCTGCCAATACTTGTCCTTGTGGAATGCCTGTGCTACACTGGCATGTGGCAAATTACCCTGGGTGTGGTAGGAGGGGCTGGGGCTGGCACTGGGCTGGTCCTAGCAACCTTACCTGGGGTTATGGGGGCTTGCCTAGGCTGCAGCTGCATTGCTTCTGCTGTGGTTGGCAATGGAGCATGTCTCTAGTAGGTCAGGCTTTGGCATTGGGCACTGTGCTCTGCTGCCACGTATGTTGCTCTGCTTGTTTTCAAGTAGGTTTTTCTGACCCCTGGATATCCAGGGGTCATAAAACACTCTATGCACTGCTCCCTTGCAGCTCAGAGAACAACTGACTGTGCTGTATGTAGCACTGCAGACACGTCTGTGGTGCCACATATCATGCGGCCTAGGAGCCCTCAAGGAGAATAGCTAATGACTCTGAGATTACATTAGTCAGTTCCTTTAGTATGCTAGGGTGCATTCTGTCTGGGCCTGCTGACTTAAGTAGGCTGTTGGGTCCCTGTCTTACTGCCAACTATGCTGGTTATCTGGCAGCTGCCCCTATTTGTGAAGGAAGTGAAGGCATTAAATATGGTTTCTCTGGTCTTTCTGTTACTTCTGGTAACAGTGTATAGCCCCTTTTTTATTGCCTTTTTATGTCCCTTGCCAGTTGCATTTGAAATTGTTCCTTGAGATTCCTAATTTTCTCTGCATGCCCATGCAAGACTTGTGTATTTTTCTCCTAGTACTATGATTCTTCCCTAGTACTAGACAGGCTTGTCTCCTGTTGCACTTTCCCTTCTACCACATCAATATAGCTTGCTTCTGCATCTTTAAATATAGTACAGCCAGCCAGAGTTCTTCAAGAAGTCTTAGCAAAGTACTCTGAAGAATCATCTATTTCTTCAGGAATGATGGCATAGTTTGTTGCTATGTCGCTTGCATGATGCATTTATGTACAGATACTGAAAAATGAAATCATCTAACTCCTTGTCCACATTCTTTGTCTAAGTTGTGATAGCTGGTGTACAGTTAACTCAAATGTATGAGATGTCACATGCTTGTTATGCCACAGATGACTAATATTGATAAAATTGGATGTCTTGTAAATAACAACACCGTTACTGTTTCCAAATCCTTTCTGTTCCAACTGCTGTATTTTTACACAGCGTCACCTTACACATAGAGTGTCGACTCTTCACGCATGCCAGTAGCTTGTCAACAACAACCCTGCAAGCTCTGTCACTTTTGTAGCTCTCTTACTATGTCTTAAAACATTCATGACATTCTAGTGTTTTCCTTTCTGGCCATGTTAGCAGGGCATTGAGAATTTGGTGGAGATAAGGAGCAGAGAAATGGAAGGGCTTAAAGAGAGGGTGAGCCATGTTTGTAACACAAAACAAAAGGAGGAAGGAAGCTGAGAAGGGGAGAAGGAAAGATGAGAGAGAGCAGGCATGCCTAGGGGGAGATGCCCTGGCCGGAGAACACAGTTGTCTGATTTACAGCACTCAAGGAGAGTGAGGCCACCTTCCAGTTATCTTTGATGTTAAGCTTATGGAAATTGCTGAGAAACCCAAGAGGAAATTTGGGGGGAAAAAACAGTGGATCGTATGATCCATCTCCACAGGCTATATTTGGCCCACAGGTTGCATCTTTGATACCCCTGATCTAGACCATAGCATAGCACAGAATGGCTCTGAAGATTAGCAAGTGGGGAGAGAGGGTGGATGATATTGTGTATCTGCCTTTCCCTTTTGTGCGTCCAATCTTCTGTGGATGCGCAGAAGTTCCTTTTACAGCTGCTTTTGTGAATTTAGAATATGACCTTTTCCATTAGAATTAATTCCTTACTACAGATGTGGTAGCTAGAACCCTTCTGACTTCTAAAATGATACTCTTTTGAAATCTAGTCATATTAAAATTAACGGTGCCTTTTTGACACTGCTATTTTTTTACACTTTGCTGTGCCATGTAGAAAAGGGAAAATTGACTGTGTAGGAGTTGCAGTGAAACTGAAATCAGGAGTACTGTATTTGATCAAAGTAACAAAACTGAAAAGAGGAGTAGGGTTGTAGGGAAAATTTCACAAGGGATTATACTAGTGATGGTGGTAGTGTTACTAATAGGTAAAAATATCCATATAGAAGGTAAGCTTCTGGTCCCTTGAAACTGGCATATTCATTTTTCATTGTATTTTTTTATGTCTACAGTAGAAATATATATGTATTGATGTTTCTTTCTCTTTCCATCTCCCAAGCCAAATTTTGGTGCCTCTCTGCATATGCTCAAGGTTGAGATTGGAGGTGATGGTCAGTCCACAGGTATGAATGCATGGTTTGCACTTTTAAACAGTTTGGTGATGCAATAGATGAAATATTCCTGGTTTAGATGGTAAATGTCAGTTTACTTAAAGGGCTAATGCTTGCCATGGTGCATAAGGGACTCCACCTCAGAAACAAGTCAATTGTTTAGCAAGGTTCTACTCTCATTGACATTGGAAAATCTGCCATTTTCCTACAAGCTGTGGTATAGATTACAGTTTTCATATTTGCCTGGGAGGCCTGCTTGGGGGATGGGAATGTAAACTTCCAGTTATGACACTACATTTTAGTCTACTTGCAACATAATCTGCCTTAATTCCATAAAATATTCTAAGGAATGCCTCACTTTTATTAAGAAATAATGAAAATTGGCTGTTTAAGGAAATGAAACCAGTGTTCAGATTGCTATAATGATTCAAGGGTTATACTTGACCTCATGTAATCTAGGTGTGCAGCATACTTGGACTATTAAAGAGTAGTTTATAAATTTAAACCTGTGGTAGTTGATGTCTGCAGGTTTTATCTGTGGTTGGTTCTTTTGTTCATTACTGAATTTCCCATTTCTCCAAATACCTTCCCTAATTACATCTGCTGCTTTTGCAGCTCTTTTAAGATATAGATGCAGAAGAAAACTGAATATCAACAGATGTGCATGCTTTTGGGTCCTTTGGGCCCAGGGTTTGCATGCATAATTACTGCAGTGAGTCTCCTAATGTTTGAAGAAGGGAGTTTGCAATCTTTCAGGCACATTCTTCCGCCCCTCCCTCCCCAAATATTTTAGTTGGTTTAATAAAAGAGATCACACTTACTCAAAGAACCTTGCCTGCCTATGTCCTTAGACCAAAATGGCTACAACCAACAACTCTAATGATTGCAGTTGCATGCACAAATAGTTAACCATTTCTGCACATAGCTAGGTGGCATTGTATATACAGTAGAGGTAGTCCATTATGTTTCACTTCAGAGCTTACAGTTTTGTGAAACCAATATTATACATGTGAATTCCACAGTCTCCTCTAGGAATGGTTAAATGCCATAAAAATTGTAATGCAAGGTCCTACAGAAAAAGGGAACTCCCTTTGTCTATGAAACAATGTAACTTTAGATAGCTTCAGTTTCATAAAAATTCCCCACTCTTTTTTTTTCCCTTCCCCAAGAAGCAAACATGTTTGAAACCTCTGTTACACTGTTTCAGTCCCAGCATTTCTTATGGTGGTGAAAAATGTTTTTTTTTCCTTTTTCCTGGTTCACTAATGTTAATGCTGTAATTGCTCTGTCAAAAGGAATATTGAATATAGACTCAGCTTTTTTTCTGTCTCTCAATATTATTGTGCTAACAGAAGCTACAAGAACAGGTTGGAGTCCCTTTTGGAAGGAGGTGTATGGAAATACTAAATTGACAGTTTACTTAATATGATTACTGTACCTTATTTTTGACCAACATTTGCTAGACCTGCCTGTTCATTCCGATTAGTTTATTTTACTTCACTCATTCTTTGATGTGGATTGAAAAGTAAGCTGTACTTGAATAATATAGTGATGAGCAACGTGGAAAACACTGATACATAAGAGTCTGTCATAGCACAGAGACAAGTTGCTAATTTATTTTCCTTCTCTATATAGATGGTACTGAACCATCTCACATGCACTATGAACATGATGAGAACTATTTCCGAGGCTATGAGTGGTGGCTGATGAAAGAAGCTAAAAAGAGGAACCCCAATATTAAATTGATTGGTAACTGCTTTAAGGTTCTGGTTTCTGGATGCTCTGTTTTTAAATGGGATTTAATACTTGATTCTTAATGTGCTTATTAATTTTAATGAAGCAAATTGGCCAGCTTGTCTTGCTCTTCCTGTTGAAGGAACAATATTTCAGCAGTAAATTTAGGACTAAACGTACCTTCGGCGCTGAATTCATATGTGGACTTCCTGGTGCCAGCTAGTGACTATGCTCAGACTTAATTACCAAACCAAAGCAGTTAGTGTGAGAAGCATGTTAGATAACTAACACAAGAGCTGAGTGCTTGAGCAACAAGTTAAAGTCCTACATTTGTCTAATGTATGTTCCATACTATTCTTTTACAGTTCCCTTGTTAGGAGACAAAGATGTGCCCTCGCAGAGGGTGATGGGGGTTTCTGCTCTGCTCCCTTGCTTACCTTCTCCCTTCACTCCCACTCTTCCTTTTAGGCGAATCTTATCACTGGTGGCCTTGTGGAAGGAGGACCACTGGGTAGGCTGTCCCTGTTCGGTAGCCGGCTATACCTGCTATTGTTATCTGGAGCAACAGTATGGTCCCTGGTATATAGCTACCCTTGATAGAGGGGCTGTCATGGAGCACCCAGACAGCATTGATTAACTGCATGGGCTTCCCCCTCACCCCCTTTTTGCCCTACTTCCCCGGTACCCCTCATTCTTCATCCTCTGCTAGCACTGTGGGATAATAGGGGAATGATTTGATGTCCCCCTGTAGCAGTGCACCATGTGTATGTACTACAGAGAAGTTACTGTTTCATCCAGGTATGCTTTTGAGGAACTTTGTCATTTCATAGTGGCATTGTGGGGGGGTGGGGAATTACATTTCTGTCCTTTCAACTTTTGTAATAATACAGAGGCTTCTGTAGCATTCCAGATGTTACATCTCACCACAGCCACAGTCACCTTAAAAATCTGCTATATTTTTTCAATTACTGACTTTAGGAAATATAACTTGTTCATCTCAAATTTATAGAAGTGTTGTGAGTGTCTGTTCAGTACAAACTGAGGTACCCCGAGTTCTGTGATTTAGACAATAATGGAACAGTGCACTGAAGCTGCAGTGAAAAATGCATTACACAAATGTATAGTGTTATAATTGGTTCTGGCTAAATTTTAGTTTATCTAGGCACCAATTTTTACCTATGCATTGTAGCAGCAAGATAATGATGCCTCTTATGGCATGTGACTTGAGTCTTGTGTAGAACTCTTTAATACACTATGCAGTTTCCAAATTGAGCAGTTTACAGCACTGCCCAACTGGTGACATGTTACAAAATGAGGCGTATTAGTTGCTGATGATCTATCCAGAAAAGCCACAAGTTTAAAGTGCATACAAATGTTCTAGATTTCTTTAAATACTAAAGAGCTATGATTTACTGTTTTAATCCCCTTAAGTGATTAAAAAAAAATCCTTTTCTCAACCTATTGCAAAGTAGACTGCCCTTTCTGGTTTTTTCCTGTCTGGTTTCTAGATTATTTGCTTCTGTCCATTAACTTCCTACTCCTAACAAATCTAGCTTACCCAACTCTCTCTTCCTTTTTTTCACAACCTCCTTTACTATTCTAGCCCCTGGGCCCTTGTCGGTTAAGTACTTTTCGCAATTTAGTGTTGCTTAATGATTTATAAGCTCTCAAATTTTGCAGACTTATCTTTTGGAGTAAGAACAAACAAATGATCTAACTCTGTCTGAAAGGGGAACTGAACCAGAGAATGCAAGGGAAAACAGATTAGGTTATTCATTTTGGAAGTGCCTCTGGACTATAGTGAGGATCAGGATTTCATTGGTTCTGAGACTTATATGAACGTGAAGTAAAGGGCAGGTCTTTAAAGAGAGCTCAGGAAAACATTTGATATAAGTGAGAATACTGAGCAGAGAGAGGAAACAGGATTGGGTAGGAAAGGAAGATCACTTTGTGCAATAGCCATCATATGTAACAGTGTCAGAGAAACAGTGTATAGTTTTAGGCAGTAATGTTCAGGCTTCTGTCAGTACCAGGATGAGGAAATATCAGATGAGGGAGATAAAAGCATTTAAAAATAATTGAGATGGAGTAGGCATTCCCTAGAGGCAGGCAGAGGTGGAGGAAGAAGGTAAGGGTTTAGATGTGGGCCCCTGGCAGCAGTGGAGGTGGTGGTTGTGGTATGAATAGCATAAAAAGAGAGGGAAGGAGAATGACCAGATCTATGATAAGGAGGAAGAAGTGTATGTGGGATTTTTTTTTTTTTTAAGGATAATTGCAGAGGTAAGTGAAGAAGGTAAAGGTGATGGATTGTGGGGGTGAGATTGGAAGAAGAAAGAGGCAGGGAACATGTAAAATATGATCTGTCACTAACCCTTACTTACTGATTCTAGACCATCTTGAATATCCAGTTAATTGGCTCTGTTCTTTTCTAATGATAAGTGTTTCTGCATTGAAGCTGTTAGTAATCAAAAACTCAACAAATAGAAGTTTACCCTTGTCCAGCTTAGGTTCCTTGAAAAGAGACAACAATAATATAATAAAACTGTTCAGTGATGTGTTTTTTCTTTACTTATGAGAGGTTGTATTACTTTTTTGGGGGGGGGGTAGCCATAAGGATGGGTGCTGAGCCTCATATTTAAATATGCGCTGTGAGTTTTACTGGACACAACTCTGACCTCAGCCAGTGAGGATAAGATCTATGATAGACATGAATAACAGTTATAGGTTTCTATAAAACTATAATTATTTTTGCTAATGTTGTGCTTGGGGTAGTCTCAGCTAATAGTCAGCAAAACTATGATTTGTCCAATGGCAGTACTGTTCTTTGTAGTGGGCATCTGGCCCTGTGTCTTTGAACAGCATGTGGGAGAGGGCTTGTTCTTGTTGCATATTGATAAGTACAGAATACACATTTAACTGCTTTTTGTTGATTTGTATTCTGTTTTCACTTTCAGGGTTACCATGGACATTTCCTGGATGGATAGGGAGGGGTGAGAACTGGCCCTATGATTATCCTGATGTCACTGTTTATTATGTTGTTTCTTGGATCTTGGGTGCAAAGCAATATCATGATTTGGACATCGATTATATTGGGGTTAGTAGAGCTTAAATCTTGGGTTTATTTGACAATCTTTTTGTCAAGAGCTCAAAGACCAAGATTTTATTCTCTGTCCCTCTCCACTGCCTTCTATCTCCCATCATGCTTTGGCAGACAGTTAAAAATCCTCCATAATTAGAAACTTGTGCTATTACTCCTGGCTTTTAAGAGAGCATTTATGTGGACTGGCATTGTTTTACTATAGATGATTGCAAAGTTTGTTTTCAGAACTTGAGGGTTTCAGAATACTATGTAAACTGTATCAGATGACCACTTGACTTTTGACTTGTTTCATTCTACATGTTTTATGTGAAGGCCATAGGTTACTTAATCAAAATGCAGTAATTGATGTGTGAGAATTTACCAAGCTCAGGTTATGTGACCTATCTTGCATATTGAGGTGCAGCCATTGCTTGGCAATGGACAACCAGAGTAGTGTGTGATGATGTGTATTCTAATGTATCTATATTTATAAAGTAGTGTGGAACCATGGAAACTGCACTTATTTTCCAGTTTAAAGAAATATTCTTATTCCTTGGATTAAGATTAGAAGAAGCACCATCTAGAAAACTGCTCTCATGTTGAGATTGGAATTTTTTTTTTAGACTTCCTCTAAAATGCAAGCATTTCTAAGAGAACCTGTATCTGCCTGATCTCAGCCTCAGTATATTTCTGTTGAAACTTGTGGGTTTTGTTTCTTATTTATTTCAAGTTTCATCTGCTACAGGGATTGAATGCATTTCACTATTTTGTGGCAGGTGTTTCACATTTTAGCTACGAAGGTGTGGAAACCAGGTTAACTATAGTTCTGTTACTAGTCCCTGGGCTCCAGCGAGTCTGTAGCATGTCTTTCATGATTTCAGCAGTGTGTATATTTGTCTTCTACGGATCTACAGTGCATCTCAAGCCTTCAGTATTCCTGAGTCCTCAAGTTGGTAAATAATGAAGATGCTCTTTGGGCATATCTTACACAAGATGCTAACTGCTCAGTAGTTTAATAATACTGGCCAGTAGCGTGACA
>JAGPOW010000304.1:31510388-31522956 GCA_030014935.1 Caiman crocodilus
AAACCTGAATAAGGAAAAAGTGAGTTATCCTAGGTTAACCAGAGTCAAACTTGGTATTCCAGCACTGCAATCATTGCTGACTAGTATTCCCTCTTCCACTGTTTTTTTCAGCCTAGCATTTTAGTCAGGGTCACTATTAAAAACAATCATTTTATTTTGAGTCTAAAATTCAAGAACTGGCTTTGATTAGCTGTCCCCCAACCCCCCATAAAGTTAGGATGCATGGCAAGTTAGGACAAAACCCCCCAAAAGTTGGAGAAGCTTCTAAATCTGAACATGGTATTTGGAAATGAGTTTTAAATTTAGTTTGGACTTTTACCCTTGGTATGCTCAAACGGTTTTGGTTATCTCTTCACAAATAATCCTGAACCCCCTTTAAGTCGCTCGTCCTCTTCCAAAGCATTCCTTAAGCCTTGATTCTGTTGGTAGTTTGATGTCATTCCTTTGTTGTTACTTTCTTGGGACACTTTGCTTGCTCAAACCTCTCTCTTTTCTTTTAAACTTTATTTTAAAGACCAATAGTATGTGCCCAGTGTAAGTGAACCGTCAATGTCTGTTTGCTTAATCTTTTGTCACTTTTTTGCTGTTCACACCTGGGTCTCTCCCATTCTCACTTTTGATTGTCTCTTCCTGATCTCTGTTTTATTAAGCTTCTTGTTGAAAAGTGTGTGTGTGTTGTGTGTGTGTTCGGTCTGTAGTGTGCCATTCTAAGATTTGAGAGAGCTTTTTCTTAATTCTCAATCTCCTGATTTTGATACAGGAGTTAGAATTTTAAAAGGCTTCTCTTTTAAAATGAAGTAAATAGTGAGGGTGGGAAGAAAATCTTACTCCCTATGTGTGGTAGGCAGGGATGCATCTGATGTTAAATGTGAATATTTTCTTTTGGACAGCAAGTCTTCTGAAGAGAAGCAGCTCAGTGCTATATTTGTTGAGTAAGCCTTTCTTGCTTTCATTTAACACTAATAATCTGCGTAGATGATCAAGAAGTAACCCTATTACACCAACTTCACTATCAGCTTTATAACTCTTCTTTTGTTTAGTTGTGGAATTTCAAGATTTAAATTAACTTGACAGTTTTTGAGAAATATTTTATTGCTTCTATTAAGTACAAGTTTTTACACTGGTGATAGGAAGGAGGCAAAAAACAAGCACTTCACATCTTGCTCAGTGTTGATTCTGAGGCCTACTGTGTTTTGTTTATAGATTTTTAATAGCCCAGAAGTAGTAGCATGTTCATTACTATCTGGTATTCTGGTTTTCAAGCTTCCAGCTTCAGTGCGTTTTCAGTTCCATTTGCATCTATTCCTGTGTCTAGTTTCTTGCCAAATTTGCTTCTTGTCCAGATTCCTTTTTTTAAATGCTTCCTTTTTTTGCTGAAGATGGCTGTTTTGTGGGGTTTTTTTTGGTTTTGGCTTTGAAATGTATTAAGTAATTAGCCTTTCCTGTGCTGTGTTGCTTTGCCCTTTGTATCATTGTCCCTGTCTTCTTTTGCCTTTGTGACCAGTGTCTTGTCTTGCTGGACCATACATAACTCCACTCTGGCTGTGGGGCATCTCTAAACTTATTTCCAGATCCACTACATATTATCGCCCTTTGCCCATTCCATACTTAGTGTAAGAAGCTGAAGTATAGCTGTAGTGGACGATTCTGAAGACTTCCTCACCTCTCCCACATTAGTGCTTCGAGGTTCAGCATATTAGAGTTGTTCTTGAAGAGCTGTCACAGAGCATTCTTTCAGCTAAACATAGTGATTTTCTTAGAGCATGTAAGTGGAGAATCACTGTCTCATCTGAGGCAGCTCATACTGAACTGTCCAACAAAACAGCATACGAACTCCTAGAAAATGTCATTCAGCTTTTCTTTTCTATTGGATGGCTTAACATTAGTGCTTACAAGCTCCACCAAAATGAAGTTTTAGAATTCAGCTAAATAGTAAGTATAATAAATCTTGTATTTAGAGGCACAACTGATTTTATTCCATTTGGATAAGTGCATTTTTACTACTGCCTCCCATCTTTTTTTTTTTTTTAGAATGCTTTAAAGTAGTGGCACTAAATGTTTCAGCCCCATAGGCCAGATGAGTGGCCCAGAGACTATCTGCAGGCCAGACTAAAGCCTGGGACCTGGTACCACCCCTTCCATGCTCTGCGCATGAGGATTGGGCTGGGGGTGGGGAATGGTCTGCCACTGCCCTTTCCCAGCCCTTGACAATGAGCTAGGGCCCTGGGTCCTGGTACTGGCCCTTTGCATCAGGATTGGGTGCCAGATCTAGCATGTAGAGCCTGAGGCTCCCCATAGATCTGGAGACTTGGCAGGTTGGAGAGTGGTACCACTGTTCTCCTGTCTCCAGATTTTTGGACCCATGGGGAGCCCCATGGCCTAGATGACATGGTCCTGCAGGCCAGGGGTTGAACACTCGTCTCTAAAGCAGTGTGAATATGTGGTGCTTCTCTTATTAAATTTTTTTTTTTTTTTTTAAATAAAAATTGTCTTTAAAAAAACCCAAGAAGTTTATTTCTGTGGAAAAATGTTAAAGCTTGAAACCCTATTGAAGGAAATGGTCACAGAATTGGGCTGGTGAAACCAGATCATCATCTGTCCTCTCATTTAATACTTGTTATCCATTAATAATAGTATGGTGTGTTGTCAGTAAGGAGGAAGGGGTTGTTTAAGGAGTTTTCTATCATCAAACCTGGATTTTATGCACTCATAATTACAGTCTGACACTAGTCATTCAATGGGTATATTTTGTCATGTGGTTGGAACTGTTTTTTTCTGGTTTACCCATGATCAAATAGAGCTTTTACTTTTCAACTAGAAGAAGTACACAGAAAGGTCATATAAGATGGAGAAGAGCATGGCGACCTCTTATAAAAGAAGATCAAAGCAGTTTAGCTTGTTTTGTTCAGTAAACCTGATATTGAGAGATGAGATTCCTCCATTAGAAGTATATTCATAGGATGAATATTAAGGAGAAAAGCTTTTTTTTTTTAGGTTGGGGAAAGCGGTGTTGGCACAAGATCAAATCATTACAAACTGGCTACAAATAAGTTTAGATTGGAAGAAGATCTGTAGCTGCTTGGAACACTATTGCTGAACATTACTACCCTGCCTGGGAACAAAGTGGTAGGGGCAAAGAACCTGAATCTCTTCTAGACTGAATTGGAAAAGCCCATACAAGAAATGGTATGCTCGAACAGAAACTTGTGGTTTTGGCAGTTGTCTTGATTTATATGGAATTGTGTGTCTTGTTGATGTTTCTAGTGTTGTGTTGTAGCTGCAGATGAGGCTTTCAAGTGGTGATTCTGGGGGTTCCTTGGGTAATTGGTTGGCCGTGAACTCATGGGACCGGATTTCATGGCCCAGGTTTGGGTTTGGCTATCTATGGCCTGTGGGGTGGATCTGGCCCAGGGACCATTGGATTGAGACTTTTGGATGTGGAGGTTGGGCATCATTTGGCAATGAGGACAAGCACATGCTGTGGGTGCTCTCCCTGTTCTGCCTTTGACCTGTAGGTTCTTATTCAAGCCCACAACTAGAAAAGGTTGCCTGCCCCTAGTCCAGATCATTCCTTTCAGTGTTATGTTTGTAATTCATGTCTAGTTTGAAGATCAGGTCCAGCTAATCCTCACCTTTCATCCTGTGAGATGGGAAAGTATTGTTTTCCTGTCTTTTTTTCCAGCTACAAAGTAGTTAAATGGCTTGTCCAAGACCAGACTACGTTAGTGGCACAGTTGAGTTTAGAAACTGGAAATTTTTTGCCATCTATTTTGAACTTTTAAAACTGAAGTAGTCAACTGTTCTTGTGTTAATCAGTCTCCACTTTTAGTAAGGTTGTGTATTCAGACTTCTTCATATTCAGATTTTTATTCTATCCTTCTGCATTTTGGCCTTGTAATGCTCCAAAGTACTAACTTTTTGTAAATGGCTGATCTGCAAATAGATTGTGTCATGGTGTAGCGTGTGCTTTGTCTTTGTTTAACTTTACATGGACTCTGTGTGAGATCAAGAAGAATGTTGTTTTTTTTTTTTTTTTTGTTGTTTTTTCCCCTCGTATCCAATAATTTAGGATTTGATGCATTGGTAGAAGATCTTGCTCTTAAGACACTTTCTTGTTGGTATTATTGTGTAAGTACATCACACTCTTGGTATAACTCTTTCTTTGTCTCAGTTTTAACAGGAAGAAGGAGAATGTGAATATGGTGTGTTTTAGTACATGTATGAGTTTTTAAAGTCCAGTTAGTAACAAAGGAAAAATTGCTTTCTGTTGTTACTTTATTAATTAAAAAAATCTTTCTCCTTTTTCCATAGAGTGGTGGATATTATAGGGTAGGGCATTTCACTTTTTTTCTTTTAAGATGCATTCTTGGTGGCTAGCTCTGATCTTTATTATGTTTTTTCATATAAAATCTTGGACTGGTTTGTTGAGAGGTTTGGCTTTCTTAAACTGTCTGACACTAAATGGGGAGGGGTTTTTTTTGGTTTGGTTAATGCAGCCTTTTCAAGTCAGTTTTTAGTTTTAGCAAAGTCTGGTACAGGGAGGTAACTGCCCGCATCAATGAAATACACTGGTTCTGTTACACACTTTCAAATCATCTGGGAGAATTCTCCCAAGTTTGTTCTTCTGGTTGAAAAAACTTACCCAGAGTTATGTGTACGGACATTTGCTTGTTGAGGCCCTGATAAGTGGAGAGCTCACAGTGCTGACGCTGCGTGCATCTCTGGAGGCTTCTTTAGTCTTCTGGTGACTGATGGTAGCAGTGAATAGAGCAGCCCTTACTACCTGACCCAGACTGCCTATAGTTAATCTGTTTTTTCCCTGTAGAACCAAGTGGGGCCTCTGAAGGGGACATGTTCTGCTTCCTGCAAGCAACACAGTCTCTGTGAGGAGTGGGGAGGCGATGCTGAAGGACTTTGTTCTCTTCTGATGGAAATGCCATATTCATTTGCTCTCCCAAGAGAAACTTGCCTGGGAATGATTTGTAACCCTAGTTATTCCCTGGTTTTTCTCCTAGTGTCTCTTTTTTACTCTGGGAGAAAAAATCTGAACATCAGTATTCTCATGATTTGTTCTGGGAGAGCAGCAACTTACTGTTGAGAGACTCTAAGGTTAAACACTTGCCTTGACTGTAAGTCAGACTACTTTGGTTGCCTTGACTGTTTTGGACTGCTGGAGTAGGTGCATAACACCCCTCCCCCCCCCCCCCCCCAAAAACCTTCAGTTCTAGCCTTGCAGACATTCTGCTACTTAGTTTCCCTACAGGGCTGCCCTGATAAATTGTTTTAGTGTTTGAAGTGAATTTAAATCCTGTGGCTAGTTATAATTAAGCAAAGTGGTGCCTGATTTTAAATCAACTTGCTGATTCTCGGTACTAATTTTGTTAAGTAAGTGAAGTTTATTTGGGAAGAATCTGATAAAAGCCCATGAAACTGCCTGAACTGATTTTCCTAGTACTAGATTAAATTGGAGGCTTGTGTGCTTTTCACAGAAGCAGTAATCTAAATTGGAAATGTTGAATATAGCCTTGTAATATCTGATACTGATGCTTTTTAACTCTTCTCCTCTTAGCTTGGCTTATTGAGACTTTTTTCCAGTTTGCATACTTTATTCATGTTTGAGGCCTGCATTTATATGTAGTATTGAGAGGCAGGTGAATCTGAAGTAAATCTGTGGGAGGAAGAGTTCCCTCTGTATCCCTGTACATAACTCTTAAGCAAACTCATTTTAAATTTTAAGGAAGGGAAAAAAAAAACCCCTTAAATTGTGAGAGAAGAAGGAAATCTAGAAAATTTTTTGCAAATGGAAACTTGATGGTGAGGTAACTCCAGGGAAGAAATTTTACGCAAATGTGGCAAATTCTATCTCTGGTTCGCTAGCTGAGTGCCCAGGCTACACTAAGGGCCATAGTTTTGTTGCACCTATTGGGTGTTTAGGTGGACTTAGGCACTTAAGTGCAATTCTGTTCCATCCTATTCAAGTCCCTCAACTTCCATTAGTGCCTCTGCCCCTGTAATAAACCTCTGATCCTTGAGTCACAAAATCAGCCAAAAAGAGGATCCACCGAACTCATATATTAATACCTCTTTGTCTGTTTTTTTTGGGATTCGAGGGTCAGAGGTTTGTGTTACAGAAGCACTAATGGAAGTTGAGGAACTTCAGTAGAATGGAGCAGAATTGCCTGTTTGTACCTGAGGTCCACTTATTAGGCGTGTAAGTGGAATAAGTGGGTGCATCTACATGTGCTGTTAGCGTGCAGCAATAAACTCCAATGCACGGTGAGTTGATTGTTCTTGGGTGCCATATTTCAATGTGTGTCTTGGACCACAACATGTTGAGCTGAGTTGGAACAGCCTCAAGTGGCAGGGGCCTCAGGGGTCAGTGTCAGGCTGCTTTGGCTCAGCTCAGCATGCTTCAGAGGGGCTGGCTGGGTCACGAGGATGGCAGGCAGCAGCTTCCACATTAAAGCACCCCCTGGTCCAGCCAGCCCCCTTGCTATCTACAGTTGTGTTGCGTTGCTGTGCACATGTAAATACCAAGATGTTTACTACAGAGCTAATTAGGCACCTCTGCAGTAAACATCTCATGTAGACATGCCCAGTTTGCACAAGCCTGTGCTGTGATGTCAGGTTGGCACAGCCCTGGCAAAGCTGCAATTCATCATCATCCCCTTCTGTGTGGTCCACCTAATAATAGTCAATATTAAAATGAATTCTTATGAATTCTTAAAATTAAACTGATATTTTTCTATTTTGATGAGAAACTAAAAAAAAATCTTGTGAAAGATGAGGTTTGGATCAAGAAATTCAAAAGTAAGCTGAAGATTTTAAGAGTTTTCTTATGATAACTATGGAAAGCAGGATGGAGAAATGTTTCCTAATAATGACTGCCTTGATTGTCAGTGTCTCTGACATATCTTGGACCCATCTTTGTCAGGCCCCAAAGAATTGTCCTTATATGGAAGTTGTACTGCTCCATAGCATACTATATACAATACACTTCATGTTAAATACATGCTATACAATAAAAAAACATGGATATGTTGGACACTGGTATTGTTACTATAGTAAATGGGAATGATGGTGATGAACTGAACTGGACTTAATTTATTGGTGCTATATGAACATAGAACCAAAAAGTCTAGTATAGTTAAAATTCAGGATTTGGTAGCTAGCTCTTGCTTGAAAGTTTGAAATGTGGAAGAATAGTAAAATTTTGGCAATGGCAGTAGAATAAACTATGAAAAGCAGCCACTGCTTTTATTTTATTTAATAAAATGGCTGTGAGCATTATTCAATATTGTTCCTAGATGGCACTTCCGAACATGTTTCTTCTGATGATGTTCCACATGGCTCTCTTCTTTTCTCTCTTCCTGTATCCTTCATATTGGCCTCTGTCTTCTCATATCCTTCCTCATTCTTTCCATTCCACATACTAAGACGATTTATTCTAATCACTGGTCTCCACTACATCTAACTGGGACTCTGCAGTGGCTTCCTTCTCCGACTCATTGACCGAATGTTTCTGAATATACCAGGAGTTATCCCATATGGCACTCCCACCTATTGCTTGTTATTTGGTCTCTCCTCAAAACCTGCTGACCTCCATTGCCTATTCATGACACTAGTCCACTGCTTCTTCCAGGTAAAATATGCCTAGTTCTTTTCTCCAAAATAAGTCTAGCAATTTGTTGGAGGAATTTTGCTATAAAAAGCTTCTTAACTTCAGCCTGGGAAACATTCCCTGATACTTTCCATCTCCAGGTGTGGAAGGGCATCGGGGAGCTGACAGCTTTTTTCTGATGCATTGGTTAGCTTATGTTCTCTGCAGTGCTTAAACCCTACCAGATGCAGTGGTTCCAAAAGGGCTGGAACTGTTCTAGCTGAAAATGGCTGCAGGGCACTGTGGTTTGCCCACTCTTTTACTGGGTCTGTCAAAAGATGCATCCTGTGTGAAATAAATGCCATATAACTCTAAGACTGTCAGGGAAACCCCAGCAGGAGTGGCTGCTAAATGTACAAGCTGAAAAATATGGGCTTGCTTTTTTCTGGGAAGAGAACTTGTTCTTTGCTTGCTATAATGCATCTCCTGTCTTTTAACATCCTGCATCTTGTTTTCAGGTCAAGGTGGCTTAAGCTGCCAGGGTACAAAAATGTTGTGTTTTTTTTTTTTTTTTTTTTTTCTTTCTTTTAAAGAAGGCTGAAACTCAAGCTAAGTTTTAAATAATGATTGAATCAGTCAACTGGAGGCATATATAAATCTAATTGGATACAGATTAAGTGAACCTTTGTTTAGTATTACTAGTTTTAAGAAATGCACTCTTTAACACTGCAGTAGAAATATGAGTTAATTGGGTAATTACTGGAACTATTTAAAAAAAAAAATAAAGCAAAACAAAAAACCCAACTAGTAGCTTGTGGAGTAATGAGGCTTGAACACTTGAGCTATGTTCTACTCTTTGTGGAGCTGTTTACATGTTGGAGAGAGACAGCAGAAGATTCAGGGGATAAGGAATGCTTAAAGAGAAGCAAATTGTATGCTTATCATCACTGTTAATTCACTGATCTCTGAGGTGGCTTGCAGACACTTTAAACACAAACAACAAACAAAACCCAGTGCTTTACTTTAAACTTGGCATGCTCCTGTGCTGAGCCCAGCACATGCCCAGAAAAGGCAGCGTGTTAGACCCAGATGGCCCAATATCTGTATAGACTGAGTGCTCTAGTGGGGCTTTTTTGATGCTTTTTATCTAGTATCTAACTGAATCAGCTTTAGCTAAAAGTGCCAAAAAGCCCCACTGAAGTGCCTTATCTATACCAGTGACTCGCTACGTCAACCTGGCATGTTAAAGCACATTGTAGGGCTTTGGGTTTGTTTGTTTGTTTTTGTTTTTTTTCCCATTTTTTTTCTAAGCTGTCTACAAGCAGCCTGAGAGCTCAGGGAGGGGAAAAAAATGTGTATTTTTCTGGTGCAACTGTTTCATTTAAGAACAGACCAGTAAAATCAAGAGAAATGGATACCTAACAGTACACACACTGTAAATGGAACAAAGTTGATAGTAAGGTGATACTAAAAGTCTGTTTTGTGATTACGCATCTCGGCTGGAAGAAGAAATATCCTTTATTTTCTGAGAATACCCTTTTGATAATGATTTACTTCATAAGATTGACATACGAGAGTGGTTCAGTGATATCACAAACACATGGTGCTTTGGTTCAAGTCCTTTGAAAGAGAATATCTGCATTAGCAATAGAGGAAGAACTCTTCACAAAGAATTTTATAGGCTTCCAGCATGTTAATTTTTCTATAGCCTCTGCCTGTTGCACCTGTCTCAGACCTGATGCTTTTTATTGTGGCTTTAACTTCCAACTTTTTTGAAAGTTCATGGAACCAGTTTATGAAGAATGGAAAGCTCTAAACGGCAAGAGAAGATCATGCTATATGGGACTTTGAAGATGTCCAGTGCAGATTTTTACAGTCTAATTATATGGAAGACATGAGTACTCAGATTTATTTAAGGTGGAGCATAGAATAATTTGAAGATAAAAGGAAGTTAATTAGGCTATGGAGTAGGAGAAAGCTTTGCTGGGTAGGTGTGAGAGTTTAAAAGTAGACAAAATATATTAGGCTCCTGATAGACGTGGTGGGGGAAAAAACATGCTTTACCAGAAGAAGCAGTGCATTAGTTTAGCCTGCTCTGCAGCACCTGTGTGGATCAAGCACTTCACTGTGGCTTGTTGGCACATTTTTTGTCTTAAGCTGATTTCGACTATTAGGTAAAAGCACCAAAAAGCCCCACTCAAGTGCCTGATCTATACAGATGTTGGACATACTAGGTCCAACTAATGCAATGCTTCCTGTGGGCATGCAGAGTTTAAAATGCCATCTCTTCTTTTTCTTTTTCTTTTTCCTCCATGTCTGCAACTAGCTTGTAGGAACAGTCTTATATTGCTGCAGATGGCTAGATATTGTCAAATCACTTATTGCCAGAAGTCCCTTGTTGCTTTTAGTTTTGGTGATTTCCCTGGTATAGAATTCATAGATTGTTCTATCATCAGACTTTGGGCAGTTTGGGTGTGGTTCAAGTTTTCCATGCATTTTAAATGTTGTCTCATTTTTTCCATAAATGTTATCCAGGGCTCATTACCCCGGTACAAAAACCGTGGGTGCAGCCTTGTTGACTAAGAAGAAACTGTGGTCTTCGGAAGATTACAGCACTTTCAATGATGAAGTGGGTGCAGGCTGCTGGGCTCGGGTCATGAACCAAAACTATGTGAATGGGAACATGTCTGCGTAAGTGTGTGCAGTCATTTTTTTTTTTTTTTTCTAATTTTAGCATATCCTATCTAGTGCATCACTTTTATTTAAGATATTATGCACCCCACTCATTTCCTGGATCAGAGTTAATCTTGCTGTTTGTTCCCTTCCTAGTGTCTGTAACTTCTTCATCTGAAGGTCTTAGATGTGTGTTCTGTTTTTAAATTTATTGCATAAAATCTGTTTTGGACTTTAAAAAAAAAAAATCTATTTTCCAGCACTGTTGCTTGGAATTTGGTGGCCAGTTATTATGAAAAATTGCCTTTTGGTCGAAATGGATTAATGACTGCCCAAGAACCCTGGAGTGGCCATTACAAAGTAGAACCTCCTATCTGGATCACAGGTAAAAATTCAGCTAGGTACAGACGGAGGCAATGCAGTTTATGTATAAAAGGCTACATTAACCTTGTACAAAGTACTTTTTCTGTGGTGTTTAGTAATTTTCATCTTGTATTTCATTAGTATTCAATTAAAACTGGCTAACTATGGCCTCAGCCACACTAGGATCCACTGGCTGGGGAATTGGCTCTGTGGTAGGACCCAGATGGTGGTGGTTGACGGAAGTCAATTGTTGTGATGCCCTGTGACCAGTGGGATCCCCTAGGGCTCTGTCCTTGGGCCTATACTATTTAACATCTTCATTAATGATGTGGACATTGGTATCAGAAGCAGACTGGCCAAGTTTGCCAATGACACCAAACTTTGGGGTAAAGCATCCATACCTGAAGACAGGAGGGTGATTTAGGCTGATCTTGACAGGCTTAGGAGATGGGCAGGTGAGCGTGATGCTTTTTTAGCACTGAAAAATGTAAGGTTCTCCACCTTGGGAAGAAAAACCTGCAGCGTCCTTGTAGGCCTGGCAGCAATACACTGCCTAACACTACAGATGAAAGGCACTAGGGGTCATGATTGACCACAAGATGGACATCAGCCTTCAATGTGATACTGCAGCTAGTAAAGCAAGCAAAACACTTGTTTGTATCCATAGATGCTTCTCAAATCCCAGGATGTCATCCTCCTATTGTACTTAGCCTTGGTGAGGCCACAGCTTGAGTACTGCGTACAGTTTTGGGTTCCACAATTCAAAAAGCATGTGGAGAAGCTTGAGAGGGTACAGAGGAGAGCCATGTGCGTGATCGGAGGTCAGGAAAGCAGACCTTAAGAGAGACTGAGAGCCATTGGACTCTTCAGTCTGGAAAAGTGCAGACTCGGGGGTGATCTGGTGGCCCCCTATAAGTTCAGCAGGGGTGCTTACCAGATCTGGGGGAATGTCTGTTCACCAGAGCGCCCCAAGGGATGACAAGGTCGAATGGTCACAAACTCCTCTGTGACCATTTCAGGCTGGACATAAGGAAGAACTGTCCGAGCCCCTAAGGTTTGGAATAGATTGCTGCTGGAGGTGGTTCAAGCACTACTCTGAACACCTTCAAAAGATATCTGGATGTTTATCTTGCTGGGATCTTATGATCTCTGCTGACTTCCTGCCTCTGGGGACTCAATTGATCTTCTGAGTTCCCTTCCAGCCCGAATGTCTATGAAATCAGTTGTCTTGGCACTGGGAAGACTATTACTCTTTTAACTAGTTAGAGCAGGAAAACAAAGGTACATAGCCTTTTTGATCTATTATACTTTTGTGAATAAATGAAACTATAGTATGTCTTTGGCTATTGCTATAGCTTTTGTAGCTAAAGTAGTTACAGCTGCTTGAGAAAATCAATACTTTTTTTTTTTTCTAAAGACTGTACTTTGATCCAGGATCTTCTTTTAATAGCTGAGTCTTTGGACTTTGGATTTTATTTCTTCTTACATTTATTTCAAAAAGGATATAGTTTTTCTTCCATTTTTTTTTTAAATTTGTGGTGCTTGTTTTTTGCAATCAGAAATTCGCGTGTGTAATGCATATCATTTTACATGCATGTAAAATGTATATTTAGCCAGTGGCCATTCTGACCAACCCATAATTTTTTCATGTTCCTGGGGAAGTGGTCACCGGAGCAGGCCTATATAGCCTGTCCGTTCCCCGTAGTGATAGATCATGGAAGTACCCTGACCTAGATCTTCTGCTAGACTCCACAGACCAAATAATTTTTCTTTGTAGCAAAATGTTCAGTTACTAGGGGGGAAAATAATCAGTAATGCCTACCATCTTGATTCTTTAAAATGGCAAAAACGTTTCCTGGCACTTCTGTTGTCTTTTCTGTCCCTCCTCCTCTTGGGGGGGGGGGGGGGGGGGGGGGCCGGGCGCGCGGGGAG
>JAGPOW010000304.1:31547959-31574358 GCA_030014935.1 Caiman crocodilus
TTTTTTTTTTTTTTCCCCTCCTCTCTTCTTTTCCATCAAAATGAACTGGATTTTGAAGCACACTTCTCAAAACAATCAGGAGATAGAGATGTTAATAGTTTTCAAAGTTTATTTTTACTTTCATATCATGTTTTTATTTTTTTTCATGCCTCCCCTCTACTACCACCATTTGACTTTTTTTTATGAAGCCTGATGCACAGAGGGTGCTGCCTTGCTTTTATCATTTCAAAGATGGATTATTGCAAGTCTGTGCTTACCACCTTCCTTATGAGCCTATGCAGTAGCTGCAGGTGCCTTTGAAGACTTCTGCTGGGGGTACTCAGCAGTACTACTCAGCGATCATCTCAAAAGACAACTGCTTCACAGAAGTTTCTTCAGCTTCCAGTAAATTAGCATGCTGATTAGAAACTTTGTTGTTTTGTTTTTTTTTCTGGGTGTACATGTATATTTCTTAATGGGTGCATGTGTGCCTAGCTTTACAACATCCTACTGAAGTGTCTTTCACCACTACTGTGTGTTTCTTTATTGAAAAGGTTGTGGGTCACATTCATTCTTGAGCTGGCTGCTTTGCAGGTGTTAATTGATGCCCTTTACTTCATTTAATTTGGACTGTCTAACTGCATATCACTGGCCATGCATTGCTAAAAGGGAATCCCTAATAATTCTTACCTCAAAGTTTGTATTGCCCGACACTGCCTTGAGTTAAGAATAACAATAGTAGTAGCTATATTCGTATCATCAGGTCTAGGTTCTCCCCCGCCCCCAGCTGTCTCATCCATTGACTGCCTCATTTTCCATCTTTACTGTCTGGCTCGCTTGCATGCATGCTGGTCTCTGGCTGCTTTTCCGTTCCATTCATGAAGGGCACAGACTGACTGAAGATGCTTCCTCAGCCTGATGAAGGGTGTTTGTACCTAAAAGTTTGCAAAGAAGAATTTTTCCAACTATTTTAGTTCGTCTGATAAAAGTTAGCAAATTTACCCAAAGGACCTCTTGTGCTTATGCTCTTAGACCAACACAGCTTCAACCTATACCCCTGAATAACTGTATTGATACTTGAAATAACTCCTGGGCATTATGTGGTGGTACTGAATTATTGCAATGTAAATAAATGGTGGTGGTATTGTATTGCAATTTATACCTGAAAGCTTATTAGAGCATTTAAATGTCTTGGCTGTTCATCTTGAGATTTGGAGCATGTCAATCAAAGGAGGAAGACTCTAAATCAAAGCTCTTGTTCGTTTTAACTAATGAGGCAATGTAAGACTAAATGTAGAAGCCAAGTCTTCAGTGTTGGGTTGTCTCCATTTGTGACATTGTCATGTAACTGGTCTTGCACCTCCATTTCCTCACTAAAAGTGGATGCAGGTGCTGTAAAGGCTCAAACCATTATTTCTTAATGGGTCTAAAGGATGTCTATCTATCTCATTTTTCTAATGAGAATTAGTGTAGTACTTGGAAAGGTTCTGGCTTAATAGCTCAAAATCCATTTTCAATCCAAACTAGCAATCAGATGTACATACTTCAAGTTTCTGTCTCAGTGCCAATGTACCTCAGCTCTGAGTCTCTTATACTGTATGGACAAAGTTGCATCAGATGTCACACTTTTTCTTTTATATTTCCCTGAAGAGCATCTTCATGACAGATTTGCTTCATGACAAAGACCTTTAAAAATCTGTGGGGCACTGAGAAGTCTCTGCTACTACAAAGAGTCATGATATGGGCACAGAGCCCCTTGGCATAGACACGGAGACTCATTTGACTCCATACACCAACTAGTTTTCCTTTGAAGACCACTAGGTCTTGCATTTGAGCATCATGCCAGGGGCAGCTATAGTAAGATTCAGCAAGCTGAAGTACCTGCACATCACCACCACTTACTTTTGTCCCCAAAGTGGTTCTCCAGAGAAGCTAAAGTAGCCAAGGTGATACTTTCCTTTACAGAGCCTCTTCTCCAATGGAGCTGTGCAGAAAACTCAGGGAAGTAGATAGCACTGGAGGCCATATCTGGCATTGAGGCTTGTGGCCCTGGACACTTTGTCCCCTGGGAATCATAGGACACTTGAGAATGTTCCTGCCAAGCTCTGACAATGCTTGGACTCCCAAGTTTGTTTTGTGGGAAGCTCTATACTGGAGTTTCCCACCAAGTCACAATTTCTAGCCTCCTGCCCATGGGGGAGGCAGTGATTTCCCCCTTAGCTGCAATGTACTGAGGGAAAATTTCATACTACATTTTTTTCCCAAAGGAAGGGGCAGTATCTGTCAAAGAAGTATCCAAGATGGCCTGAAAGAAAAAACAGAGGCCTAGTATATCTGTTTGTGGAAGTAATTTCCTTTTTTTAAAGTCCTGTTTCTTAAGTTAATGAATACCAGTCATGCTTAACTGTAGCCATGTTTTCCTCACTTGGGGCCTATTCTCCTGTGAAAAGCCTCTTAGTCCTAAGCGAGAACAGATAAACAGCAATGCTATTCCAGTTCACTGAGTGTGACTGACACAATATTTGAAAACACCACTCGTCCCAGACGGTCAAAAAGGGTAGCTCATACTTCAGGCTACAAAAAAACCTCATTATAGCAAGTCTGATCTGTACTCAGAAAAATCAATAGCGGTATCACAAAGATTGGTTTCCAAATGAAAAATAGAGGTTTGACATGAACCTTGGACTTTTTATCTTTTGTGACAAGTTCATGGAGGAAGAGAAACTTGTGTTCCACACTTGTGCCACAAGATGGCAGTGTTACTATAAGTAAGAAAATGTCTTGCAGGGTCTGTGACCCATCGCCCTGGACAATGAAATGGAAATGTTCTTTGTGGGGAAAGATGGTGTTGAAACTATGGAAAGCGTCAGGTGCACACAACCTGTTGCTGCCTATACAAGGAATATTCATTCACCTCTTACCAATTTTGTATCTGCTCAAAACAGATTAAACTAAACAAAGCAGGGTTTTTTTTAGAGGATCTATTGCCCAAGCAGATTTGTCTGGCTAAAGCCTTCAACTATTACCAAAAGCACACAGATGTAAATTTTAGATGTGCCATGAGTGCTATGTGCCCCCCATTCTATCTCCCACCATCACATCTCTCAATCATGAAATGTATGATTACTCTTTCTATTGCATCAAAAGTTTGCATATTGCTTGATAAGCAATTAAGATGTGTGAGCCTTTCTCTGAAAAGCTTTATATTCTTAGGCTCAGATCTCAGAAGGGCAATAGTGCACTTCCACAAGTGCAAGCTCTGCAGCATGTAGGCCTATTTACTTTGAGGTTTTGTATCGGAGGAAGCAGGCATGCATAAGCAGATGCAGTTGCAAAACTGAGATAAGACGTGACAACAAACAAGGACTGCAGGTAAGGGTTTTGCAGGAAATAGGTTCTTGAAATTGAGTTTTTGCATTATGCATCTGGGAATTTGGGGGATGATGTTGTATTTCCTAGTTGGTTTGCAAATTATAATTTTAACGTGTTTGGGGCAGAAATAAGGGTTAGAGTCTGAGACCCAAAAGAGTGGGTTTGGGTTGAAAGAAAAATGGTTGCTACATTGGTTTTACCTATGTAGGCTGTTGGAGGTTCTGAATTTGGGCCCAGTATGGGGGAATGGCAGAAAGCTGTGTCATTGGGGTTGGGGACTGGGATAGAAAGAGAAGGGAAGTAGACCTGAGGGTCAAGCTGGAAGGGAAGATAGGCCTAAGGGCCACTCAAGCAGCTCAAGAGAAAGTCAAATGCCTGGCCAAAGACTTAGGGGAGAGAGATGGGCACCTTCTCTAATTTTCAGAATATTTGAATGCCTTAAGTCTCATTTTCATTCCTGAAGTACTTAAAATGATAGAATAAGAACAGGCTTTGGCGGGGTTCTTGGTTCCAAAAGAATCACTGACTGAATACACAGCTGGTCTTGGTGCTTTTCCTTTGAATTGCTGCATAGAAAGGAGGGATTAGGTAATCACATCAATGGGAGTATTGCATCCCTCTGTCTAATAAAAGGGTTGATTTCATTTGAAGAACTACAGAAACTTGGCTTATAGGCTTAAAACCTTAATATTGCTTGTTTATGTAATGTATTTTCTTGATGAAATCCCACTGAATTTTATTGGCTTGCTTTATAGTTCCTTAGACATCCTGCTCTCCTCAGTCACAGTCCTTTTTCTTATTGCTTGCCTTTAATTGATGGTATATGTCCTGAAAATGCTACAGATCTTCAATTTGCATTTCCCTCCTTTAGTTTCTGGGATGAGCTGGCTTCTATTGCAAAAGGACTGGAACACAAGCTTTCCATTGAGTAGTAAGGTAATGAAATATGATCATTAAACCTTGATGGGTTTTTCCTTTTGCTTGCAGTAATTTGAAGGCCAATTGCTTACCTCCAAAAAAGCTTAGCTAAGCAGAGAAGAATATACTGTATGGTAGGAGAGAGATCCCAAGGCATCTTATGGCCTGTGGAGGACAGCAGTTATTTACAAACATCTTTGGAGCAGGTGAGTTATATGGGTCTGTCTCAGTAAGCAAGATAACACCAGGATGCTGCTCCTGATTACTACACTTTTTGTGTAGTCAGCACAGGGATGCAGTTTGGCAGCATGTTTGTGATGGTTTGAGTCATTTTGAGATGCTCTGTGTGGATTATTTAGGGAATGAATTTACTTATGAAAGAACTTTAGTTCCTGAGAGAGAAGAGCCTAAGTGAGCTGCTTCTCTAAGTCAGCACTTGCCAACTGCTGGCATAGCTTATACTTTTGGTTCCTCCTCCTTAATGATGAGCTCCTTGCTTGGCCCCAGTGCACCATCACTGGCTAACACTTGGGCTGGTCTGTGGTACAATATTTAATGCAGAACTTTAATAACCAGGAGCTCTAGGTACGTAGTCTAATGATAATCTGATGTCTCAGAAATCTATGCATAACATGTAGCCGAGAGCAAACTTATTTTGAAAGCTTCTGAGGGAAAGTGCTGTAACAGATGAAAGACTCAAACCAAACTTAAAAACTAGACTGTAAGACAGTACTTGAAGTAGGAGCAAGCCTGCAGTAGGATGTGTTGAAGGAATGAATAGAGCTGATTTTTTTTTTTTTTTTTTTTTTTCAGCTATTGAGACTCTCATTAACTTTGACTGGTATTCAGTGTTCTTAGCAGCCCTGGCAATTAGATCCTGTGCAAGTTCAAGTGTCTTGTCCATGTTTCACTAGTGTAATTTGTACCCAAGTTGCACACCTTTTGGAAGGCAGCCTGTTGCTTCGATGGCCACCAGGTTCAATTTAAGATGGTAGAACATCTTGACAGAGAGAGAGAGAGATGGGCAAAATTCTACTGTCTTAGCCTGGTGCTTGTATTTAGGTCTCCATTTCACTTGCTGGACTTATCAACAGAGCCATATTCCTCATACAGCAATAGATTTTATACTTTGATTTTTTGCACAGTGCTTCTGGCAATGGAAAATTACTTTCGTAGTTTACTGCTGTAATGGCAGTCAAACAATTGTGACTTGCTGAAGGTGGCAGGATTGTCCATCTATGCCTTGGCTTCCCTGTCTCAATAATGGGATTAATGTCACTAATCCCATCTTCAGGTGCTTCATATCTAATGGTGAATAGTACTGTGTCACTGCTATTGTATTATTCCAAGTATAAAAATATGATTTTGCTGGAGAATAGAATATCATCAAAGTGTTTCCAACAGTCCTTGTCCTTTAAAGCTACTTTGTTCTAAAAGAAAGGAGTAGCTTGTATTATATGTAGTCGGCCTTTATACAATAGAATTCACCCTTCAGGACTGTAGTTAGATAATGGTAGTGCAGCAATTATGAAACAAAATGCCACTACCCTTTTGTGCTCAACAATACTTCAAGCACGGTTCTTGATACTCAAACTCGCTTCTGTGAAAGATGTAGATTTTTTTTCACTATGATATCAAAGAATCCTTCTAATACGTTAATGGAATTATATACCTTTCATTTCGATGGTCCCAAAAATAGACTTGAAAGAACTCTCTCACATTTCCTGTCATAGTTATCCCCTTATAACTGTTTAAGAAGAGCTGGGTGGAAAATAATATAACTTTTTGTGAAAATTTGGACACTTTTTTCCATCTGCAAATAGTACAATTTTATTTATTTATTTATTTATTTATTTATTTATTTATGGAAGGAAAAAGAGAATTTGGCCTCTTCCAGGGTGTCTGACTGACTTCCTATGGAATTTACCCATTCTATCAGATCAGTATTTTACAACAAAAATGGTCTATCGGCAAATTTTGGACCACCTCTAATTTAGATATCTTTGCAAGACACTGCAGTGACCATATTGGTTTATAGGTTCATAGGAAGGTAGTGCTAGAAGGAACCCCATGAGGTTATCTAATCCAGTTCTCTGCACGAGGCAGGGTCATCACTGACTAAACCATGCCAGAAAAGGGTCTTTCTAACTTGCTCTTGCAACATTCTGAGTGTGGAGGTTCCACTACAACTCTAGGTAGCTTGGTCCACTGGTTGACCATCCTTGTAAGCAGAAGCTTCTCCTAATCTCTAGTCTAATCTTGCTCTGCTTCATCTTGAGGCTCTTGCTCCTATTTATGTTTCCTATATATCTTCTGGATCCAGGCATCATCAGTCCCATGTTTGCATGGATAACCATTTTAGAGTGTGAAGAGTGCAGGGTTCAAGTGGGTGAAAAACAGAGATGAGGCACAGCTTGAGGTGACCTGGACTCTTACAACTCAATGTTTATTCTTTGGAAATTTCCAATTTGTTGAAACCAAAATCTTTCCTTGTTGTTTTATATTAAACTGGTGTTGGGGAGAAAAATCCTAGGATTCAATTTGTGGCCAGTGATGTGGGGGGGAGAGATTCTTGGCAGCTCCAGAGTAGCTGAGGCTTTGGTTACTAGGGCACTATGTTAGTCTATGGGAGACCCAGATCCAATTTCTTAGCTTGAATAACAAGACTAAGAACCTGAACCTGGATCTGCCATGCTGTATGTGAGCAACTGACCACTAGGCTCTTTGCTGCTTGGCTGTCTCTCCCATCTCTGCTTCTCTTGTGAAAGACTTTGAAAAGTTTTGTTTCAATGCAGAACAGAAAATTGTTGCAATTTCTCTAAGTTTTTCTGAGATGGAAAAAGTGTTTCCAAACTAGTTGTAGTCATAGCTATGACATTTGGGTACAAACTTCATCAAAGTTTGAAGTAAGTTATTGTTTTAGGGATTCCCTTATAAAACAGTATAGAGATTTCAGGCATCTAGAAAACTTGGATGTGCAAATTTGATCCAAGGGTTGGATCAGAAGGAGACAGTGAAACTAAATTATGATCCACTAATTAAGAGGAGAACTAGGTTGTGATGTTACCACATACATGTTGCACAGGGTCCCTGTGAATGCCATGGTGTCAATTTGTCTTTCTCTGTAATCTTGTCTAGAGCAATCTAGTCCTGACTCCATTTAAATCCATAGGAGTTTTGCATAGAGTTCAGGGGAGGTAGGATTTCACTCCAGGCAGTTACCTGTTATTCAGCACCATAACGTGAACACTTTCTGAAATTGTGTCAATCTATGTAAGTCAGCCACAGACAAACCTATTGTTTTCCCTATTTTCTTCCTGCTTTTCAGCTACAAGAAGTCATGTGATGCTTCCACTTTACTGATCTCCTTTTTCTCTTATATTCTAAGAGCAGGTAGAGAGATAATCCTCATCGTTATCATGGGGATACCATGCCTGAGAGGTGCAACTCATACGTTGCCCTGGTTTTAGTTGCATTGTGTTCATTTTCTCTTTTTATGGGAGGTAGCTCTGAACTCATTTAATCCTTTGCTAGTAAGAGATATTTGTTAAATACCATCTTTTGTACTAGAGCAAATTAACTAAATAAAATACCATGGCGTATTGAAACATGGTCTTTAAGATACTTTATTAAACACAATAAATCAAGTGCTGTATGGACCATGATTTAATTTAATTTTATGGAGTTATTCCATTGTCTTTACATTTCTCCCTGTCCCTACCCCCTCTTGCCTTTTGCATTTATGACTTTGAAATTCACTGCATCACTTATACCCACATGGCATTTTAATCTAATGCTACACTTCTTGAGGGTGTTTGTATCACTGAACCACGTATGATCATTTTACGATCCAATTGTTTTATGGAGCTCTGCTCACCACCTTTAATTCCATGACCTCTGCATTCTTTTCTCCTCCAATCTGGCAAAAGTTACAAATAGCAGTTCTGGACAGCCTCAGTGGGAAGACTAAATACCTGAGCAACAGCAACTTTTGCTTCCCTTTAAATACCAGAATCTTCTTGTTTGTTTGGTTTTTAAGACAGGCATGTTGTTTGAAGAATAAAAAGATCTCTGAGTTCTGCCCTGAGCGATCCTGGCATTAGTATAATGGGCCAGGGAAAATGTCAGTGAAAAGTCTCCTGCACCTTCACTATGCTCAAACCTAAATTCCATGTAAACTTTGCAGATTTTGGAAACCCAACACAAATCATAGTTTACCATGATAGTTTAGATTTAACTGATGGGTTGTCTACATTTTAAATTGATGTATATCTCTGGATTGGATGAGGAATAGATCCCCATATATTTCCTCTGGATGCCTGTATATCTTCAGCTTCAACATTTTGTCAATATCCTTCCCTGTTGTTTGACTTTTGGTTTCTTATAGTCTCTTTGGATCTTAGATTATAGGTATAAAGTGTCTTTTTTTCTTTTATCTTTTTTTTTTTTTAAACTGTGCCAGTCAGACACTGTTTAAAATTCCAGAGGCCTATCTTTCATATACCATGAGCCTCTGGGAAGTCAATAAATGTCAAAGAAATGTCAGATTATTTATGTATTTATTAGGTCTACAGTGCATTTCTGAGAAGGCTTTGTGGCATTTGGTCATCGCATTCTTAGAAGACATAACACAGAGTAACAGCGCTGTAAATATATCAAAAGAATTTCAACATTAGCTACAGGACAGTAAATCTGGATTGCACTTAAGACATCAGAGTGTTGAAGAAGTCACTTTTCTCTCAGGCATTTCTCTTGCCAAATGGCGCTCTCAGCTCTGTACTTTTTATTTCAAGTGTATATAAGCACATGTTTAGAAGGAAAAGGGACCAGGCTGGTCTTAGATTTAGCCTTTTCATTTCATAGGATCACTTTTATCTGATTTGCTTCCAATTCTTTAGAGCTTGTTGTTAGCGTATGCGAAGAGAGGGCTAGCATAAAGTATACCTAGTGCTTAGATGTGAATATTATGATGAAACCCTATCCAGGATTCCCAGGGTTAGAATTTATAGCTGTGTAACACTGACACATCCAGGCTGCTGTTGTAAAGGATTTTCTCCCTTATTTTTGACTGAATAGAGCAGGCTTCTTCCAGATTTTGCCTACTTGCAGGCAGTATTGGCACCAAAGGGCTACGCTTATGTGAAATGAAGTAAATTGCAGCTGCCTGAAACTTTAGTGAGGATGTTCTTCCTCTGGAGGGCATTAGCTTGCAATGCTTTTAATGTTCTCACTGGAAGTCTTTGGAATGCAGACAGTAGGGCACATCTTAGAATTTCTTCAGCTGATTTTTGTCTCATGGATTGCCCTTGAATTGTCCCTCAGATAAGCAGTAGGATACTTTCTCCGTATTAGTGGTGCACGATGCAACATTTTCATAAAAATATTTTACATATGCATAGTTTCTTTCATTCTGTAGCGTCTTCATGTGCTTATCAAAAGCTTATGTTTCTCTATAGTAAATAAATACCTTGGCTTTTGAGCATGAACAAATCGAAACAAGGTATCAAAATAAATTCTCCAAAGAGTTCACAGAATTTGTCGTCTTTCAAAGTCTGCAGTGAACTCTTAGAATATAATGGCACACAGAGGGACTGCTGAGAAATTTTAAGAGTCTCAGAAATAAAACACTTTGTGTCCTCGCTACATCCATCACAGGAAAGCTGGGCAGTTCTGTGCCCAGGGTACCAGAGGCCACAGCTGGGTTGCTGGTGGCAATGTGACAGCTGGGAGAACAGTGGAGGTAGCTACTGTTATTTTTTTTTTGCATCACCCTCCCCCAAATCTGCCAAGAGCTGGTGCCAGGGCTTCTACCTCTTCTCAGTTTTACATTAGGGATCCATCATTCGAATTCTGGGAATGAAAGTGAGAGTTCATCTGAGCATAGATGTTCAGAAAAGAGATATTACATGCAACGATACCTTTTTGACTAATTTTTGACTTTTGATTAAAAAAAAAAAAAAGGGTGCCATGTAACTTCAATATCTGTGCAGGGCAGTTTTTGCTTTTTCATTCTCATCTGAAACAAACTTTTAGCAAGCTCCCTGGAACTCAGTTATAGAGGGATGAAACATTGTGCTGATGTCAGAATTTAGCTAATGGTTCAGGTGAATCTTGGCATTTTAGATGTGCTCTGCTTAGACTCCATTTCTGTAGGAATGCAGCACCTGTTGCAGTTGGGTGGTTAAGATTTGGCAAGCAAATCATATTTGTTAATGAATTTCTTTTTATCCTTGTCTGAATATTCTTTCACTAGATCCTGGTTTTTAATGAGTTTGTCCATTTGATACGTTTGTGAGCAACTTAGTCTTCTGTGGGTTATTTACAAACTATTCTTTTTGACTCTATGTGTGTTGCCTTTTTGGTAAGTGTTGACCACGTAATATGCATGATTGTTTCTAAAACAAGTAGGCCACTTGTTTAATGGCCAAAGCACTTATAACCTGGAAGAAGGAAATCGAAAACATTTCAAAATGGTCATGCGAACATTTCTGGGCATCTTTCTTTGTATGAATACTCTCTAACTTTCCATGAATTTTCCAGTGAACAAACAAATCATACAGGAATGTGAATTACAAGTGACAAAGTGTTGGCACAGAATTGCAGTGAATCTATGATTCTCATTAAAATGAATATTCACAAACGCATTATTACTATTCTGTAGTATTTGTATAGCTCCCAAAAATAAGTATCCTGCAGAGCATATAGGAAGACATGGTTACAATGTGATCTAATCTAATTTAATCTAAAATATAACATCATGATGGAGTAACATTGAAAGCAGTAGGAGGAAGGTCATAGCTACTTGGTTTAAGGTACGTTCACCTTGATGATTTAGTCATGTAATGGGCATGTATGTGCATGCACATGCAGATATGTAAAGAGTCTTGTAATTTTCTACTGTTCCCATTCAGTGCCAACCTTGGTGAAATGTAAAATATTTCAATTATTTGTATCTTTGCAATGCAGTTTATTGTTGTGGTCAGTAAATAATAATGGCTATATGCAGGCTGCCAAGTGATGGTGGTGCCATTTTACGTAAGATTGAAGGTAGTTAATAAATATGCTATAATGCAGTCTTGGGTTCTGCCTAGACAAGTATGTAATCAACTCGGAAAGAAGTTTATTGCTGAAAGAGTCTTTATTATGCTAGTTGTGAATTTATTAAGCACTATGCTGCAGCATTTGTGTCAGCATATTGTATCATTTTTTGGGCCATATAATAATACTGCAGTCTCCTTCTATAACACCTTCTGGCTGAGCAGCTCCTCAGAGATGTACTCATATTAATTAATTGCCATATCACCTCTGAGTGGATGAGAAACTATTTTCATCCTCAGGGAATATCCAGTATTCTTTCCTGTACACAAAGGTGAATGAAGTGACAGACCTATGGTCACCCAGGAGATATGTGGACAGAGTGTGAAACAGATGAGAGAGGAAGTGTAGTATCTAAGGCACTAGATTCAGATTTGGGGAATAAGGATTCCAGGCTTGTCTTTGCCATAGACGTCTTTTGTTTCCCAGACAAGTCATTTTATTTCTTAGTATGTCATTGTTCCAGCTACTCAGTACTAAATCCCCGCATCCCTTCTGCCTTTGTTGCTGTCTCTTCAGTTGGACAGCCCTTTGGGGCAGGGTTTAGCTGTGCTTTAGAACATAGATGTTGGTTGGAGCTTTTGTGCAGTACCATAATACAAATGATATTATAGGCTTTCCAGCCCTGAGGCTTCACCACCAGGTCATCCTTTCTCCCACTAGAGATCATATAGTTTTCCCTCTGCTGTATAGCACATCTACAGTGCATCCCTGTGCCTGGTGGTGAAGTCGGAGGAGTACAGAACAGAGAGCTTTTGATTACTTAGGCATATGCCTGCAGCCACAGCACCTTGGGCTGTAAACTTGTCAGTTTTCATAAGCGGTGCAGGGTGAAGACTAGCCAGTACTTGGACAGGAAACCTCCAAGGAATACCCAAGATGCTGCAGGCAGTTAAACTGGGTATTCAGTAAATGTCAGTCTTCCTTGTGAACCAGCAGGAACCAATGCTACAGCATGCTGTTAGGGGGCACTGTGGCACTGAAAAGACTGTCTGCCAGATGTGGTATAAAACTGGCCCTGGTCATTTGTGTATATTAATCACCACCTGACATGTTTTGCAAGTCTAGGGCTGCTAGCCCTGAGTATCCTGGCTGACTTCCAGCCCAGTTAATTGCATTCTGCTTGCTTGTCTAACACAATATAGCTCTTTGCATAGTGTGTTATGCAATGTTGCTGTGAACTCTCATGTGGCTGCCATCTTCCACCCCAGAAGTGGTAGTTTTTTGGTGATGAGTAAAATGAGTCCATTTTGTAGGGACCTCTGCGATTTAAAACATTTTACAGTAAATACCAATTTGTATTATACCATGCTGAGCTGAAGAAACAGCTTTACCTTGCTTAAATGCTTTCATTGGCCCTGGATCCTAGTCTTTTGTGCAGGTGATCAAGAGATTCTGGGAGCAAGGGGGGAACCTGGTTACACAATTGCCATAGCAGCAACTATTATTACAAAAACTGGGGTTTCTGTGACATAGGAGGACTGGACCTTTGGAACCACAGAGTAGGATATCTGTTAGTTGCTGCCCTCAATCTTTGTGCCAGGCTCCTGAGTTCCCTGTTTATGACATACGGTCAGAAATGGTGGAACAGAGCTTCCAGGCATATTGGGAATAGATTCCCATCCTATGTCCTTTTGTAGTCTTCCTCTCCCAAGTGGTGGAACCACAGCAATTCTGCTGCCTTCTGGGTCTTCTGGGCATGGTGGGAGTATGTTTTTTGGAAGCAGAGAGGAGAAAGGGAGATTGGTATTTTGCACTCTGTATGGAGAAGCTTCCATTATGTTTACCTTAGGATATTTTTACATCCTGCAGATTCGCACAAAAGCCCAAAATTGTATAGCCTTTGTCCTCTTCAGCTAAAACATCACGATCTTCACAGCTTGTTTGCTCTGCAAATGTAGCTGTGTCAATGGGCCAGATCCCATCTGCACTACCCATTGTAAATGGTCAGGGGGCAGCTGCGTAGTAACAGGGTTACTGACACCATTTGGTTTGTAGCATAAAGGGGGCCTTGGAAGTGACCTACAGAAAAAAATAATTGAATTTGTGCTGTTTCTGTATCTATCATGTGTAAAGGAAGCCCAGCAGGTTTTTCCTCTAGAAAAAAAGTTTTTTCCTTGCACCTTGTGAGGTTTTAAAAAAATACTTTTATTTAATATTAACATTTGTTTTCCCTGATTTGGCCTTAACTTCTTGGAGGACCATTCAGTTGAAGAGGGAGCTTTCATGCCTCTTCAGTGGTTAATATGCTGACTCTCTTAAACAAATGTTTTCTTTTAACTGTGTGTCAGCCTTTTGAGTTACAGAAACTTCCAGCAGTTGGTCCACTGACAGCAGCTTTACTGATTTCGTTGTGATCTGGAAGGTGTCTGGTGGTTTTGAAAGACGTGTTAAGATTTTTTTTAATTTACTTTTGGGATTAATCCAAGAAGATGCTATGTGCCCTCTGGTCACAACAACTTGGCATGACAGTTGTGGGGAACTCCAGCATCTCTAAAGCAAGCCCCCCATATAGTTAAAACAACTGTATAGCATCAACCCAGTTCTATTTTTATATCAAGGTGGCTATCAAAAAATCTGCAAGGAAGTCTTTTTGATTACTTTTGATCAACTTTATGAAATAAGTGTGTACCTGCTTGGTTAGAGTTTAGTGCTGCTGTTTCCTAAAATACCACAGGTAGTGCGGGGCAAGGAGGAGGGACTGGTGAACTTCTGTGACTCTGCAGAGCAAAGAGTAGAAGTGGTGCCTTATCCCAGAGCCATGATTCTCAAGTAGGATCCTTTCACAGGTGTTGCAGGGTGCCATACAATGCTAGTACTGTTACATGTACAAATATGATTCATGAGATTTACCCAGAAATTTCAAATGGGAATCTGTAGTATTAATGTTGTGACCTGTTCTGACCTGTTGTGGTCTTTCTGACTTGTTTGCAATAGAAGAATTGCTGTGGTATATTTCTATGGTCAAAATACAAGTGAAAACTAAGACCTGGCATTTTCCAGGGGGTTCTGGGTCTAAGAAAGGGTACCTTGAGTCCAAAAAGGTTGAGACCCACTGTCCTAGAGAGATGGAATCATTTTAATTTTAAATCTCCTCTTTTTCCGCAGCGCAAATCCTGCCACCCTTGCGGAGGGAGAAAATGCCCTTAGCAGACCACTTGTGTACCAGGCTGAACAGAGCCTTGAGGATGGGACATCTGTACTGATGGAGAAATAGGTTAGGTAATGTTCTGCTTTTCAATTACTTTGGAGCTGTAGGTGCTGAAGTCTGCTCATTAACTGAGGCTGTAAAATGCCACATTTACTATGTCATTATTCTTTTAAATATTTGCCTGACAGCCTTGTGAAAGGTTTAGTCAGAACTTGTTCTTGCTGCCTGAACATCCCACTGGTTCTACCTAAGGAGGCTTCTCTGCCTGGCTCTGTATCCAGAGATGTCAAATCCTTACTTGTTAGTTCTATCTCTATTAAAGAAGTTTCTAGTGTTAACATTTATTGGATGAATCCTTATGTAGAGAAACATCATGTCCTACTCACCTTCCTGCTGACCAAAATTGCAACTCCAACTCGCCTTCTCATGTCCATCCCTACTTAGAGGAACAAGTCATTGAATGCTACATCCCTCCTCCCCCATCCTCATCCCCTTCCTCCTGCAGCACTCCAATAGTCTATTATCTTTAGTCCATCTTTTTTTATAAAATGAGTATGTAGCTGCTTGAGTTTATTCCAGATCCTGCCCTGTAGCTTCATTAATCAAACTGTGACTGTGTGCCTTGTGCTTAGTACTCTGCTTAGTTAATATCCATCACTCTTTCAGCTCTTTCCTTAAAAGCAGCCCTTCCTGAACTGAGATGGTTTTGTTAAGTTACAACAAGGGATATCGGGATTGCTCACTCACTGTAAGAGCAAAAATAAGGCTCTTCATCTGCTCTGTGCCTCGGTTTCCCCTTGTATTAGAGAAACCTTGTATTTTCTAAATTCAGAGAATCTTTTGATGTTTGTTTTATTCAATCCTGTTTTGTAAAATAATATCAGTTCTAACTTTAAAAGCTGGTTTCTTTAACATTTTAAGATATTTTTCCCATGCCCATAAAAAGAATGACTAATTCCTTGTGATATGTTGTACAGCCAGAAACATATATGCATTGTACATTCACTGTTGCAACTGTTTGTTTATAAATGTCCACTTTTTTCCATAGTCAAAATATCCTTTCTTCGTGCTGATATTTTTGCTATTGTGAATGCTATAAATGAGTTGAGTGCTTTCCCTTCCTCCCCCTTTAGCCTTTAACAGTTGCCTTCTGTGTGAGAGAGTTAACTGGTTGAATTCAAGCTTTCCCTTAAATGTCAGACAAATGGATCTAAACCTCTCACTGCTGCCTTCATGCATGACCTGCTGCTTTTCCCATTCTGATCTTTATCTAATTCACAAGCAACAACACAGAAATTGTCAAAGTTGTTGAGTGTGGCTGGTGTGAACTTTATTTTTCAGGTCATCTTTGGCACATCTTGAATCTGATCACCTGGCAGACCAATTGATCATCTGAAGGTGTTTGTTTTGCTCCTGTAATTTTTGTCTGTGCTGGGGACTGCCATCATATTTCAGTTAGTGTCATGTAACAATGCAGTGCATTTTCAGAGTTCATGTGGGAAGGGTTGCTTTGGCTTTTTTCTTCAGCAATCTGATTTTGAATGAGTTGTGGGAGCTAACTAGTACTGGGAGTCTAGCATCCAGCCTCTTCCCTGTAGCGTAACTGGCCGGTACTGAGCACTGGACAGCGGTGACACGGAATGCAGTGGTAGTGGCTGGGTGTTTGCTGCAGCTGCTGCTGCGGGGAGATGTAACCTCCTTTCTTTGTCACTGACAAGCAGAGTTTTATTGGCTGCTTGATGCATGTGTCACTCTGTGCTTCCCCCCACCGCCATTCTAGAGCCCTTAGGAAGCACCTGGCAGCAGTGCTCTGCTTGGTCCCCTAATGTTCTAGTATTTTGTCCCCACTCCTCTTCTTTCTCAGTCAATTTACCAGTAATAAAGGCTTTATTATTTATTCACCTTAGTATGTCTGTCTCATGTGAGTTCTCTGGTGGGGTGGTCAACAGGAGGACTTGGAGAGCTTTTGTAAGTCATGCTAGTATGGCAGCATATGATTTTTTATTTTAAGTATAAAGGGAGGGCAAAGTAGGAATGAGAGATGGATTTTTCCGAAGTTTTCTGCTTCTCTGCTCGTGGACTGTGAGTCGTGCAGAGTACATGGTTAGGAAGGTAAAAGAGGCATCTCTTTGGGGTGTGGAATGCTGTGGCGGTAAAGGGAGATGCTTTATCTTTGTGTCTGTGTGGCGGATTTCTATTGAGAGCAAACAGTTTAGCAGGACACGTATTCGCTGAGCTAACTGGAGCTCTGTAGGGTGAGGTTATAGATAGGAGAATTGGAGATGGCTCTATCAGTTGAACAGCACTGGACTTTGGTGCATTTTCAGTGAGAACTGCATTCAGGTTGTCTGGAAAATTAGGATCTTTGGCCAGCTTTGCTGAGTTCATCCTGAAATGTTTGAATGGGAGAGGTGGTGTTGTCACGCTCCTCTGGCATAGTGGTGTCTCAATGACTTAGTTTGTTTTAGATGCCAGGCTGCGGAAACTGAGAGGCCTGTGCCATGACCAGACTTGGGGTGAATCTGTACGTGGGCAAGTGTACCTTGTGCTAAAAGTCACATAACAGCAGAAAAAATGGAGAAATCTGTGAAGAAAACACCAAAAGAGTTACTGAAGAATGCCTCCTAAGAAAGACTTCACATACATTTCAAATGCTGCTTGCAGCTCTTAATTCTAGATATGGTAGGTTTCAGTAGGTATTATTAAGGTAGTCTTATGCTTCTCATGATGAGATAAAAATGTCCAAGGACGGAGATTCCAGCTTCTCAAGATAGCCTGTCCCAATGCTTGGCCACTCTTACAGTCAGAAAGTTCCTTCTAATCTCCAACCTAAATTTCTCTTGCTGCATCTTGAGGCCATTGCTCCTTGCCTTTTCTGTATTGGCCACAGAGAAAAGCCCATCTCCTTCCTCTCTGTAATTGGCCTGCAGTTATCTGAAGACTGTTATTAAATCCCTCCCCAGTCTTCTATTCTTCATACCGAGTACTTGTAGTTCTTTAAGCCTTTCCACCTAATTCATGCTTCCCAGGTCTCTAATTTTTGTTGTTCTGCACTGCACTCTATCCAGTCTGTCTACATTCTTTTTGAACCATGGGGCCTAAAGCTGGATACATTACTCCAGGTGAGGTTTCACCAGTGCTGAATAAAGTAGAATCCCTTCCTTTGATTTGCAAGTGACAATCCTGTTAATACATCTAAGTATGCTGTTGGCTTTTGCAATAAAAGTACACTGTTGACTCGTATTTAGTTTATGGTCCATTGTCACCCCCAGATCTTTCTTGGCCGCCTATCCAATCATTCCCCAGCCTGTATTTGTGCATGCAGTTATTTCATTCCAAAGGATGAATTTTACACTTGTTCTTGTTGAATCTCATCTGATTGATTGCAGATTTCTCCAGTTTATCCAAAGTCATTGTGGATCCTCTTAGCCCTGCCCTACAGAGTATCTGCAACTCCATCCAACTTAGTGTCATCTGCAGATTACTGAACATGTACTTGATTAATGATTTGCACAATTGGATTAAGATATTAAACAATACTAGATTCATGATGGACCCCTGTGGAACCCTGCTTGATGCCTCCTCCCAACTAGACATTGAGCAATTGATGATGACTCATTGAACCCAATGATTAAACAATTTGGATATCTTCCTTACAGTACTTCCATCTGGTCTGTATTTTCTCAGCTTGCTAATGAGAATGTCATGGGAGACTGGTAATACTTCTGAATTTTGACAGTCTGGAGTAGGGGCAAATTTGGGCAAACTAACCAGATGCTGAACTTTTTCTCCTGCTCCAAACTTCACATTGTACTACACTGGGAGAGTGTGCTGGAATGGAGAGAGCAGGAGGCCATATAGTACCATCAACAGTGGATTATTTCAATTAGTACAGCCACCAGGACTTATTTCAGGCTGTTTGGGAGAATGCTGCTGTGTTAATATCAGTACTACTTTGTAATGGTCTACCAGCATGACGGTTACAAAGAGAACAGTGTGTGCTGAACTACACACGCGTGCTTACTAAACCTGCAATCTTGCTTTTGATTGTTTCCACCAGTAGTCCATTTAAAGAGAGGTAGAATAAATTACTAGTTGCACAATGAATTTTAGTTCCTCTGCTGGAAATCCATCTTGGATCACATGTGGTAGGAGGAGGAGAAGAGCTGGAAGGAGGAGGAACTGGCATAGGCTTTGTTCTCCACTGTAACTTATGTCATCCTAACAATAATTACACAAGTGGTGACTCAGTAATTCCCAGTATCCTGCAATCCACTTCGTAGTAAGAGCCAACATATTGGCATGACTTATCTTGCTGTAGCTCTGATTCTGCTGCTGCTACTTTTTTGTGCTGCTTCTCAACTCTATCCCTGGACATAATCTCAGAAGATGGCTGTAGGATTTCCACAAGCCCATTTGGTGATGTGGAGCATTCCAGAATCCATTCCTGGTCTTTTGCCCAAGGGGTCTTTTCCACATTGTTCCCCTATTCCTCTCTCTTAGGTCTATAAATCAGACCATCCTATCAAAAGATTTGTGCAAGATAATGGACTGTGTATGTGTGGTCATGTTGTGCACCTGGTTAAACTTGTCCTAGGGACAGGTAGATTGAATTACTAGACACTTTGCTGTGCAGTAGGCACTCCTTATTTTCAGTTTGATATCTCCATGAGGCATCTATTATTTTTAATTCTCCTTCTCCATCAGCCTCTTTGAGAAACTGTCAGAAAAATGATGAATACTGGCATATCTCCTAAAAGCATGATATCTTCTGTGCCCACATCCAAAGATGACTAGAACATAGGAGTGATCCTCAGGTTTGATCACAACAGTGTGGGACAGCATCTTTTAGCACAATTTGGCTGAAGCAATCTTATTATTGCATACTATGTGGAATAAAAGGTTAAATGGTATATATAGCTCACAGGTAGCTTACAGTGTGCAGAAGATACATGCAAAGTGAGTACAGTAGATAGAAAGTTGGAAAATATAAGGATTGTGCATGGCACTGGCATATTATCAAAGCCTGGACTTTCTGGCTCAGCCTTCAGTTGCATCCACACCACACAGTAACTAGATCTCAGCCTGAGTATCAGTAGGATCTGATTTCTTCCCAGTCAGGCAAGGAAGCCTGTGTTCAAAGAGCATATGTTATCTCAAGTTTAAGGGTTTTGTGGGAAGGGTGTTGAGCTAACAATTAGGATAAGGCTTAAACCTGCAGTCAATACCTTAGTTTACTTAATGTCTCAATAAACTCATAACTTTGCCATTCTATTCCTGCCTCTTGGTTATACACAGTAAGGGCTGCTTCTTTAGTTCAGTAGTAAACAGTGAAATCTAGATATGTTCAGCTGAATCTAGTAACCAAGGTAATGAAACTTAATAAAGGAGAAAGTCTTCCATAAGGATATATAAGTACCTCTACTTAGTGGTTTTTTGGTTTCTGCAGCATGCCAAAAGAAGGAATGAACTAAAAGTTTCTTAGTCCACAATTTGCATTGGGTCTGAACCAGTCATTGCCAAAATTTTCCAATAGTTTTACCTTTTTTTTTCCCTCTTGCTTTCTTATCTGTTCTGCATTTGCACTCCCAGATCCTTGCTGATGCACAAAGCATCACTGTATTGTAAAGAAAGATTAGTCCATGGTAATTGTCAGGGATCCTGATTTTCTCTGTTTAAAAATTGCAAATTCTCTGATTTAAAAACCCCCAAATCTACAATAAAGATGAAACACTATTAGATTGATTGATTGAGCTATCATTTGAACACAATGTTTTATTGATATATTTACAATTTTAAAGCAATTTGGAAGCCTACCTCAATCACTATAATAAAATTAATTCTAAGTACCTATACGTTTTGGCATTTGATTTTGGCAGACAAGGTTCTTTGGGTAGATGTGATATCTTTTATTAGACTAAATATTTGGAAAAATTGTTCTTTTGGGCACAAACACCCTTCTTCTTGCAAAGAATAATTTTATTTGTCCAACTCCCTCCCTCCCTTTCTAACAGCCTCAATCCTGCCTCTTCCCCTGCCAGACTTACCTACAGGAGCTGCTCTCCAGGCTGCTTTGCAGCCATGTGAATGCATACATGCGCATGGCTCCCCACCCCGTCTCCCCACATTTTTCTCTGTTAAAAGGGAAAGATATACATTTTTTTCTCATTTTCCATGGGAAACTGAAAACCCATATCCCTGGTAATTATAGGCCAAGTAGAAGCAGTAAATAGTGGAAACATCACATGAAATCCTGTCATGAGATTTCAACACTCATTTTGCTTGCTCAGTTGCCCAGGTGGTATCTGTGCCTCATTGTGATGTGTGTTACAAAAGCAGATTGAATGACATGGTCTCTGCCCAAGGAGCTTACAAGGACATAAGTTTTACCCATCAATAATTGAAGGCTAATTAGTTGCTTTATTGTACCTGACTCTCCAGTCTCTGGCTTTCCCTCTCAAAGTCTCTGACTTTTCACAGCTTCATTTGGAACTAGAAGGGTCACTTTATGCAGAGCTCTGGATGTAGGCTGGTGTGTAGCTGCATTGGCAGGGAGCACTAGAAGGCAATGCCTTTCACCGATGCACTATTGCTTCAGAGAGGTCCCAGCAGGGATGGGTCAAGTATTTTGATTATAATGTGTTTGTGTGTAACCTCCCCTCTGTCTCTGGCCTTCCATTAGCTGGGTTAGAGTCATGGCTGTGCATACTATTAATTTATTTCTTATGCATTTGTTCCAGGAGGCAGGAGCTCATATATGGGCGCTGTGCTACTTACCTGTGTTGTGATACGGATGGTGGTAAACACATTAATACAGAGAACTTGACCCTTGCACAATGTATAGATAATTTTGGAAGTTGCCAAAATTCATGCTAATTCAGGAAGTTCCAAAGAGGGCTTGCATGTGTGAGAGACTTCATATTCAATCTATTTTTCATCAGTGGCTGACGTTGAAGTGTTTGTGTTGGCCCTTGGGAGTCTGTACTTGATCAGAAACATGGTATACATGTGAATGTGTTATAGGCAAGCACATAGCAGCAGAGAACAGTGATGCTGAGGTGGCATTTGTCTGAGTGTGAAATGATAAAAAAAATATTTGGTATTTATGGCTGTAGAATCAGATATTAAGGGTAAAAAATTTCTACTTGCATATTACATTTTTGCAATGTATGATCATTTTTGATAAAAGTGATAATTTTGAGACTCTGATGTGAACTTTTTCTTTTCAAATCTGACAGCATCACCCCCCAAAGCAACATCCACCTGTGAATAGCCACACAACCTGAGAAGGGAACCATCATGCATATCCCACGTACCCTAACAGGATAGCTGCAACCTAGCCTTTACAGCTTACTGTCCAGTCATGGGTAGAATGTCAAACTTTAATCAGTGGAACAGACCCGTTTAGTCATTATTTCTGGTAACTTTGGCAGGTTGTTCTCTTCAGAGCTGTCTGCGTGACAGCATAGTTGTAGGTGTTCTATCAAAAGTAATTTTAATCCGGCCATATATTTGGAATTGGTGGTTTGTGCTTTTATATCGTTCAGCCTGTTTTTAGACTCTGAGCCATTCCTCCATGCTCTTGGGAATTCGTGTGGTCTACCAAAGAGCCATAATTACCAACTGCAAAGCTCAGAGAAAAAAAAAACCCATTGAGTTTCACCTCTGCTTCATCTAATTTGCTTGGTCTGCGGTAGTCTGTATTATTTTTCTAAGTAAAAGGAAACAATTTGCTTGCTGACAATACACTGATTTAAATAGACCTTCAGGTATAGATTTTCCATAAACCCAGAAACCAGCCCAGCTTATCTGTTTGGCTTTTAATTCTGAAATTTATTAGCTCTCCATATCCATTGCAGATACAAGCTCAGTCTTAATTGTTCCATTTTTATTCTCACTGAAAACACAGTAAATCTTAATGGTTGTGCTTCAGACATTAAGAGGCAATGTAGTAGCTGTAGGAAAAAAGTATTCAAAACACATTAAATTAGCAACTGCGTAATACCGTTTTCAAGCTGTTCATCAGAATTTATATTGACTTTGAAAGAGTAATTGTCCCAGACTCTTCTTAAAGGGACTGTCCAGTTGAAATAATTTCAGTCCCACACATATTGCCAAAAAGCTGGTTTCCCCTATCCCCTTCCCCTTCTGAGATTTTTCAGAACTGTGAAAATAATATTTTTTCACTTTAATTATAGTGCTTTGTTTATAGCTCTCTGAAAACCCATTTTAATAAGGTCAAATTTGCAATTTAAATTAACTTTAATATTTCTTACAAACTCCAGCACTGGTTTGTTTATGCAAGGGATAAACATATTGGAAATTTATAGTTAAAAGAGAATACATTCCTTTGTTTTCATTTCCAAATGGTATGTCTCAGGTGATGAACAGTCACCATTTTAATTTTTTTTTCTTTATAAAAAGAGAAAGATCAATCAATTTTTCAAACGTGGCATTTGAAATGGGGAAACAATTCACACCGAGCAACTTTTTTCTGAAAATTGAGGTTTTCCTATAGCAAATTTTCTGCAAGGAGACTCATTTTAAATGGATTTGAATATTTGGGATTATCAGACAACTCTTTTGTGTAAACACATATGTGTCTATAGTTAACTTATAAACTGTTCACTGGGAGTATTAATTCCTGCCTTTGGAATTGAATCTTTGAATGGAGTGATTGGTTACCTAAATAAAATAATAATGTTCCTGTTTTCAAATGAGGGAATCTAAACTTCATAAGCTGCTTTTGCTTTCACCTAGAAACAAATTTGATTTAATCTCTCTCCATCTCTTTACTTTAGATGCTTACAAAGCCTGGTATTTGTCAGAGGTATCTGCTAATGCCAGAGACTTACGTGGACAACACTATTGCACAGTCTGATTGTGAAGCAATGTTTCATTTTGCAGTTGAACACATTTCAGTACTGGGTCAGGAATTTATTCTTTTTCAAGTGTTCATATGAATAAAACTTCCGTTGTTTGATTACATCTGGACAGGATGTGAGCATAGTCAAAAGGTAACCTCTTGAAAAGTTAGTGAAATGGTTACAAAGATGTTTTCCCATTTTTTTCACCTGCTTTATTGAGCAGCACAAATATTTGGTATTGTTTGTTTTACTTAATATATATGTATCAACTTCTACTAGAGAAACAAGTCTATGAAACCAAAATCAACAGCAGGGGTGGGCAAAATACAGCCCAGGGGCTGGGTCCAGCATACCAGGCACTTTCATCTGGCCCATTGTGCTCTCCAATGAATTGCACCCCACCTAGCCTTTCTGCCCACAAAGGTGTGAGTGGGGTGCCCATGTGTACAACTCTCCAGTATTCCCTATTGAGCCTCGCTCCCACCTGCTTGGGCAGAAGGGCTCTGCCCAGCCAGCAGCTTCCAGGCAGGGCTCCTGCTCCAGCTGGAACCTGCTTGCTTGGAGCAGCAGGTAGAAAAGCAGTGGTGCTGGTGAGGGGGGTAGGGAGTTGGAGTTGTAGCTGGACAGACATGGGAGTACAGTGCAGAGCCTGTGCCCAGAGGATCAGTGGGAGCACAGAGCTTAGCTGGGCAGGGTTTGCTTGTGTAGGGGCCCCTACATACTCCCCCCAGGCATGCAGTCCCTGCTGCCTGGCAGTAGCAGCAGGCAGGGAAGTCAGGGTGCTTGTGTCCAGTGCAGGCATGGCTCCAGCCAATGTTGAGCAGACAGAGGGAGCGGAGCCTGCTCTAGCACTGGGCTCTATGCCACATGCCTGAAGCCCCAGCAGTCACAGTGGGGGAAGCCCTGCATTGGAGCCTGCTGCTTCCCCTGCTTTCTGCTGCACAGGTTCTTGTACTTTACCAGGAGTGGAGGGACCCCTACCCCCTGCTTTCCTGCAGAGGCCAGCATGGGGCTTCTCTGCTGCAAGTACATAGCTTTTATATAAAGTACACAATCACAAGTCATGACAAATATTTTTTGTAATAAAATTAAAATATATTATAGTAGGTGTTTGACTTCTAGTGTATGATTTGTTTTTTTCTGGTTCTGTGATGGCAACCCTCCGTCCCAAAAGGAGTATTTAGGGAAGGACTTCTGGTGGCAAAGGTCAGGGTTAGGGGGTAGGACTTCTGGCCCCAGTGTGACAACCAGGGGATAGGACAACTGTCAAGGGGCATGGCTACCTGTGTGGCTCCCAACAGCTCGCTAAAACTTTTTAAACAGCCTTCCGCCTGAAATAATTGCCTGTCCCTGATCTAGAGCTACAGAAGTAAATTCATTACCTAGCACCAGTGATAGCCTGTTATTACTTATGTTATATAGGGGGAAGGGGATGTATTCTCAAGTGTAAGTGCATGTCATAGACTTGATTTCAGTTGGTGTGTATTCATATAGTTCAATTAATGGATACCAGTTGAGGAACTAACTTGGGACCCAAGGGATTTCTGTGTTATACTTTATTTTAATACTCTTTCTTTTATAAGATGTTTTGTTCTCTTGTATATGTTATTTTGTTCTCCTCTTGTAAGCTACCCTGAGCCTTTGCTACAGAGAAAAGCATTATTAATCTAATAATTAAATGAATAAATAATATTTTCAGTATTGATTTAGAGGATGGGACTGTGTGTATAGTTTACAAATTTGCAACTCGTGCTAAGCCGGGTGGAGTTGCAGACATTCTGGAGGGTAAAGCAAGTGTGGTTTCAGAATAATCTTGATAACTGAAGAGATGGTCTAAAATTAATCAATTATAATTCAGTGTGAACAAGTGCAAAATCCTGCATTTTTGGGATGAAACTAATTGCATGTACAAATACAGAATGGGGATGCCAGCCGATGATGCAGTACTGCAGAAAAGGACCCTAAGGGTTATAGTGAACTGTAAATGGAATATGAACCAACAGTATGCTTCTGTTCTGCAAAACAAAAACCCTAAAACAAAATACCCCAAAAAGCCAATGGATGCATTAGTAGGAATGTTACTTGCAAATTAAAAGAAAGTGTTTGTTTCCACTCTATTTGGCACTGGTAAGACCTCATCTGGAGTACTTCCTTTTAGGTACCATGCTTCAGGAATGATGTGGGTCCATTAGAAAGATCCAGTGGAGAGCAATAAAATGATTAGAGCCCTGGATAATATAATTTATGAGGAAAGTTTGGAAGAAACGATATGAAAAACACACACTTCAAATACCTGAAGGCTGGTTATGCAGAGGATGGTGATAAACGTGTCTGTGACCACAGGAGATAGGATGAGAAGCAACTGTTTTAAATTACAGCATGGAGATCTTAGGCTGCGTATTTTAAAGAAATTACTCTCTCTGAGGGTGGTTAAGCACTGGAACAGGCTTCCCAGAGAGGTTGTAGACACTCCATTCTCTGAAGTTTTTACAAGTAGGTTAACTCAACATTTATGTGGGAGGGTTTAGATGGGGATGATCCTTCTTTGAGCAAAGTGTTTTACCAGATTACCTCCCAAGGTCCTCTACTTTTCTCTGATACTAACTGATCTTCAATTCTGGAGTGATTGATGGTGAAGGATAATACTAATATTATCATAGTCTTAATTATCAAAGTCTTAATCTTATTATTAATTAATTAATTATTAATCTTAATAATTAATTCTTAATCTTAATCTTATTATTAAAAATCTTAATCTTATTATTAAATAATTAATTATTATTAATTATCAAAGTCTTAATCTGTCTGTCTGCCCATCAGTAATGCTTTATTTGTTATCCGATTGGCTGACAAACAACCAGATAGAGTATGAAGAAGCATTTGGACAGGTGGCAGTGTGCTGCCATGATGGCAGGGACACGGGATGGAGCAGGGAGGGCAAGGCCTCTCCCCTGGCCCTGCTCCCTGGAGGTGGCAGCAATAGAGTGGATGAAACGGGGGGCAGGTAGCACCAGCAG
>JAGPOW010000304.1:31578451-31589568 GCA_030014935.1 Caiman crocodilus
CTGTGACCCTGGCACTCGTTTCCTGCCATTGGCGGGGGGTCAGACTAGATGGCCTGCTCTAGGCCCCTTCTGACCCTAGGTACTATGATACTACTATGATAACAGTGGGGGGCAGGAATGGAACTGCAGCTTGGTCAGATTGGTACCAGACAAGAGCCACCTCCATGACTTAGTGGGTGAGAACCAGTGCAAGAAGTTGGAGTGGGGCAGGGAAACACTGTGCTGCTGTGCTCCAGGACCATCAAGGTGAGGCACCCCATGCCCACTTTGCAGCGGTGTTGTGAGGTTATGCCCCCACCCCAACTGTAGCAGTGGCATAGCCAACATGTAAGTGCCAACACTGAAGACAAGGAGGTGACTGCATGGGGGCCAAGCTGCATGCTCTGGGGAGGAAAGGTGAAGTAGATGGGGGCTGAATGAAGGGCCCCACCTCAAGCATCCACTGGCACCTGCCAAGCCCCAGAACACTTGGAAATCCCACCCCTCCAGCAAATAAAGGGCCTGTGTCAGGTGCTCCCAGCCCTGCACAGGCTCACAGGATGGTGGTCTGCAGTGACACGGCAGGGATGGTCGCCAGCATGAGGTGCATGCTGTACACGATGGTGCAGAAACACAGGCAGTGGCTGGAGCACCACATACTGCTCTGTGCTCCCAGCTGGGGCTGGGGCTGTGGCATGGTGCAGTGGGGGGGGACCAGCACTGTGTTCAACAGCAGCAGCATGAAGCTGACCATGGCTTTGGCCTGGGCCATGTTACAGGTACCAGGAGGAGGGCGAGGGGTTCCAGGTGGTCTCTGTTTCATCTGCAGTGGCTATGGTGGCTCCAGCTCGTGCAGGTGGTAAAGGAGCAAATTCAGCACTGGCACAGGCTGCACGGAGGAGGAAGAGATGTCTGTGACAGTTCTGCCCTGGGTTGTGGCTCCCACTCTGTGCCAGGTGGCCTGGCCATGCCCCCCCCCCCCCCGTACCCCACAGCATTCTCCTGGTCACCCTGTCTCTTAAAGCATGGGCACTGGTCCCTGGTACTACCAGCCTGGCCACACAAATCCTTGCCACCACCAAAAGAACTTCCTGCACCCTTCATCTGCTGGAGAGGGAGGCACCTCCAAGCAGGCCCCACTGGCAACAATGTGGAGCCGGGCTTGCCAGCAGCACTGAGCACCGTCTTAGATCCTCCTGCCCCACTGCAACCTTGGACACCTTCCTCCAGCACTGGCAGGCACCGGTGTCATGTCTGTGTACATGCCTGTGACCTCCACACACCCCTGCCACATATGCTCCACAGACCCCAAGCCCTGGCCCTCCAACCCCTTCCCCCATCTCATAGACTTGCCTGTATCTAGCTGCTGGGACTTCTCCCACTACCCTGACCTGGCTGTATTGCTGGCTACATGTCTGTGCGTGCACATGCACATGGTGTCCCCTGCCTCTGATCACCCTCCCTCTACTCCCCTCAGCCTCAAGCAGCTCCTTGCAGGCAGGAAGGGGAAACCCACAATTTCCCACTCCAAAGGGGAGAATCTGGGTTTTTCCACAGGAAGTAGAAAACCTGGATCCTTGCTTATGAGGTAAGAAGTGGGAGAACCCCTGTACCTGTAGGTTAGATTTGGGCCTGATTTTTGAGTCGCTTTTGCAGAGGAACACAAAAAAACCCATCTCCCAACACTGTCCCTGAGCTCCCCTTTCTGGTCAGAGTAGAGGATACTTGTTTATTTTATACCTTCTTATGGGCATAGACACCAGGGAAGGATCTGATCAGGAGGATCTGGTCATGATAAAGTAAGGCTCCCTGCTTCATCCTGTGAAGTTAATTTGGCTCATCAAGAGTAGTCTACTTCATTCTAATAGCTTTGGCTGGCGGCACAAACCTTGTTGTGGTGGCGGGAGTAGGGAGAGATGCTGTGCCTTATAGCTCTGTACCATAAGCTTATAAGGCGTTCCAGTCCTGTCTCTGACTTGCTGTGTGATCTTAGGCAAGTTATTTAATCTCCCTGTGCCTGAAAGTGAGGATAATTTGTACTTTCTTCCAAATGGCAGTTATAAAGCTTAACTATGATTTTTGCAGTGCTGTGTGATCTTATGAGGAAAGTAATTATACCATAAGAGTGTTTTGTTTAGGCTGTTATATATTTTATAATTTTTGGTGATTAGCACTACTGTAATTAAAGTCTTAAGCTAGTCACATTCTGGCCTCCCTTTAACTTGTCTTTCCATGAATGCCTACTTATTCACTTGTCCTGCATACAGTGTGTTGTGATCAGTCATTATAGTGGAACACGTGCCAACTGCAAAAGAAACTGAGCCAACAACACTCAGAATAAGTGACTTCTCTAACTTAACAGAATGCTGATAAAAAGAGAAAGATGAATGAAGCCCATAATTCCTTCACTGCTTGCACTTTCTGGTAGTGAAGCATACCAAGCTGCTGAGTAGGTTTTTAAATAACCCCCCCATTATTTGTCATAAAAGGCACCAGGTTATAGAAAATAGAGTGAAAGCAACCTTTAAGAAGGAAGTGTAACCAAGCAGTACAATTAAATGAGATCACTTTCCTTGTAGGTTTGTTACTTTTCATCAGACCTCATTTAATGAGAATTGAAATTAAATTAAAAAACTCTCTGGTGCAGCAGAAAATGTAAATGTAAAAATGCTCTTAATGCTGTTTCATTACACACGAGTTATCATCATGGATGCCACTGGAGATACTATTGGAAGTAGTAAAAGGCCAAATTCTGCTGTACTTGCTTACATAGAAGCTTGCTTCCATTGGGACTGTGCAAAGAGAGCAGGATGTTGCTTATTGCTTGGAGAACTGATTTTGAAACTACTTGAGCACTATGACTTAGAACATTTGGCTGAAACTCAGACGGAGAGACCACAATGAAAAGGAACAGAGATGAGTGGGGAGAGATGACATGAAAAAATGTATGATCGGATGAGAATTGTAAAAAGCCCAAGTACAAAGCAACTAAGCAAAGAAGCACAGAGGAGGGTAGAGGGGAAAACTCTAATATAAATTCTGCATTCACTTGTGCCAGCAAGGTTATTCTGGGGTTTTTCTGTCTGTCATACAAAGCACACCCTTCCCTTTTGCTTAAGAAATACATGTAATGTAAACTCCTGACACACAACAGTTTTAGAACTTGGTCTAGTTTGGCAAGTCTAAAATACAGTTTGTAAGATTTGTTTATCAGTGGACTCCAAAGTACTCCTTTCTGTTTGTGATACCACTTAGGAAAATGGTGTAATATATCCATGGTCAATAACACAAACATCTGGTGGGAGGTTAGGTCTGGGAAATTTCATCTAACAACTTGCTCTTCAATTTACTCTTTGATGTATATAGTGTACAATTAAGATCATTGATTTAGAAATATATGTAGAAGCTTATGCTGGAGGAGAGAGAGATTTTTATAGGGTGAATAAAATTTTAAAATCTGAGGGCATTTCCAGCTGTTTGTAGGGCCACATTATTCTCCACAGAGTTATTCTATAAGATTTTGTTAAAAGGCTTTGCATAACAGATCCTCCTGATAATTCACCTTAATGCAGCATCATAAAATTGACAGGGTAGAATTTGATATAAAGTAATTTTATATTATGGACTCATAGATTTTTAAGGGCATAGGAGCTATTATGATCGTCTGCTCTGACCTGCAGTATAACGCAGGCCATCAAATTTTAGGCAGTAGTTTTTACATTATGGTTAAAATACTTGAAGTTAAATTCCAATCTGTCTTTTTTCCAAAAGACAGACAATCTTGATTTAAAGTAATCATGTAATGGAGAAGCTATAACATCTTTTGGTGTAAACTGTTCTGACATTGTTGTTAGAAGTGCTCTCAGTAGCATGAATTGACAGGGTCTTAGCTGATGCCAAGTGGTAGGAATCATTTATGATCATCACTAATTATTTTGGGTGGGACGCACTTTGATTTTTTCACTGGTGCTGAATGTAACCTGCAGGGCTGTCAGCCACATTTGTTCTCCACTTCAGAACTAAATCTGCTTGACACAATGATATAGTCTTTTGGCATGGCATTGCTCAGACATTATTGGGAACATGGATGATCCAGCTATGAGGGGGAAATTTTTGTCAGAAGAGGATGCTGTAAGAGCCCTGAATTGAATTTAAATTTTATCATTATACCAGATTTCCATGATCAGACTTGAGTTAATTGTACTTGTACTGAATGATTAAGGCCATTTCTTTGCTAATCATTTCCTTTTCTGGCCAGTGTTGGGGGATTGCCATCAATGACTGTAGCTCTGGGAAGAGTCCTAAGGTACACAGGACCCTGCCTGTATTTTTACCACTGTGTTGCCTAACTGCTGAGACTTACCTAACTGGGTAGTTAAAGTGTTGGTGGGCACTGTTGCTACCACTGGAATGTTGGGAAAAAGAAGGCCAAAGAAAGCTGTTGCAGACAAAGCTTTAGCGCGTAGGAGTAATTTGAGTCCTTAAAATCATTACTCACTTTTGTTGTCTCAAAGATTGCTGCCTTTCCTATGACAGTTAAGATCCTCACAAGCCATCCACTCTATTTGTGAGAGGATCTGAAGCGGTTCCTGTCTCAATGATTGAACATATCCCATACACAGCTGCATGAAAACACTCTATTATATGTGTCAAGATGCATCTCTGCTACTTGTGTCATGCAGCAGAGACAACTGTTATACCAGCCACTTCCTTTCTTTGACTCTTATTTTGGGACTGGGCTTACACTTTTAGGTCTAGTGGTCTGACAAATACAGTTTAATAAAATGATTCTGAAGTAATGTAGGGAGTTCATTTTTGTCATAATACCACAAGAGGGATGCTTTCAAGCCCCCCGTGATAGGAGAGGAGGGCTCTTAGTCTCCTGCTTCAAAAGAACAATTCTCTACGCTGTAAGACAGTGGTGCACCTGCGTGTGTGTGTGCGTGTGAAATATTCAAATGACTAGTTGCTGCCTTCACTCCACTGGTCATCTTTGTAATTTGAACTTGCATCTATGTAGATAAATTGAATGTAGGCCTGATTCTGAACTCAGGCACACCAGTGGGTTTTTCTCTGCTATATATAACTCTCTTTGCTTTTAGTCAAATTACAGAATGTAAATGCAATCAGCCAGACTTACACAGGACTCAGAATAGGTTGCTTGAATACCGGGACATTTGAAATCAGCCCACTGCAGCAAGTAGAATACAGGGAACTGCGCAAAGACAGGTTGTGTTGCAATAGCTTGTACAGTCAATGAAGGCTTCTCAAACTTTTGCAGAATGAACAACAGCTTAAAAACAATAGGGACATATGGGTATCACACCATCCTCCCATTTACATTCACATGGATCCACATCCTTTTCCATTTAGGAATAACAGACCCCTCTTCTATCAATTTATGTTTACATGAGTTGTAAGGAATTGGGCTGTGGAGGGGGAAATATACATTTTTATTACTGTTTTGCTCCTGAAAAATCTCTGTTTACTGGAGTGCTGCTTTGCTTCATATAAAGGGCACCCAGAGCCTAAAAGTAATTGGGTGATTGGCAGTGGAAAGTAAGATGTGGTCAGCAAGTCTATTAACTCCTATGCATAGCATTCTAAAGGGACTCTGGCCTATAATAAAAAGCCAGTAATTTATAGTAACTGAATGGGGTACCCCTTCCTTGTCCCTAGGTTATTGGGGGTGGATTCTCTCTTTCCTATTCTAGGAAAATTCTCCGAACAGAGCTAATTGAAAGGGGTCTATAGAGGCCTTGATGATTAAATAACTGAAGTTATCTGTTTCATAAGGGAATGGGAAGAAAGAGAATATTGCTCAAATGTTATTGAATGAGGCGATGTCCATGCTCAAGAGTTAAATCAGTGAATGACAGAACAATTCTACTAATGAAAATGACTAACTGAGGCAATATTGTAACCAGGGCATCATGTCAATAAGAACTGGTGTGATTTATATTTAACTGATATTTGTGATGACTCCAATTGAAAATCCTTGCTATATAATGGAACTGTAAGTTGTAAACATATTGCTAAGGTTCTTGTACACATGCAATATTCAATGGAAATGAGCACCAAGCTCATTTTAAAGCTACAAATCCATTTAGCACTTTACTAAATGGATTTGTAATATATAGTTGTATTACTGTGCATGTCTTTTGACTAATGCATATGTACCTGACTTGTGCTGATTTTCACTTACTTTTAAATTAAATGGTAATGATGGAATTGTAGGAAATAAGTTTAGTCCATTCTACCTGCCAGTGTATACATAATTTCCTTCCCCAGTCTTGTTTTTCAAGAACCTTAAAGAGAGAATTCATGACTTTCTTTGGGAGACTGCTCTATATCTCAGTAGATTTTAATAACAAGTAGTTTGTGCCAACTTTGTGACTACCTTCAAGAAAGGGGACAAATCAGTGTGTGGAAACTACAGAAGCATTGCCCTCCTCTCTATTGCTGGGAAGATTCTTACTCGCATCCTTCTGAATCGCCTCCTCCCCCTTGCCAAAGATGTTGTTCCAGAATCCAGTGTAGCTGTAGACCATCTCAGGGTACCACCAACATTCTTGTTGCATAACAGATCCAGAAGAAGTGTAGAGAGCAACACCAGGAGCTGTTTATGGCATTCATTGGGCTAACCAAAGCCTTAGATTCCATTGTTCATGAAACCTTATGAAAGGTGCTGGCTAGGTTTGGTTGTCCACTGAAGTTCATCAATGTCCTCAGGCTACTGATGGGATGACCACCACAGGCCTTTGCAGTGGATCAGAGATGGATCCATTTGTCATCTGTACTGCTGTCAAAAAGAGCTGCATCATCACCCCAACTCTTTTTTCCATCTATCCATCTTCATGTGACTGATCCTCATCCATGACCACCTTCCTCCTGGAGTTGGAACTGAGTATCGAATGGACAGTCAGCTTTTCAACTTGTGGCACCTTCACAGAAAAGTGAAAGTTACCAAGACTGGCATCACTGACCCTCAGTATGCTGATGACTGTGTTATTCAATCTGCAGTCCACCCTTGACCTTTTTCAGGTGCCTATCATAACCTGGGACTCTCCTTTAATATTGGGAAGACCAGGGTGCTTTATCAGCCTGCCCCAGCACAAGCTGTTTCCCTACCCCCACAAGTTACCATTGGTGGAGAACTCCTGAAAAACACTGAGCATTTCCCATACTTTGGCAGCCACCTCTCCTAGTCAGTCAGTCTTGAAGTAGGAATCAAACATAGGATTTGCTGTGTCAGTGTATCCTTTGGAAAATTGCTTTGCCATGTTTTTGCCTATTGAGAACTTCAGATGGAAACTAAGATCCTGTTCTGATGCAGTGGTTATCTCCACACTCCTCTATGGCTATGTGACATGGGTGACCCATTGAAGCTTTCTTAAGTGCTGGAAATGGTTCCATCAGCATTGCCTCAGGAACATCCTTTGCATTAGATGGGAAGACCACTACACCAATGCCAGTGTCCTCTTGGCAACTACCATAACCAACATTGAGGCAAAGATCATGAAATATCAACTCTGCTGGGCTGGCCACTGAGTACAGATGGCTGACACTTGTCTCCCAAAGCAAATCCTCTTCTTTCAACTCACTCGTGGAAGACAGAGGAAGCACCACAAGGACACCCTGAAAGCATACCTTAAGAAGGGTGGCATCAACCCTATAAACTGGGAAGTGCTGGCTGGTAACAGGGCTCTGGTGCTGCATCATGCATCAAGCTACAGCCCACTTTGAAAAGAACCGTTTTGCTCAGGAAGCTGAGAAATGGCAGAGGAGGAAGGAAAGAAAGTGCACAACATTTTGGCCAAGAGCTGTCATTCCCCTCTCCTCCCCACCCAGTTGTAGAGGGAAATGTAACTGAATGGCTTTCTTTTAAAGATCTTTGATACCTCCGTTTGGGTCAGCCCTTGTATTTGAATAGAACAGTGAATTCTGCTCCATAGGGAAAGTCCAAAACATAGTGGTGATAAACCTTTTGAACACCTCACACTATCCTTTTCCATCTGTTGTATTCAAACTCTGGGTTGGAAGACATCAGTTTTCCCTTGTTTCCTTTTAGCTGAGTTCTATATCGCACATATTTAGAGTCCTACACCCACAGCCAACATTAAAATAACATTAGTCAGGTTGTAAAGAGTAAATGTTAGGCAATGTGAGTTTTAAGGGTTATACACGTACACTTAATTTGGCATCAGTGTGTGTGTGGATTATGATGCATTCTTTATATATACAATCATATATTACTTTATTTATAGGGCCACTGTATCATTCATTGCACAGAATTGTTCTCACTTTTTCTGAGCAAGTACCATAGCTTTTCAGTGTGCCTTTCTTAATATTAACACTCTTCAAAATCCACTCTGAAAGATTATTCATTTCCTCATATGCTTTTCTGTGGCACTCATCACTCTAGTATCTGAGACCATCACAATCAACAATTATTGCTTTTTACAGTTACCCTGTGATGTGAGGTGTAGGGTATGGGTGTTATCTCCATTTCACAGTCATGAAGATGAGACATGGAAAAATAAAGGTCAGAAAGAGCCTCTGTTTTTTTTTATAGTGTGCAGCATTATAAGAAAACACTATCTGTTCAAAGCATAGCTCCCATTGCCTTCAGTTGTAGTTGTCAGTGGTCTGAACTTCTGCTAATTAGAACTATGGTCTCAAGCTGTGTACCTAGTAAAACATGGAACAGAAAATTAGTGACTAGCTGTGTGAAAAATTCTGGTTTAAGGACCAGATCCAAAATAGGACTGAGGCAGATTTTAGGTACCTACTTCCAAAATTCATTTCAATCTCCTCCCCTACTCAGTGACTTCTTGACTCCGAAGATACCTAAAAATCACTAAGTACCACCTTGTTCAGCCTCCAGATACTTTAGAGCCTGTAGTTCCAGTTCTAACACGCCCTGAATTGCCCTGTACTAACCAGCTAGATGTTTAGCTCCATCTAAGCCCCACAGGGATCCAGAAAATAGATGTAGTGGCATCTAAGTCTCCTGAGAGGACCAGCTACTAGGTATAATCCTAGCATGCTTACTACACTCTACTTGAATTAGGCTTCTCCTAAACTGTTTTTGCTTTAAGGCACAGAAGGAACTGGTGCAGGGGTGGGAAATTATTTCAGGTGGAGGGCCTCTTAATGAGTTTTGGTGAGCTGCTGAGGGCTGCAAGGGTAGCCCCATCCCCTGAGAGATGCCCTGCCCCCTTGTTGCCACCTTGGGACTGGAAGTCATCCCAAGCCCTGATCTTTGCCACCAGAAGTCCTTTCCCTTGCCCTCAGAAGTACTCCTTTTGGGAAAGGGTTTGCTATCTTGGAACCTGAAAAAAAGATTATATACTAAAAATCAAACATTGACAAGAGTAATGGCAACTGTCACAAAACCATCATCAGACTCAGGATTTCAAAGTCAAAATAACTCCAACTCCTGATCTTCCAATCCAACCCTCAGATCTCTGGATTTTTCCCAGCTGGTAAGTGGAAGGAAATGAGCAGGGACAAAGGGAAGGGGTGGATAGCAGATCTGGGCCCCTGTAGCAAGGGGTGGAGTGGTGTAGGAGCAGGGCTTGGGTGAATGGGGTGCTGGGGTAGGTTGTCCAGAGGTGGGAAGGGGACCACAGCTCCCTGCAGCAGTGCACAACCCTGGGGGAAAAGTGTGGGCATGTGCCTCCCATGGGGAAGAGGCAGCCTGCCTGCTGTAGGCTGGGGCTCTATACCCTGCTGTCTTGTCCCAGGAGCTCAGTCACATGACCCCAGTGTACCTCCTGCCACCAGGCAGGCAGGGGATGTGCCACAAGGCCACTGTGCCTCATGTCCCCTGCCTGTCCAGTAGGTGACAGTGGCATTGCATGGCTCCACTCCTGGGGCAAGGCATCAGGGCACAGAGACTCAGCCCACTTCTGCCCCACATAGGGCATGTGCCCCCATATCTTCCTTAGGGGTGTGCACTGCTGCAGGGAGCCACCCCCCACACCTCTGGATGACCCACCCCAGCCCACTTGTGGAACCATCACACTTGTGGAAACAGTTACATAACAATAAGAAGATGCTACACTCCTTGGTATTGACTATGCCTCTTCATGAACCTTGTGTTCTTCTATGACCAGGTAACTAACCATCTGGATGAGGGATGCGGTGTCATCTACTTAGACTTCAGTAAAGCCTTTTACTCTGTCTTCTATGGGATTCTTTCTAACAAACTGGAGGGTACTGGGCTGGATCAGTCTACAGTGAGGTGCGTGGACAACTGGCTTGGAAGCTGTTCCCAGAGAGTGGTGATCGATGGGATAGCCTCGTCCTGGAGGGCTGTCTCCAGTAGTATCCCCCAGGGACCGGTGCTTGGACCCGTGCTATTCAATATATTCATTAACAACTTGGATGAGGGGGTGGAAAGTGCAATGATTAAGTTCACAGACAATACCAAGCTGTGGGGAAATGTGGACGCACCAGAAGATAGAGCAAAGATCCAGGATGACTTTGACAGACTGGATTTATGGGCAGAACAAAATCAGATGAAGTTTAATGGGGGGAAGTGCAAGGTCCTTCACCTGGGTAAGAAGATTCCCCCACCCCAAATATACAATGAGTGGTGGTCCTCTGGGTGGCACAGCATCTGAACAAGACCTGGAGGCCATGATTGCCTGGAAAATTAATGTGAGCCAACAGTGTGATGATGCTTCCAAAAGGCTAAACAAAACTCTGGCGTACATCAGTTGCTGTGTGGCCAATAGAGCCAGGAAGGTACTTCTCCCTCTCTATTTGGCATTGGTGAGGCCTCAGCTGGAGTACTGTGTCCAGTTCTGAGAACTGCACTTCAAGAAGATGTGGATAAGCTTGAGAGGGGACAAAGAAAGGCCCCCTGTTTAGGTGAGGGCATGGAGGATAGGCTGTATGAGGAGAGCCTCCAGGAACTGGACCTGTTCAGCCTGAGGAACAGAAGACTGAGAGATGACTTGATAATGGCATACAAGCTGCATATAGCTGCCTAGAGAGAGACATCAGGGGGAGCATCAAGAACTAGACTCGGGGCTCCTGAGGCAGCTCTCAGAGACCATAAAAACTAAGGAGGTGGTAGTCATGGGGGACCTAAACTACCCAGACATCTGCTGGGAGACGCAGACAGC
>JAGPOW010000304.1:31592165-31634452 GCA_030014935.1 Caiman crocodilus
TCAGCATAAAGTCTCCACCCGGTCCCTCACAGATATGAGCCTTGAGAATTTTCTCAAATATCTTTCCCGGGACCGAGGTGAGACTGACAGGCCTGTAGTCCTTCCCACCCCAGGCTCTTTGTCCCATTTTATTCCCTCCACATTTTCATGTACTGCTTGCTGGATATGGAATGACTTCTGAAGTGTAAAATGAAAATGAATTTCATAATAAGAGACTTATTTACAGAGATGGTGCAACACCTGGTAGCACTCGAGGTATGAGCAGAGCAAGTTCCTGTAGATTTCTCCATGCCCTCTTCTCAAACATCTGTGCTCTACTGTTTAACTTCTGTTCAATGTCCTGCCCTCTACCCCCTCTGCTCAGTCTCTTCACCCTCTGCTTTAAACCAGGTTGATAGTGTCCTTTCTCTAGGATGCCTGGCCCTAACAAAGTGAGCTGTCTGAAGGCACAGACAGAAGTGACAATTTGTATCTGATCTGCCCTCTGAAAGGGGTCTACAGCCACAACTAAATACAAGTGCATGACTGCACATCACTTTAAAAGAGCCCAATCCTGTGACGATCTAAACCCTCATTACATGCGGGTTCAAATGAAGGCAGTCCAAAACAGAGCACCCTCAGTAACTTCTGTCTGTGATGGCCAGGAGTAGGGGTTGGCTGATGCAGCCCAGTACTGCTCCTGGCACTTTTCAGAATGGAAGAGGGGAAAGGAACATGGGGAGTTCATTTTAGGTGTTGCCTAGCCAGTGCTGGAGGGTGGCACAAGTGGGTTGGAGACCCCAAAGGCTGCGGGGGCTTCAATTCACCCACTAAGCCCACTATAGCATATCCAGGGAAATCCGAAACAGTCCTCCCTCCTCTGCCTTTTCCTCCTTCCATCCTGAGTCAGCACAGAAGTTTGGTGGTTTGTGGGGATGGGGAGGGGATGGAGCTAGGGGAAGAGGCACAGTCTCTCTCTGGATTGGCTCCAAATTGGAGTTCAATTTCCCACCCTCCCGACCCAACAATTAATATCTGTTGGGTTGGGAGGATCAGTCTCATAGCATGTTCTGTGAAGTGCCATGAATTAGACTCTGGAGCTGCACTTCTGTCTGTGCCCTGAGAGACACCTAGCCTTGGCATAGCCTGAAGCAATTACAGGCCAAGCTGGCTCACTCTAACATAGAGCATGCTTCATGTGGAGAGACTCTCTGGGGTGAGAAATCCCACCCTGGTTTCATTCTGTTCTTCCCTGGGCAGGTGGACTGAGTAAAGCCCTTACCTTTTTCCTGCAATTGTATCTAGGCCTTTTGTTGGTTACTTAGGGGCTGGGGAAATTCTTCCTTTCTTCAGGTCCCAGTGTGGCTACATTAGCACAAGGCACAATCTACCTCTGATCTAGGCTGCTGTGTTATAGGTATGATTAGCTTAGCCATGAGTTTAAGTCACAGGCCAAGCTAGCATCAGCAAGTTACTTCACTTCTCTGTGTCTTGGATTATCCAATGCCAAGCTAGGGAGGGTTATCTTAAACCCACCTGTCTAAAGTTCTCTTAAGATCTTAGAACAATAAGGGCTAAGTGCTGAGCTACAGGTAACCCTAGAGAGGGCCAATCAGTATAGGGAAATAAAATTTCTCCAGTCTCACAAATCAATGTTTCATGACACAGAGGAACGATTGAAGGGGTATCTCTGTGTTTTCTCTGTATATACCTGTGATCAGGAGCTATAGGGATATAAGGTGAAATTGTGTGTGAACATGTCTACATGTGCAAAAGATCCAGGAGCAGTTTACTCGCAAGTAAACTACTCAAGAGTAAACACTCCCAGACATGTGTATCCATGTACAGGGATGTGGGAGATTTTCTGCTTATAGCAGCAGACTGGTCCTGCTCCCTGAAGTCCTGCAACTGGTCCCTGAAGCAGCCAGGGGAAGCTGTAGACTCCCCCTTGGTGCTAGCCCAGGTGTCAGGAAACATCTGTCTCCTGGTGTGAGCTGGGACATTGCTCTCTGCCCCCAGGAGCTGCCTGCTGCTGGGGTGGGTTCTGCCACTGGAGCCTGGATAGGGACAATGTCCCCTACTCTGGCAGTAGGGAACTTTCAAGCCTTACTCCATGATTACAGAGCTGGGAGATCTTTACGTCCTTATCTCCAAGCCCAGCACTCATGGGATTGCAGAGCTAGCACTGGGAGATGAGGATCTCCCATCCCCCATGACTGTGGGGCTTGGGATGGGAGATGAGGTTCTCCCACTGCTGGCCCCACAACCATGGAGCTGGCACTCAGAGATAAAGATTTCCTATCCCAGGTCCTACAACTGTGGGACTTGGGTTAGGAGGTAAGGATCTCCCAGCACTGGCTCCATGACCACACAGCTGGGGTTGGTACGTAAGGATCTCCCAGCACTGGCCATGTAATTGCGGAGCTGGGGCTGGGAGGTAAGGATCTTCCAGCCCACACCCTATGATTGTAGAGCAGGAGCAATTACTAACCATGAGTAAATTTGCTACTTGCATTAGTAGGTAGCAAGTTTACTAGTAATTAGAGCTAATTACTGTGCAGTAAACATTTGCACATGTAGACATGGATCGTTGCTGAGCAGTAATTAACTCTACTGCACAGTAAATTGTCCTATGTAGATGTGCCCTGTGAAACAGTGGAATTCTCTATCAGTACCTCAGATCTTCACTTCATATCCTTTCCAATTCTAAACAAGAAGTTCTCTTTAGCATCGGGAAAGTGCTAGATCTGAGATTTGAAACTGGAGCAGGGGTACATCCAGAATGATTTACACAGCAAAATTTTGTCAGATGTATGGAATTCTCCCCCTGATTCTATATGATTTGTTGTGTATTACAGTGACCAGAATTACCACTAATCTGCCTGAAGCAGATTAGAAAAATGATAATGAAAAGCCATAGGCATTTTTAGGCCTATTTGTTTTATATCCTGTCGTTCCTTTAATGAAGATCTAATGAATCTCTCTTTCACTACACACTTTCTGACGTGAAGTTTATCAGGCTTTTTTTCCAAATAGTTATCATTACATTGTTTCCTTTTCTGCTTGGTTATGGACTGGACACTGGAACATACTAATGAAAATCCAGCTGTTTTTAACAGAAATAAAATAGCTTGCAAAAAGAACCATAACAGTCAGCTAGAAATCTATTTGCCAATATGCAGTTTGGTTAGCTGAATTATGGTACTCCTTAGGTCCTTTCCAAACCTGATTGCTATTTGGATTTTTATCCATCTTTTCCTTCCAAAGCAGGATTGTATTTTGTAGAGTTCTGTCAAGTGTAGCTTTAAATATTTTATCTGATGCTGTGCCTTACTGCCTTGCAAGTACTTGTGGTAATCTCAAGGTGGGCTGAATCCTGGTTATGCTGATCAGTGGCAAAACTCCTTATGAATTCAGTAGGGCCAGGATTTAGTCTGATGTATTTAACAATATATAACAAGTCTCGTTTTCCTACTTGTGCTATTATTCATCAATATACCACCATCTGTTTAGACAATAGGACCTTGTTCTTTATAACCTGTTGTTTAACCAAGCAGGTATTATGTCCTTAGAGTTTGGCAGGAACTTTGAATGAGATTCTGATTTAATTTCCTTTGGTGTGAATCTTGAGAACTGTCATTGACATTAGGAGTGGTGCTCCAGGTTTACTCCTGCATAATTAAGGTCAGCGTATGGCCCTGTTTAAGGAAAGTTGTGGCACTCACAAAAGACCTTTTCTGCAGGCCCATTAGGAGTAAGAGGATTTTTGTTTGTGTGCATGTGTGTTTCTATAGACATAGTATTACATCTTACCCTTTTCATTCACTAGGTCCCCATCGGCCAACACAATACCTAATTACCTTGGAAAGTGATTGATGTTCACTTTAAAGCCAATATGTAGGTGGGAATGCATTTTATAATTTTTCATTCCTTAATTTATCTCCTCTTAACAGCTGATTTTTGCTTTCCACATGGGGCTGTGAGGCGGTTTTCCAAAGGAAATATTTGGATAAATAAAAACGTAAATCACAATTTCATGATGAAAAGTTCTTTTATTTCGTTCAGTTTATTTTTTTAACCCATACAAATTGATTGTGTTCACATTGACCAACCTGCCTGGGGACTTTTCAGAGAGGAAACAAGTGGGTGGGAAATGGTCCTGGAAATGTAATCAGATGAGGATGTAAATTTAATGGTTTTCAATATGCTTCAATATTAAAGAGAGAGGGGAGAAAAACAACTTCCTGTTGTAGTCTTTCATTGTATTGAATGGACAGTACAGAGTGAAATTGGATTGGAATTTAGAGCCTTTAATATGTCCTTTATGTCCTAATTTGCTGCATATTGCTAAAAGACTATACCTTCAGGGCCAAATGTTATGAATATTTCTGTATCAAAGTACTTTATTCTTCATAGAAATGGTCAGACAGGAGTCCACAAGATTGTGTTTTCTTGGGCTAGTATCCAGGATGGATGGCAAATGTGCGTGTACTTTCCTTTCCACCCAACCTCCTTGCTTGCCAGCCTTGACTTGCCTGTAATATTCTGCCAGAAAACAGATACCCGTGTGTGTCATGTCACAAGTGTCCCAACTGACTCCTTAATGCTAACATCCCAGAGAAGAATCAAAAGCTTCAAAAGTTGGATGAGTTTCAGATTTCACTGAAAGCATTGAGGTAGTTTATATTTACTTGAAATTTAAGGAGCTATGCAAGGCTTGGTGACCTCACTATGTCATTTTGTGCAGGCTTTTTTGCCCCAAGTACTAGTTATCAAGTGTGTCTTACTGGTATCAGCAAAGCCCAGTAAATGCCCAGGAAGGATCAAGGATGCAAAAACTGATAACTGGTTTCTAATTTTAATGGGTAAACACCATTTCAAATCCATTGGTTCTCAAATTTTTTTTTTCTTTGAACCATCCACTTCCCCTGCTGTCTAAAGCAACCCTGTCCCTGAGTTTCCAGGAAAGGCACAGTTTTGGGACTGTTTCCTAGTGTCCCTAAAAGAGGACTTTTGTCCTGAATTTTGAAAAGCACTCCAAGAATATAGAAGCCAGGTAGGGTCCAGATGAGTGGAGGCATCCTGAAGCTGCCTGGTGCTGCTGCAAACAGTTATGCTACTTCTAGATTAGGAAGTGGTGCAGTCATCTTCACTCACACAGCTCAGGTCAGCTAATTAGTTCTCTGTTTCAGTACCATGTGAGCATGGCTGTACTGAATTTGCTGTGCTCAGATGTTGTGTTCTTTCCACTTGAGGTACACTGTGATTATTTCTCTAATTAGAAGCAGATCCATGCATTCATGTGGCACTGTGCCTAAGTAAGTTAGCTTCTTGGAGAACTGATTAGCCTGTCTGTAATGCCACAATATGAAAAGTACAATAACTGGAATTAGAAGTGATGTAATCTGCTTCCAGTGCTGGGGTTTGAGGAGCATTCAGGGTTGTGATCTGGATTGTTCAGCGTGAAAGTTGATTGCTTTACTTGGTTCCAGACTGAGTGGTTCTTAGATTAAAAAAATGTAGATCTTGGAGGCCTGAAATTCAGCTCTATTTTAATGTAGCTATGTAGGCTCCCAGCCACCCCATGCTTACTAGGGGTGTGTGAAATGGGCTGTATTCGATTTGGATTCAGCCTGAATCGGGAACAGTGATTCAATTCGTTGATTTGGATCACTGTCCTGATTTGATTCAGCGAAATCTGAATCTGAAAATTTGGTGCTGATTTGGAGAATCAGCGATTTGGACTTAAATGCACCTTTAAATATTTTTTCTACATAGCTTGAGATACCAGGCATGGCTTGGGAATGCTGCAGTGGTGGGGTGGATGAAGTGTCTCACAGGAGCATGGTTGGGTCCCCCATGTGCTTGGCGGTGAACCTGGAAATGGACCAGAAGTACTTCCAGTCCACTTCTGGGTCAGCCGCTGAACACACTAGGGGGCCCCTCCCATGTCCCCAAGCTCAGTGATCAGCTACAGGGGGACCCTAGGTGCCCCCCAAGCCTATGAGGCACCAGTTGCCAAGCCAGGGGGGCAAAAGGAGGAGGCCCCCAGCACACTCCCTGGTAGACCCGGAAATGGATTGGAAGTGCTTCTGGTCCACTTCTGGGTTTGCTGCTGAGTGCACTAGGCCGCTGCCCGTGCTTCTGTGGGACTCTCCATCCTCCCCAACATCTCAGTGTTCATGAGCCACCTGGTACCTTGAGGTATGTAGAAAAAACTTAAAGCTGTGTTTATGCCTGAATTGTCGAATCTTTCCGAATCTCTCCGAACTGATTCGGAGGGTTCTGATTCAATTCAGTTTGGAGAGATTAAAGGGTCTTCTGATTCAGTTAGGATTCAGAGATTTGGCCACTGAATCGGGCTGAATCTCCGCCATATCAGATTAGCAACTGAAGTTTTGCACTGCCCTAATGCTTACTGCTTCTGTGTGGTTGTCACTTTTTTTTGGTTGAGGTATTACATTTCAATTTTTCTAGTTTTATTCTGGTTCAGTGACCAGACAAGCATGATTTTTCAAAAACCACTACTATGTAGGGGTGGCAGCTCCTTTTTCAGTGGACTTCTGAATGACCATCCATTTCCTTTCTATATCCAGCTACCAACATGGTTCAGCTTATTCATCAGGCTGTCTCATTACAACCACCCACCTTCTAGTGCCTGCTTCTTGCTTCTAACCAGTTGTACTCAATACACTCTACTTCTTCACATTTGTTACTCATTCACCCTATTTGTCTTTTCTGGTTTTTAAGACTTTATTTTCTTCATACATTATACATCTGGAATTGACCTGGTTGAGATTTTTTCTGTTGGATAATGCCAGTTTGTTTAAACTGAAACTGCTCATTGGAAAGGACCAATTTTGAGGGATTTCCTATTTCAAAACAGTTTTGGAATTACTAACCCCTCCTATTTTGCTACTTTTTAAAATTGCTAGTGATTTGCTTTGTTAAACCTGCCCATGGCTTTCTTAGACATAGCATGCATGCACTTTCCTACCGGAAATATATTTCTAACTAGTTACAAAACTAGATGATTAAAGCAGAACATGTGTACTATCTCTCAGGAAATGTTTATGTTGAGCATTAAGAAAGAAAGCAATAAAATAAACATTTAGAGCTGTTAGGCTAATTTATCCTATAACAAATCTGAGCATATGGGGATATCTGCAGATACCTCTTTATGGCATCTACCTGTGGTATTCCCAGGAAGAAATGTCTTTAAAATATTGGTCATTGTCCTACTTCCATGTTGGATATCAGAAGGTTGCCTGTGTTGGGTGGAATATCTAACATAATGACTGGTATCCACCACGTGTTTGATAAAAGGGTGCTTCTTTGATCCATGGCATTTGATCACACAAGAGAGGAAATTCTGTAGCACTAACAGACATCACAACATTTGAATTCCTTTTGATTTCTTCTGGCATACAATAGAAAACTGCATATTTTTTTAGTTACAGTGTGAGATCAAGATGCAATTTAATGATACCGTGTTTGTTTCAACTAGTAGATTATTTATTTTCCCAATCAATAACATTTGCATTTCTAGATAGCTCATTAGGTAAGGAATAAGAATGTGAATCAACTGCAGTATCCTTCTTTTTAGTTGTTTTTAAAAGGTTCAGGGATTTTTTTTTAGGCTAAGACTACATATAAGAAATATTTTCTCTTTTTGCTCAGCTAACACTTAAGTACTTGAGAGGGAACAGACAGTGCTTATGCATGTGAAGATTGTGCGTTGTTCAGCTTCTACAGGACTGATTGTTACCTTGGGAACTGGTTTTATAGATCTAAAATTCTTCTCTTTCCAAGCATCTTGGAGACCTTAAAAACCAAGGCAAGCATTGGCAAAAGTTCAGTGCCTTTTAAAAAATCTGATTAATATTTGAAACTCTCAAACATTTTAGGTTCAAAATCCATGCACGGTATTTCCTGTTCTGTGCTGATGGGAAAGCAAGGGGAAGAGACCTGGAGGCTCTGATCCAAAAAAAGGGTCAAGGCATTGTACCTCTCAGTTTTGTAATGCCTCCCTTATACATGTTTGGTACCTGTAGTGCAGTCCCCAATCCTGAGCTAGGGCCCTGACCACCTATGCAATACAGGGGAGAGTCAAGTGCCTTAGAATGGAATCCACAACAGCATGTATGTTGAGTGGGGAGCCTCGTAGTGTAGTCAATATGGAAACTTTGAAGATAGAGGTGTCAATTGAGGTGCAGATCCTCAAAGGAACCAAGACACCTAAAAGTGAGGCTCAGATGGAATCTATATACCATGAAGGCACTATGAGTGGATCTAGGATTTTGAAAGCTGGGGGAGTATAGTACTATATCATATAACACAACACCTTTTTCTCCTGTTAAAAAGAAACCAGAAGATTCACTAATAAGCAAGGGGCCTAAAGCTACAATATTCAGTTTAAGATTGAAGCACGAAAAAGAAAAAAACTTTATTATCATGTGCCTTACTTTGCTATGTTACATATTAGACATAAAACCAAAACAAGTGAAGCAAAAATAATCAAAAGATGTTGTTTCATTACTCCTGTAGTCCTTATAGTTAAATGTATGCGTCTCTTTCAGATTTGTGAAACAAAATCTAGCCTTCTTGAGCATCTTGACAGTTATTGAAAGTTATTTCCACATCTGAATTAGTGTTTGCCTGAGTTAACATTTCCACACCTGATTTAAAGTTTGTATCTAGAATTAAAAAACAAAAAAACCAGGCTGCACTGCTTTGAAATGAGAGCTACATTAGTTGGAGCAGCTAACAGACAGTAGAATTGGGTAAGGAAAGATAGCTTGGGTATTGGAACCATTAAAGACTGTTAAAAAGGAAAGAGGATCATTAACACCTATAGAATGAAGAGTTTAGAAGGAATTGAGGGGCTTTTGTACGTGCCACAAAATTGGCCTTTAAAGCAGCTTAAATGCCTTTTGCATTGCTTTAATGGTGCAGCTGTTTACAATGTTGGTGGCGTATTGCACTTTAATGGTGCGGCTGTTTACACTGTCAGCAGTGTATTGCACGTTAAATGACTTTGGGATATAGCAAAATAAAACACCTTTGAAGTGTTTTATTTTGCTTCCTAACAAAGTGCTTGAGCTGAGGAGGGAAGCACGGGGCCATGCAGGCAGCCCATGTAAACAGGCTCCACTGAAGGGAAAAAAAAAGTGGTGAGCCTGATCTTTTTTTTTCCTGCTCCCTAGAGCCTACCTGCCTGGGCTGCACAGGGGCCTGGTGCTTCCCTCCATGGCTATGGGGAGAAGGGGGAGAGGGGAACGGTGCTTCCCTCTGCAGCTGCGGTGCCCCTCGTGGATTGCCCAGGCCAGGCCACCTAGGGGGTGCTGCCGCCACCACCATGGAGGGAAACACGGGCCGCTCCGCAGCTCAAGGACTGCTCCACTCACTGGCAGGTTGCCTGTCTTCCCCCCACCCCCTTGGCTGCTGGAAAGGCAGGTAAGGATTGGGCCTGGCCTTTGTGTACATGCCATAGGGGTTTATTTCAGTTTAATTCAGTGTTTTTAAAAACCCACCACTTCAATTTAGGGAGAATTAAACTGTGGGATGTACAAGCAGCCAACCAGATTATAATGAGCCATGAAGTGAATAGACTTCCTCACTGCTGCCTGACTAGAAGTGTATCTGCCACTGATAGTCAGTTTTTAACTTTGGATGGGTTAGGAATCAAAGGGGAATGCAACTGTACCACTACACCCTGCCCTTGATCTACCCCTGGCAAAGACTGAAGCTCAGCAAGCACCTCAGAGTTTGACATTTAAAATTCCCTAGACTCCTCAAATTCTGTTTCTGTACATACTTAGAAGCATTTCTGTCACAGAAGGGCTCAGTAGTTAGTCTTCTCTGAAAACTAAACATATTGTAATGTGTATACATAATTGGTTGACTCATGCTTCAAGACTAGTCACCAGTGGTTGAGAATCCAACTGCATGAAGATATCAAATGGGACAACCAGAGGTTTGTCCTGATTTTGGTACTGCTTAATAGTGGTATTACCAGGGATCCTGGTTTTCTCTGATTTAAAATAGCCACAATTTTTGGATTAAAAAAATAAACCCAAATCCACATTTTTCCATGATGAAAATGAGATAGCATTATAGCACTTATCTCTCCACAATGAAATAGCACTAATATATATATATATATATATATATATAGTGCCAGTTAATTGAGCGGCCCAAACAGGTGTCCTTGCCTGTTTGGGCCGCTGCTTCTCCCATTGTGTCCTGAGTGTTGCTGCCCCTTCTGTGGCATCACCTCCCCTCCTGTGGCATCTCCAACCCTCCTGTGGGCCCCACAGGACAGGAGACAGGCAGGAAGAGGAGGAGATTTGCTAGCAGTTTTCAAATACATAAAGGGATTATGGAGAAAATGGTGACAGATGATTTTCTGAGTCTTCAGGGGACAAGAAGTAACCATCTTAAATAGCAATGAATTTTTATGTTGGATAGGAGAGGACTTTATGAAGGTAGTTAAGCATTGCAACAGATTACCTAAAGTAGTGATGTCCAACCTTTTTGCCCTGTGAGCTGGGTGAGTGGCACAGGGTTGGTCCATGGCTGGATCCTACATGCTGCTCTGGCCCCATGTGCCAAATTTGGACATATGCTGGCCTGACCCAAGATCCAGCCATGCTCCAGAGCAGCCCTGTATGCTGTTGTGATTTTGTGCACAGATCAGAAATTTGGCATCGAGATAGTGGTAATTAATGCTGCCACCATTCCCTTCCTGCCAAGTTTTCAGACCCATGGAGAACCCAGAGGACTGGATGACATAGCTATATGGGCTGGATTGGGCCTGCAGGCCGGAGATTGAGCACCACTGACTACAGAGATTGTGGAGTCTCCATCCTGTGAAGATTTTTAAGAGCAGGTTATGCAAACACTTCTCTGGGAAGCTTTAGACAGAGATGATCCTGCCCTCCTTGGAGAAAGAGTTGGACTTGATGACCTCCAGAGGTTCCTTCCAGCCCTATTCTTTTTTTTTTTTTTTTTTTAAGATTCCAGGGATTATCTCATATCAGAGTCCCATAAAGATCAATAAGCTAGTTATTCCTCCTTCTGTCTTGCTCAATTCAGTTGGTTCTTCCAGAATATGCCTATGAGGTTGAATTCTACTCAAAATGCAGTGCAATGCAGCAGCAGTTAGAGCTTTTTCGTAAAATATATCCAGAAATAAGGTGATTGTGATGCTCCCAATACATACAATAGTTTTGTGGCTATAGTACTGGCCCTGGATGTGTGAGAACCAGATTTAGTTCTCTATTCTTCAGAAGAGATTCAAACCCATGTCTCCCAACTCTAACATTAGTGCTCTAAAGACTTAGACTGAGTTTCTTTGAGAGCCATGGTTAGGGCTCCTTATTCCTACCTCTGCTACCTGTTCTATTTTCCTGCAGATATTACAGTTTCTAATGATTTGGGGAGCCTTGCTTGAGACTTACAACCTGTTTTTCAGAGGCACCAGTGATCTTCAGGGAAAGCTGCAAGTTCTCTACATTTCTAAAGAAGGCATGAAAAATGTAAGTGCCAAAAACAAGTTATATTTTTAAAAGCTTTGGCCTAGTACTGGATGTCCAGCTTAATCTGCACTGTTAATACATGTCTCTGACTAGAAGAGATGAATATCAACAGAACATTGATTGAAATCTCTAGAAAAATAAGGGATGTATCTCATACCCATAATATGAATAGAGGCAGGGAAAAGACTGCATCCCTAGCAGCCCAGGGAAATATAAATGCTTGCAAGCTAAAACCAGTTATATTTACCATTAGAGACCATTGTATGTATTTTTTCTTTTTTCTTTTATTTGTTACATTTCCCCACTTTTGTGTGACAGGCTTCCCAAGTTGATTCCCTGTGAGCTCTTTAAAAAAATTTTTCTTCCTCAGGAAGAGATACTCAGTCTTTTTATCTGCCTGCCTCTGCAGTACTGTTTTGTATCAAGACTTGGCTTACCTAATTGATAAATAGCCTTGTGTGTGATGATTTTATGACCCCCCCTCCTCCATTTATCTTTTGAGAAATTGCTATGTTAGTAATTATGCTAAAGGATTAATGAAAAAAAAACCCTGGGAAAAACAGGTTATATCATGCAGATAAAAACAACAAAAAATCCCATTTCTTCCCTTATTTGAGAGAGGGTTTCTGCTTAAAGATTTAATCTTTAATTACATTTATGTATTTTATTTATAGTCCTTTTATTATTTTTCCAGAACATGCTGACAAAGCAGTGGTTTTGTTAGCAGAATCTATGGTATTGCTATAATAAATATTACAACAAAAATCTCCTCTGGACTATTTCCCTGAGCATTTGCAGTTTGAGAGTACATTTAGATTTGGCTACCATGAATTCATACTTTGTATATGTGATAGGAAAATCATCATTGTGAAAATATATATTGCCTTAATGGGTACAGAACTGGCATGGAATAACAAAGGCAAAGCTAACAAACAAGGAAAGAAGTTTGTGTTTATTGGCATAGAGCAGAGCTGAAGCCAGTTGTTCACCAAATTTGATTTTCCAGTAACTGAAGCTAATATTTTCACAAAGACATACCTAGGTTTACCTCTACCCTTGCTGGTAAGGATTGTATTAACCTTGTAATAATACATTGTTAGTCAATGTAAGAAAATCATTTGTACAAGGTTTTATGTAGAATAAGCTTCAGCTTCTGTGAGCAGAAAAAAAATTTGTCTGTTTTTCTCTGCTAATAGTCCATTCCTGTGGCAAGATTGCTGTCTAGAATCCACACATCAGTACTGGGCTGAGGCCCCTGGAAGGAAGGCCAGCATGCTGTTTGATCATCTCTTTTCACAATGGAGGTAACAGTGTGAGTAAATAAAGGCTGCTTGCAGATGTTAACCTCCCCACCACCAATGGTGTTTTATTTTAAACTCACCATGTTCCTGCACTGAACCCAGGGCACACCCAAAGAGGCAGTGTCTTAGCTGGACCAGGCTCACCTGATGTGTGTATAGATTGGGCACTTTAGTGGGGCTTTTTTGGTGCTTTTATCTAATAGCTGATTGAATGTGCTTTAGATCAAAGTGCCAAAGAACTCTGCTGAAGTGCCAGATCTATACAGATGCTGCAGAGCTGGGTTGAAGTAACATACTGCTTTTTTTGGTAAGCAGGTAATTTTTTTAAATGTCTGCAAGCAGCTAAAATGCTTATTTTATACTTTATGCATTATATTTCAAATATCCTCAGGTTCTACATAATCAGTTTCTTCTTTATTATGAAGCTGTCCTGTGTAGTTTTAGACATCTGCTACAACACAGAAGAGGGGCATCAGAGTGGGAGACTGGTACCAAAAGAAGAGACAATGTTATAGTTCATGCCAACTTCCTTGTAGAATTAATTCACATGTAAAGACAAGAACCAAGAGGTACCAGCAAAAATCAAAAGTGAACGTTTTTGGGAGTATTTCAGTATAGGTGGAAAACAGATGAGGCCAGGGTTAAGTACAGACATTTGCAGAGGGTAAACTGGGATCAAAATGGCTGTCTGAATGAAGAGACATGTGAAAATAATGTGCAAATTAGAAGAGAATTTCAGTTTAAGATTGAAGCAAAAAAGAAGAGAGAGAACTGTCAGCCAACGGGCTTGTTCATGTCCAGTGAGAGCTAGTGACCAGGCCTGTAGAAGAAGAGTGAGTGGGCACAGGTTTGAGGGTGATAGGATCTTTAATGTAGAATGAAACAAGTTCATTAAGGCAGGGGTGGATCCAGAGAGGGTACTCCCAACCTGCTTTGATTTCTGTTCCACCCAAACTTTAAAACCAACTGCCTGGGAGGGGCAGTGACATTTCTGTTCAGGTAGTGCTGAGAGAGTCAACTGACTTCATGACTCCCTTCTTCCTGTTAATCTCTCTGCACTCCACAGATGTTAATGACTATCCATCCTTTTTAATGGTCTTGATGTTTCATTATTCAAACTATCCTTTCTTCTGCAATTTTGTTGTCTTATAGCCATTCTTGGTAATACCTTTCTTTTATTTTACAGCCCAGCAGACTGTGTTTATCTCTAGCCAAAAACCTTCACTTGTATGCAGGGTTTAGATTATGAATTGTATGGGGTGGTTTGGATAGAGGTGATCCTGCCTTAGGAAGGGGGTGCGGCTACATGACCTCTGGAGGTCCCTTCCAGCCCTGCTTCTCTATAATTCTAGGTCTAGAAATGACAGTCTGTCCAATACTTCACTGTCAGACAAGGTGCTCAAGAAGGCTAGATTTTGTTTTATGAATCTGAATTAGACATGTATGTTTAACTATAATAACTACAGGACTAGTGATACAGTATACTTTGACTTTTTTTTTTGCCTGGTTAGTTGTATTTTTAAAAAACTTTCTATTTACTGTAGCAAATTAGTGAGTGCATACTCCAATAGTTATAGTTGTTTTTTGCTTCAATCTTAAACTGAATAATATAATGCAAGCCCCCTACCTTATTAGTAAAACTTCTACTTTCTCTTTAACTGGAGAAAAATGTGTTGTATTATGTTATGTGTCACACCACCTGCATCCACATTTTCAAAATCCTCAATTTGCCTATGAATTAAGGATAGAAAAATCAAAAGATATTTGAAACTGGATCCTCAAATTAATGGGAAGCCAATGAAGTTGTGTGGGTATGTATGTGAACTTTTTGTATATGGGAGGAGGAGGCAAAAGACAACTGTATTTCTCATGGTTTACAGTGCGATAGCTTTGGGAAGCAGTTGTTAGGTAAGTTACCCATTCCAGTGCATCTAAAAGCCCTATGTGCATTTGTAATAACACTTTCTGGAGCCTGGTCAAAATACACAATTATTAAAAGTCAGGGGTTTTAACTAAGGTTTCCTCTTTCTAATTTGTATTTAAAAAAAGAAAAAAAAAAGAAGGATGATTGCTTTGTGCAGCTAAAGTTTCAGTCAAAATGAACAGTTTTTAAGGTAGTAATTTCCTCTTTCCTCAAAGGAAAGTCTGGCTTCTAATGCCAGCCATCTCAACACCCCTCACCACACTCTACTTACTGTGTGGGAGAAGAACTACTTAATTCACCACAGCTGGTCCAGCTCTAATACTTTTGCACTTACAGCATGCAGCTGCAATGATCTTTCCAGTAGTCAGAGAGAGAACCTTTTCTTGCCAGTCTTTGGAAGGGGTCTTTCTACTCTGTCACATGAAGTCTACTGAGCTAAAATTTGAGATGGCCAGAGAGAAAGCAGTTGAAAGAGTCAGATGATGGCATAGTGGAATCCGAGAAGTGACATCCATTAGAAATATTGCAGAGGTAGAAATATGCTTGACATTTACTGTCCATATGGCATTTCCAGCACTGGAAATGGAAAGTTATTTGCAACAGTTGCAATGGTGATTGTATCAGTACCTGACAAGCTGTTTAGGTTACCCTCTGCACAAACCACCAGAGCATTCTATTATGACTCCATAGACATGATTTTGAGTCCTGCTCTGAACCTAGGTCAGGGCTGCCACCAGCTATGCCAGTTGTAAATGGATATCTGGACATTCATGTGGGGGAGTCAAAGGTGTGATTCTAGACCCGTTACTCTGTTATGTGCTGTTGACTATAGATACTGGTGTGCCCTGACCAGTGATTTAATTTGTTTGATGAGCTCTTAGGATCAGGCAGCCATTTGTCATTGAGAAATGTAGAAGGAAAGAGTAGGTATCTTGAGAAATAAAAAGTTAGAGGTAGAGGAGGTAAAGTAGAGTTTAGAAATAAAGAAGAGCTGTCTCAAACTGCTCTTCCCAATCAAAAGTTGCAGTTTTTGGACTTTAGTATATTAAGCTTCAGGAAGCTGAGGCATAGTCAAGTATACTATATCTGGACAAGCAGAGAATGTGGGTGAGGAACCATTACAGGTGTCAACATTGTGTTTAGTAGCATAAGCATAACTGTGATGGGTAAGGCAGAGAAAATGAGAAAAGGAAGAGAGAGAGAAAAGAGCTAAGACGATAGCATAGTGAATCATGTCTACGGAAAAGATTTTGAGTGGAAAAAGCATTGACGGAGCTGTATGCAAAATGGTTTTGTTGGTAGGAGTGGAAGCAACAGAGAAAGAGAGCATGCCCCTGCTAATTGGCTCCAGGACTAGGCAGTCTAATCAAAGGCACCAAGGAATATAAATACTCCTCCACACTTTGTTTCTCCTCCACACTTCATGAGGGCTGCTTGGCTAATGAGGTGAAAATGCTATCATTGTAGGTGAAGGGTCAGAAATAAGATGCTCTTAATGAGCTTCCCTTTTACTATCCCAGCTGGTAAAGGAGTGGGGGTTAGAGCATGTTGAAACTCAGAATTCTCACCCCAATAGTCAAGAAAAGGCTTAAATCTGAATTGGAATTAAATCTAGAAATTTCAGAATTTCTTGTGGAAAAGAAATCCAGAACATTTTTCATTTTAAAATATTTGGAATGACATCATTCAATTTTCTCCGAATGAAATGAAGCAGATTCCTAGGGCCTCCTTGATCTGCCGCAACTCCCAAGGATTTCATTTGGGCAGAATTTTGTTAAAACAGATATATGTCTGCAAACCGTTTTGATGTCGTTGTACTGGCAATTTGCAATGCAAAATATTGTATTGGAAAACTCCTGCCAGCTTTCCAGAGGGACTTTTAAGCCATGTCTGTTATGTTAGGATTTTTGTTAAGCATATTATTATAATGTCAAGTGAGCTTGTCTGTCCACTAGACTTTTCCCCTTTGAAATAACAACAAAGCCAGACATTTTTGGTGTAGAATACTGGTCTCTTGCACTCTTGCTTTAAATCCAGTCTAAAACAATTATTTTTCTCTAATTCGCTGTTCTTTTGCCTAATTTAGGTTTTTAAGAAGCATTTGACAAGCAGGCAGCACAAATCCACCTCTTGCTCATGGAAAGTATTGTCTGCAGGCTTCCTTTCCTGCTATGCAGTGATCAACTCTGAACTCTCACCCAAATGGTAGCTTGATTGACAGTACCAGAAAAAAAATCTATATAACTAAATAAAACATTTGAGGACTAAATAAAACATTGAGAAGAAATACGCATTGTTTCAGACACCTGAGAGTGGAAAAAATGTAAAACATTCCAAATTCATACAGGGTCACTGGGGGCAAGCAGCAGGTTTGCATACACACCTATATAACTTGGCGGCTCTTGCAAGAAACTCTGAATTATAATATACAGAGAATGAACTGTACTCAACTGCATAAAATAAGACCATTTCTAATCTAGGGTTTCTGATGACAACAGCTACTCTAGTGGCTTGTTCATATCATCAGAACTCAAAAAAAATGCAGCTGTGTAATATACACTTTAGGTGTATTTTATTATTTCAAAATAATTGGATAGTATGACAGCTAATGGAAACTTACATTATACAGACATCTAGTTAAATTTCACATGGCGTTCAGTCACTTACATCCCTACTAGGTTCAATATGTTTGTTTTGATTTTCTGCAAAATATAGATCTAACATATTCTTATAAAAAATTAAGCATCTGAAGATATTTTTGGAGGAAAAGAATTAATAATAGTCTGTGGACATTCTGTTTGCTTTAAAGTAGGTGGGGGTTTTGCTATCATTGGGACTAAATTTGATCTTTTGGTTCAGCAAAGCAGTAAAATATGATTTTGTAAGCTCTGAGCCTCTAAACACTAATGTACATGGTTAAATTCTTAATTATATATATATGCTAGTTGCCCCATCCCAGTGGTAAGCACACATGCAAGTGTTTTCAGGCCTGACCTTTAGTTGTCATAAATCTCATTTTGCAAAAATGGATTATTGAATTTTGGGAACTTCCTGAATGGTTTGCTTTGCAGCCTTGAGGGGAAAGGTTCAGGATGGTTTTCATTTGCTCTAAATCAGTTTGCTTCTGTTTACAGTACCTGCATTTTCCTTTAACAAATATTTTTAACAGGTTTTATAATTAGGGGATGATAATGTGTTGTACTGTTACAACATCTCTTATCACTGGGTCTTAAAGTGCCTCAGAAATGCTTTCTTGTTAAGGCTCCCAACACTCCTGTTTAGCTGCTTTTATATTTTTATTCCCATTTTAGAGATGGTGGAACTAAGAGACAAACAGAATATGTGTCTTGTCCAAGCAGCCACATCAGAAATAGAACCAAGACCTACTGGTTGTCGCTCCTGGACTCCTTGATGCACTTAATTGTGCTCCCTTTAGAAGCATCTGCTTCACTATCATTAATAGATGAGAAGAGGCTAGCTGCACCTTGGACTCAGCCAGCCATGCCTTGTTGGCAAAATATTTCAGTGTGTAGGGTACTTTATTGATTTAAATGGGATGTAAATTCATGCTTACAATGAACTGCTTTGTTAAATCAGAACCTATCCAAGCATTTGAGTTGAAATCTGTACATGAAGGGGAGAGTTCCTCCCCCCACACCTCCTAAAAGAAACCTGATAAAATGATGTGCATTTTGTTGACAAATAATGGCAACATAAGCTAATGAACATCTTCAAAATGGTCATTTACATACCCATTTGTCCCTTTAGTAGTAGAAAAAAATACAGATCTCCTGCCTGTGTCTATTTAAAAAAGAAAGAGGGAGGAAAAAAGCCCCTCCTGCCATTTCCCCCCCTTCCCATTCTTAGAGTAAGTAGTTGTATTTTATGATTATATGTAGAAGGTATTTTTGATTTTCTATTTTCTAGCCATTAGATTAAGAAATACAAGTCTAATTGGGAATCCAGTATGGTGCATGCATTTTACTTTATCACACAAATATTTCATTATATTATGTGTGAGTTTATAGAGAAAATGGTCTATGCATATACAAATTTGATTTACATTCCTAATGGACCTCCTACAAATTGACCTAGCTAGCCCTAGCAGCAATGCATATCATTACATTAAGTGTAAGTATTCGGTACTACAGTATGACCCTGTTGTGACCTACACAGCTACTCTGCTTTAAAAAAGTAAATGAAAGCACAACAGAAAACCAGAAAAAGAAATAGATGCATTAAGCTTTTTTCCCTGAAATATTTTAACTTAACCTCAACATATGACAATATTATCAGAGCACTTGATCACTGTTAAAATTAACAGATGGCTGTTGTACCAGAAGGGAATATTTCAAGCGAATAATTCCACTTAAAATATTTAACCCCCCCCAACATTTTGTGGTTTATGCTATTTGAAGTTATGGTGGCATGTTTGATTAATGAGCTGGTTTATTGGTGATGCAAATAATGTGTAATGTCATAAGACCCATATGTTGTACATTACAGAGGTATTAAACTTACCTTGGCACAAAGTAAAAAATCTAAACTATCCCTCTGGTAAAATATATAATTTCTGGTATATGAAAAAAAGACATATTGGCATTGCCTGTATTTATGCTTTTGATAAATTACATGTCATGCTTATTTAATTTTAGTACCCAATCGAAACCAATTTTTTTCTTTTGCTACTTTTTATCATGTTTTCTTCATTTACCCATTGTGTTTGTGGCAGTCACTCAGCAGGTCCTATACCAAAACTGACTGTGGCAGCAGATTGAAATATGCCTGACAGTTGTGAATAAAGTTTTTATGAAGCAGGACAAAATTGCCTAATCTTCATAAGATAAACTAAAATCAATATTGAGCTTATCAAAAGTGGTACAAACTGCACTGGAATTTGGAAGCAGATGTATATAGCAAGAACTGTGAGAAACATTGCAAGCACAATACCAGACCATGCAAACAAATTTACCTAGTTTCAGGTGTCATCAGAAACTTGAACCTCAAGCCAGTCTACCAAAGATTAGAGCCAGGATGGTTTTTTAAATTTTTTTTAAAGACTTCACAATATTATGATTTGGCTTACAATTTTATGTGAAAATAATGTGCAGTGCAGTGATCAAAACCAAGCATGGGTTGGGATGCATTTTACTTTGATATTTCGGGGTTTCTGGAACTGAAAACTAGAATGAAATTTAGATAGTGAGTTAGAATTTTTCACGAATTTCAGTTAAATCAAACTACCCTGGTTTATATCACTACCCAGGCATACCTGTAATATTTAAAATGAATTCTTAAGTATTGCAGTTTTTTTTGTAATGCCAAAAATGGCCATTTCTCCCAATGAGGGAAATTCTAAATTAGAAGCATGTCTCGATGGAAAACAATTCCCTTCTTTTCAAATTTCAATTCTTCCTGCCAATGTAGTGAGCTTGATACTGCATCTTTTACTTTTCCATGGACATCAGTTGATCTTGGTTACCTGGAAAACCACCTACCTCAGTGTAGCTGTGATCACCCATGACAGCTGTTCTGCTAAAACACTAGAACTGTCAATCACAAAGGCAAAATGCCCAAAACTGGGGGAGAGCTGTACTTGCCAGCTCTCTCATGAGTACAGAATTTGCTCCTAGATACCCTACCAACTACTTCAGGTGAAAAAAACCCTACTTCCTCCCCACCCCAAACAAATGGAAGATATACCTATGTGAGGAGAAAATGAGAGAAACTGAAAATCTATAACATATCTGGTAAACATTTTGGTAAACTTGGAAGATTCTCAGCTACCATGATGATCATTGAGGTAGATCAGAAAGACAGTTCATGGTATCCGAGATAAACGTGAACCCTATAAAGCTTCAGAGAAAATAGTGTTACAGTACTTGCAGTAGTAAAATGAAGCATATGTATAAATTTGTTCAGCATGAGGAACCTATTTACAGAGAGGATTTTAACATTAGACCAAGACTAAGCAGTAAGAGAAGGTGCTCTTCAAACAAAGATCATGTTTTTACACAAATATACTTAGAAATAAGGAAAGGGAAATACTGAGAATGTGTTTTAGGGAAAGCAGAACTTTCTCCCTGAAATGGCTTTCATCTCTTTCCTGAAGGAGCCAGCATCTTGCTAGCAACAGGATTGGTTTTCCCATCTTGGTTGCATTGTGACAGCTAAAAAAAAGGCCTCATAACTAATATAGCCTCCATACATTATTGGGTGATCATTTCTGAAGAATAGACATTGACAGATTTGAAATGATTATGTAAATTTAGGTGGGTTCTTATTTAAATCTCCATTTTTCAGATGTACAATGAAAAGTCCCAGCAAGCCCTTCATGATTGCTGAGGAAGCGATACCTACAAGTCTGCATTAAACGTAACACAATATGCCATAAAAAACTCATTACACATCCAAGCTGTCTTTGTATCAGCATTAAGTGCACTTCCATACACATTCTGTAAATTACTCACTTATAAATTACTCATTTATAACAGCTGCAGGATGACGGCTATAGTGTGAATTGTATCTTTTTTTTTGCCTTGACTGTGCCAGCAGCATGTTTTACTCAATGCAGTTTTTGCTTTTCTGAGCACCTGATGACCCTGAACTTACTGCTGATGGGAGGGAAAAATAGTCGTAAAAATGAGATGTTGGGAAGCATTCCTTTACCCCTTTTTGCATGATTAACCCTAAGATAGTCAGATGGGTCTGAAATTGGAAATCTTACAACAGCAAATGATATCAGGTCTACATTTTACACAGCTCTCTCTGGCTGCACCATATAGCATTGGGTGGTTTGAGATGAGCTTACCATGTAACTCCCCATATTCCTGCTGTATAGCTGTGAGGGGCTGGAAGCATTGATAGTTGTTAGATTTTCCAGTACTCTTAAGAATACAAACAAATCAAATGCTTTGGAAACATTGGGACTGGGTTCTTGATCATCAGTTCAACAAATTACAGAAAATTCAGGAGGATTGTTGGTTGAACTTAACCAGACACAATCAGACGTATTATTCCCCAGGGTGTAAGACTTTAGAAAATGTTGAGTATCTGAACTATAGCTAAGTAGTTTTTCCAGTATTACTTATCTATTTAGTGCTGTAAATAGACACAGAGCCTACTCCCATGCCTCAAAGTCAATGAGAACTTTGCTACAAACTTTAGTGGGTTCAAGTAGTGTATGATGCATAAAATGGACTGCTACTTAAAAGAGTACCTCACAGTTAAAAGACATAAGACATAGTGGCAAACAAGTGAAGAAGAAGAAAACACAAAGACTTTGCTCCCCTAAATCCATATTATATCATAGAAGAGATGCATCTTTTGAAGATATGTGTAATAGACCAGTGTTAAAGTGCATGGTCCTTATGAGCATAGTAGTTCATGGGGCTAGCCTGTTTAAAGAACATTAGCTTCTGTAGCCAACAGCCCAACATGAAACAATGTGGCTAGCATCATGTATAGCCTCTTATCTTGAATAATTGGGTGCTCGTTTACAGCTGAATTGACTAGCGATAATCTGACACAAGTCCTGAATTGGCTGGAACTCATCTCTGGTACCACTGGGAGACCTGATAACCTCCTTGCCACTGTCTCCCAGGTATAGAACTGGAGTTCAATTTGAAGGTTTGATAAATTCATAAGTTTTAAAGACAGAATAAACTATTACAGCCACATAGTCTTGGTCTGGTATAACAAAAGCCACAGAATGTCCCCCATTAATTCCTGCATCAAGATCATAACATTTGTCTAAGTTATAGCACATTGTTGAGACTGACACCTGACCTTGAGTGAAAGATTCAAGTGATGGAGAACTTACCACATCCCTGAGCAATTTTGGTGCAGTGTTTAATTAGCCCTGCTGTTAAACATTTGTACCTATTTCTAGTCTGAATTTATCTAGCTATTTCTAGTATGAATTTATCTAGCTTTATCACTCACCAATGAACAGATGCCATATATTTTGTTTCCAGCCACTGGATGTTATTCTTTGTATGCAAGATTAAAGAGGAGCCTGCAGTCCTCTCCCCATGTGGGTACTTACAGACTATGAATAAGTCACCTCTCTTGCATTAATTAAATAGATTGAGCTTCTGGAGTTTCACAGTATAAGGCAGGTTTCCTAGACCTTCCATTGTTGTAGCTCTGTTCTGAAATCTTTTGAAGGTCCAGATGAAAAGGTGGTCTTGAAAAGAAACACAAAGCTGAGCAAGGGCAAAAGTGCTGAAGTAATAAAGCGGGAAGGCAAGCATGAAAAGGAGAATGTGTAGATTGAGGTGAATCCAGCAAAGGAGTTGTCAGGGGGTGTAAATGCAAGGGAGTTGTGAAATTGAGGGTAAGGAACCAGCTTAGAGCACTCACATTTCAGTGAACAGCTGGATAAACACTGCAGTATTGATTTTATATATGACTGTTTTGGTGCATTTTTTAATACAATTGTGTTACATCTCTGTTCATTCCCTCTGTGAAAATAACTTCTCATACATATTTGAAGGTTGGTGGTAGGAATCTTAGAAGATCCTGATTTTTTAGAAGTTTTTACAAATATTCTCAGAAAGCAAATGTCAAATTTACATTTGCAAGTATGTGTCCTGAAAATCAGCTAAAAATGACAGTTTTCCAGCCAGGAAGCAGGATCTTACCTTGCGACTTGTGTGTTCAATCAAAATCATTGACATTTTGACTTTCACATAGCAAATAGCCATACACGCTGATTGGAAATGAGCAGTTGGCCAATACTAATACCAACTTAACAAATTGCAAATATCAATCATTTAGAAAAAGTGTGATTTGTTTATGGGCAAAATGAGGGGTAACTTAATGGAAAAAAATGGTATTGTTCATTCAATACTAAAGCTCAGCTATAAGTAGGGATCTACCTAAGTCATGGGGAGATAAAGGGATTTTTGTGGGCCACTCACAGTGTGTGCAGCTGATTTTGTGGTCTTTTTACAGTGACCCCCCTTACCACTGGTTGACTGAGGGGCCCCAGCAGTTCTGCCTCTTGATGCTGATTGGCCAAGAGGCAAAACCTGCAGCATAATTCAATAGCAAACTTCACAGAAATATCAAATAAATTACCTCATTGTTATAAATGCAAAAGTTAAATTTAAATCTGAATTGAAATATATTATGAATGGAAATGAATATACAACATGAATTGTAACTAATATCATCAAAATTTATTACTGACATTCTGCAAAATGTAGTGATACTTAATAATGCTAACCTTGGCAGAAACAATTCATGTTAGTTGTTAAATGCTAGCATGCAGCATCTACCAGCAGTTGCAGCTGACATCCTCTCTCTCTGCAGTGTGAACGCTTGTTCGTACACTGAGATCATGCATTCTGTGTCCAGAGTTGGTTGGAATGGTAAGGCAGCATTTTGTCAAGTTGTAGAGATGTGGAAACTAATCAGAAACAAATTCCCAAAACAGTCATAGTCAAAGGCATCTGGCACTCTGACAAAGTTCATGCAAGCAGCACATTCCTTGTCATGCTCTTTCTGCTATCCAGGGATTGATTTTAGTAGCTGAGAGTCAAAACTCAGAAAAGGCACATGAGTGGGGTAAAAAATGTGAACACTGCTAAAAAAAAAAAAAAAAAAAAACTGATTGAACTTCACAGCTACTTCCTGGAACTGTTCTAATCTCGACTGGTTTTCACATTCATAGCTTGAAAGTTGTTGTAATGCCATGTCTTTGTCCTAGCTTAGCAAATCCATCTGCTTGTTGTGTGCAGGATCAAAGCCTGTTGACTTTCAAACAAGGTTAGAAACTTCATGAACCAGATTGCATTTTATGTCACAAACTTAACTTGATCTTCAATGTCAACCTGTTCTAAGAGATTATCGTTTAAGCATGCACTGTGTGCTGGCTGTGATTTCAGGCTACTTGCACACGCATTGCTGGTAGTTCTTCATACTCACTGTGTTAAACCATGAATTCAAACTTGTAAGTGCTAGCTCTGCTGGAAGTGACAGTTACATGTAGATACCTGCTTTTATTGGTGATGGACCCCGTTTATCAAAACTTATGGCTTGGACAATGTTTGAACCCTTTTTTTTAAAAGAGGAAACCAGTTTATGCACATCAGGAAAACATATACACCAGCTTTCACTTACTGAAGAAAGGATATATGCATTGCAAATTAGATGAATTGTGTTGAGCATCATTCCATGGAGTACATCAGAGAAAGCTCTTTGCACACATATAGGTTGCATCCAGATGAGTGTGGCCATGTGGTATGTGATGTGCAGTTGCAGAGTCCGTGGCACAACATACTGCACATTCAGTTGTTCTCCACACTGCAAGGGAGCAGCATGGAGGGTTTTTTGACCCCTGAATATCCAGGGGATCAAAAAACAAAAAACAAGTGGGGGGAAAAATAGGATAGCGTACACAAGGATAGCACATGCTGCCCAAAGCTGGAGCCTGGCTGATGGAGCTGCACTCTTGTTATCAGCCAGGCTCTGTGCTGCAGGTTTACCACTGCTGCAGCCCAAGGAGACCCCCAGGAACCTAGGTAAGGTTCCCTACCCAACTTGGAGTAACTTGCTGCACATAAGAGCATAAGGTGTGCCACTGCTAGTTGTTCCCATGGAACCAAACGTCCTTGCATGTCTGGATGTGGCCATACAGTGCATTATCAGGCAGAAATGGTGAGATCTTGTTAAATTCTAAGCTGTAGTTTACAACAGCCTTCACTACAGCTTGTGCCATGGTAGAAAAATTGACAGACATGAGGTAGACTGGCTCTGTTTGAAAAGCAGGCAAGTCATGATCTGTCCAGCTCCCAGGTGCAAATAAAATGTGTGGAACATAGTTATCTTGGGCATCTGTTGCTTTGTCTGCTACAATCAAGATTGATTCGTATTCTGCCAATGCAGTTTTTGTAGACTGAACATGTGAAGCAATTACTCCTGGTAGATAATCTTGGCAAAGCTTGCTTACACATGGGAAACTACCAGCATTTGGCATATATTTATTCAAGTAGTCCCATAATTCAGGATTATTCATTTTCTCCAGAGGAATGTTGGCAGCTGTGAATGCCTCCACTAGCAGGAATGGAGGCTCTCTTCTTGTCAAACTACTTAAAGTCTTTTTTTTTAAAGATCAAGGACATAAGTGCTTGTTTCTTACATTTGCCTTTTGCTTTATATGAGATTCAGACTTTAAATGCCAATCAATGCTGGTTTTCCTCAACACATCTAGAGTTGCATTGCATGATGAACAACACTTACCACCGTCTGCATGGGAGGTCCTACGGGGAACTTAGCATTTAGCTTTCTTGGATTTCTTTTCAGTCATCAGCTTCAGACTGCAGCATTGCTGCAGCGTTGCATCTGGCTTCTTAAAAGAAGGTGCCAAAATCCTTTTTCTTTCCTAATTGGCTCTTTCACAGAGTCTATATCAGTACCTGAGCCTCTCAGTAGCTCTCTCTCTCAAACTGCATGCTCTATGGCTGCAGGGATTGCCATGCTTTCTTTGCATTCCAGTAAACTTTTATTTTTTTTCAAGCAATTCCATGCAAAATTATGGGAAACACCGTTTTTTGTGGGGATTGCAGAAATGACTGGTTTTTGCAGTTTCTGTGAAAATTGCATAACTGTAATGAACTGAGGATCATGGAGACATCCCATAGTATTCATTGGGCCATTTGTGTAAAACCTAAGATAGCTTATTAGGTGCTATATTTACCCGAGCTATTCCTTATTCTTGTTCAGATGTCCGGCCAGAGTGTTGTCCAGTTTTTACAAAAAACATTTTGCAACTGGGTTTTTGAAAAGAACCAGTGTATTCTGCTCCAGGACAGTCCCAGGCAGACCTGTTCCAGTTTGATGACTGCACTGTAAAATCCAGCAGCTTTACTTTTATTACACGCTTTATATTGGACATTTGCTGCAATGGACTTTCACGCCCTCCAACCCTCTTTTATGTTCATATTGTGAGCGACTCTATTTTTACTTTAAATGTGTCCAGCCACACAGCCTCTAGTTATTGTCAAAAACTCTCTTTATTGCCTCTTTCAGTCAATCCTTCTTGCAATCATTCTTCTCTTTGCAATCTAACCCTGATTTATGCTTTCCTTCCCAGTTTGTTGATGCACATTTTGTAGCACAATTTATTCACTACTTCCCTATTAAGTTGCTGAACTTCAACATTCAAATAAGTTTTTCTTTTAAATGTTTTAGGGTTCCGTCTGCCAAGATTGAATTCTTGTGGCATGAGGCTGAGTATCCTGTGTGTTCCTAGGTTGGCTGATGGAGTGATGGGGTAAGAGAGAATCATTTAAATAGAGCCACAGAAGGTGTTCACATAATATATCCAGAGAACTACTAAATATGTTATGGAGAGCACTAAGCATTCCTTGTGCCTGTGTCATCTGGTGGCAATTAGAGAGACCATAAGGATGTTCTCATTTCTTGACCCTTCTTTTGCAACTTTACTATGTGAGCCAGAAGAAGAAAAAATATTCAAAAAGCACATATTTTTCCCCTCAGTTCACATTCTCTGTAATATAGTTTGTGTTTCTGTTGCACCATTCATTTAAGAATCTTAGCATTTAGCAGTTTTATTTAAAGAAACTTCAAAATACCTTGATAAGATGCTTGTTTTTGACTGGGTAAACTGAAGTATCATGCAGTAAAATGATATAATCAGTATCACACAGGACTTCAGTGGTAAAACTAAAAGTAGAACCAAGGACTTCTGGCTCTCATTGTCTGCTTTAAATACTTGGCAACAGTCTTCCTAACATCTGACTAAAATTTAATCTAGAGCAAATATATTCCAAAAGTACCTCAGATAATTAGTGTGAGGTAGAAATGGGTTATTAATGCTTTATAGTAAGAAACTTCAATTTCTATTTTTCTTGTTTTATTCTCAGGTTTAGGATTAATATCTTATCTGTTTGAATAATGTTGTTGGTTTTTATAAAAATAATGATTAATTTAGAGATGGATATGGTGAACACATTTCCAAAGATACTGATAAGGAGAACTGAAGTAGTTTAGTGACTGATTTGCTGTGACTGGGCTAAAGGAAGTCTCTCTTCCTTAAGAACATAATCCTGGGAATTTTCCCAAAGTATGTAGAGTTTAACTTGATTTAAGTTAAATGTATTTTCTTTGGTAAAACACAATATTGGGCCAGATTTGCAGCCAGAATAAATTAGTATAACTTTGTTTACTGGTACTATGCTGATTAATACTAGTTGAAGATCTAATCTCAGTCGGGAGTGATTTTCAAAAACCAAAGAGTAGCCACTTAGGAACTTGCTTTTATAGAGATTTGTGAGTGACTTAGGGAATTGCCCTGGTGTGAGGGTGGGGGGAGGGAAAGACTGTCATCTTTCTTAGACTTTCTCTCTTACTCAGATTCCATAAGATGGAGCTGGAGAGTTTAATAATTGAAAGGTAGTATCTTCCGATGGTCACTTTGTGATCTCAGTGTAATAATGTGTTAAATTTTCTCAGGCTAGTTGTTAAAAGGCAGTATCCACATCATGAAGTTGGTAAACATGCTGGGCATCCTTAGCAGTATTGTCAGTATTCAAGCCACTGCCTTACCTTCTCATATGCATTCCAAATAAATCATGAGGTTGACATGGGTTAAATCGTCTGCACTAAGACTGTCACTCATGCTGATTATGGAGCAGGGAGTGATCCAGATGGAATATGTCAGGCACATCAAATCTGCCTAGATGGGACACAAATGCTATTTGGTTGAGACTGGCCCACTGTTTACAATGCCAGCCCATCTTGTTAGTGTTGTGCCAGTGCATCTTCAGGGAGCCCTTTCTTGGACAGAAGAAGAGGGAATTCAAAGCCTTGTAATCTCAGAGTCTGACGGTCCCTAATTTGCTGCTGAGCCTTAAGCAGCAAATTTGTTAGTCTTATCCATTTGAAAAAGGTAACACAACTAGTTTCTTTAAGCCTGCCTCAGAGAGAAATGTTTGCCTTATGGTAGGTTTTGAACCCCATAGTTTTGTGATTACTTTGTCCTTCCTTAATTGCCTGCTGTTATCTGTCAGAATTTTTTAATGCTTTGGCTTGCTTTAACATATTTTTGGATGCCCTTAACACTTCATGCACATTAGCAATTCATAGCTGTGTTAGGAGCGTTCTGTAGGTTCTATTGCTTTCCTCACATAAAGACCCATGAAAAATGCGCCTCTGAATGAAATCTTAGTGGCAAAGTGGTTCAAAAAGCACCACCTTCCATGCCATATGTTTTGGAAATGAATCTCTCTTCTTTTCCCATTTAAAGGCAATGTAACATCCCCACAAAAGAAACTTTATCTTTTTAGCAACATAAATCATTTACTTCCCCATACACCTTCTGCCCCTCCCATTCAGGAAGCCTTTCACATTTACCATACATGTTATCATCTCCACTGTGTTTCTGTCTGCCACATTGATTTATCCTTTGCTAACAAATCAGCCTGTATGGCAAAGATGCTGCTTTCCAATTCAGCCTTTGATGGAACGTTTGGGCTTACTGTAAATCATAACTGGGATTCAAGCTGAGAGGCAGCCGAAGTTAAGATAAGACGGGCTTTTTATTTATATGTGTATGGTTGAAAAGTTCCAGAGTCTCTCCCCATTCCTCTACTACAGGTAGGGTGCTGGCATATTTGTTTATGGTGGAAAACGCATCTAGGATGTGGGAGACCTAGACTCAATTCCTTCCTTTGCTGGAGGGTATTTGAACTTATGTCCTACACAGCCTGAATCTTTTGGTGGATATAGCCTTTAATTCAACAAAGCAAAGGGCACTGTGATACCTTGCTTTTGAAGTACCCTGTCACCCAGTAGAATATTCAGCTCTGAGTTATGTCCCCACATTCCTCATGCAATGCAAAGAGAGATGAAAAATGCCTTAAAATGAAGTTCATGGAACTCAGCAGTCAGATTGGGAAGCTGCCTAAGCTAGCCAGCTGGAAAGGCTGAGGATCCTAAGCCCTGCCTCTCAAATCTGGTTGAGCACCTACACCTGGGTCAGAGAAAGACTCCTGCATCTGTTTAGGAATACCAGGCATAACACCTCTCCTGGCTTCAGAGCTCTAAAGTAGGTTCCCTTTTTCTCAAGAACTGGAAAGAAAGAGACCACCAGCTTCAGTGAGAGAGACCGAAATATACTCATCGTAGACTCCCCTATACCTTGGGGGCAAGGCCACTCTTCTGGAACACGAGTGGCTTAGACTGCAGTTTCTGATCCAAAGTAGAGTGGGGATTTAAAAACAAGTCTCCAGTATCTATGCTGATACTCTAACCCCAGGGGCGGACAATTATTTCAAGGTGGGGGGATGCTTACCCAGTTTTGGCAAGCTTTTGAGGGCCGCATGTTAAGCCCCACCCCTTGACAGGTGCCCCATGCCCTGGTCACCATCTTGGAGGGACCAATGTCTCAGGGCCAGCAACAGTGATGCCCAGAGTGAGGCGCAGGCTGGCAGGGGTCTGTTGAGCCGGGACTGGCTGCACTAACAGGGAGAGGGGGGAGCTGGCCTGACTCCACAGACCCCCTGCCGGCCAGCCGGCACCCTGTACTCCTCCTGCTCCCCTGCCCTAGGCCCAGCTGGCACTGGCCCTGGAACACCACTGTGGGCCCCGTGTGCCTGCTTACACCCAGTGCCCCACCAGCCCTGTGGTACAGGCTCCCTGGCAGGGAACGAGCTGGTGCTGAGCAGCTCCTCCCCTGCCCTGTGGCTGGCACTCCCTGCTGCAGCCACTCTTAGCCCATGTGGGGCTGTCCTGAGCAGGCACAGGCAGCCCCACGCAGGCTGTGAGTGGCTGCAGTGTGGGGCACTGGCCGTGGAGTGGGGGAGAGGCCACTTTTCCCACACTCAGCACCAGCTTGTAAGCTTCCCCTGCTGCCAGCCTGGGCTGCACACCGGCTCCAGGCTTGCCCATTGGGGCTCTGCAGCAGCAACAGCAGCTGCAGCCCCCTGCTTGCTGCACTGGGCAGTGTTTTCTACTGCTGCTGTGCTGCCCACTGCATGAGCTCCAGGAAGGCAGCAGCAGCAGCAAACACTGCCCAGTGCAGCAAGCAGGGGGGTGGGTGGGGCCACAGCTGCTTCCGCGGTGGTGCAGCCCCTAAGGGTGAGCCCAGAGCTGGTGCTGGGCCCAGGCTGGCAGCAGGGCCATGTTATAAGCTAGTGCTGAGTGCGGGAAAAGTATCCCCTCCTTTGGCTTGTGGCCAGTGCCCCACACTATAACCGCTTGCAGTCCACATGGGTAGGGCTGCCTGTGCCTGCTCAGGACAGTCCCACGTGGGCTAAGAGTGGCTGCAGCAGGGAGCACCAGCCATGGGGTGAGGGAGGAGCTGCTTTTCCCTGGACTGCTTCCCTGCCCGGAGTCCTCCCCTGCCCCCCCTTACCTGAGTTTTTAGCCACATGGCCCGTGCTGGGGCTTCCCACTGGGGGGATGGGGCCCCACGGGCCCTGCTGTTGCGGGAGCCTGCCGGGCTTCTCCTAGGTCCTACTGCCCGTTGTTCCTGTAATTTTTGACAGAAACCAAGGACAGATAAACATTAATTTTCTAATTTGTTTAGGGGCCCCACAGGCCAGATAGAATGGCCTCAGGGGCCGGATCTGGCCTGTGGGCCATATTTTGCCCATCCCTGCTCTAACCCAATAGGTTATAAAATCCATTGTCCCTATCAAAGTCTTGTCCCTGGTTATCTTTTACATATGGCCTGATTCAGGAGATAGACTCTGAGATTGCCTGCTGGATTAGGCACCACAGGTAAAATAGGCAGGAGATTGTCTAATGCTAAGAATCCTATTGAGGCTTAAGTATGAGGTCACATCCTGATGTTATATACCTAGAGAATATAGGAAGGTAAGGTGCAGTGAAGAAGAAGCTTTAGAATCTCAATTCCCCCAAATTATTGAACATAGGTATTTAAGACATTGGTTAGATTCCTAAATCTCATATTTATGGTGATGTAGGATCCATGCAATAGATTCCTTTCCTCTGCCATGTGGCTTTGGAAAATAAATAACAAGAAGGAGTCAGCCAGAGATTTTAGCTGGTAGGGTCAGAAACAGGAGCTGTTGAACCAGGGAGTTGCAGACACTGATGGTGACAGAATATTCCATAGTTTGACCTGTACTTTCTTTGTCCTGTGTTGATTGGATGTATGCTCTGTGCCAACCTTTATGGGAGCTGGAGGGAGGAGCACAGGTTGTAGGAAAGAAGCGGTTGGAGGGAGTACAAATAGCTTGCTCTTTTTGCATGTGGCTGAGTTGCTAGCTGCAATTGCAGCATACCTCCCACCTCTATTAAAAGAGTTTTGGACATGGGGTCCTCTCCTGCTATTATCTAACAAAAGTAACATCAAGTGTGCCATGCTCCAAGTCCCGTCAACCTCTTCTGCCCATCACTTCCCCTTTTTCTGCTTTGTTCTGTCCCCCTCACACAACTTCCTTCAACATCTTCTCCCCCTTCCATTTTCTTTCTGTTTAGTTTACCCTCCTTCTAACATGCCCATCTAAATGCCACCCCCAACAGTGAGAAGAAAAAAAATGGAGTTAGCTTGATATGTACCACTTGGCTTCCATACTGTTATCCATTCCCTATCCATTAAAAATGACCATTTTTCATGGGAGCAGAATCCAGGACACAGTCCTGAATGCTCTGTGTTTTTGCTGAACCAGAAGTAGTTTACCTCACTTCCAGTTAGTGAAGCTACCACACTGTGTGATTGTGCAGCACTCTTTGAACTGGAAGCAGATTAGCTGTGTTCAGGTGGCACTGTACCTAAGTTCATCATTATTTTAAAAACAAGCTCTGCCTTGCATTACTAGATGCAGATTATATTGCTTTTGGTTTAGGAGGTAGCTCTTCAAGTTCAGGACAGAAGTCCTATTGCAGTGATTCCTTCACAATCCGTGGACAGAGCCGCAAAACTTGAGGTTGTCCTAGAAAATGTTGATTATTTCACCTGTCTGTCCTAAGTATTTAAGAGGCGAGGCTCTAACTATTAATTTCTGTTTGGATAGTACCTGATACAATGGCATCCTGTTGTTGGCTAGTCTTCAGGCTAAACTTAGTTAATAATTTTCCAGTAGCTGTGATGGATAATTTTTGGGCAGTGCACAGTCCTGCTCATGTGAGGATGGCAGAATGTGATCCAAAACTTTCTTTTTTTCCTGATTAGTGCTTATCTGCCATTGTAAAGTATCTTGAGATCTGTGGATGTGAAACCCTACCTATGTGCTAAGTATTATTATTTCTAGGTAACAGAAACAACTTGACTTGTTCTTCTGCTTTGACGTTCTTCACTTTTGACCAGAAAACTCTGTATATTAACAAGAAAAACTATACAAGCACTTGAAGCAAAGGAGTCTAAATATTCCAAACAATCAGTAGCTTATTATTTCTGCTGGCAAGCTTGTCATCTCTATATCCTATTGTATTAATAAAACCCTTGAATACTAGTTGGCACTGACAGATAGAGCTGTACAACGCATATTATAAACTATTCCCTGCAACCCCATCTGATTGCTGTAGAGACACAAATTCATGTATTTCACTATCAATAACATACTTCTTAATCATAATCCAACATCCATTCAAATTAAAGCAATGTAGCTGTTTTCACCTGGGGAAAGAAAGGATCTTAGCTCTTAACAGGTTGATTTATTGTAACATGACAATATTGGGAACATTAAATTTTAATATTGGCGCTGCCACTTTAATCATAAGCCTTATGCTGAAGAGCTCAGAAACTACTTCATTTTAAATAGGACATTTATTGCACTATAGGCAGGTATATAATTCTTTCCTTTAAAGAGCCCACAGATTATTTTCTTTCAGAGAAGGGTGATTTTGTGATTTGTATTTACTGTGTCACTCTTGGCAAAGGACAGGTAATTTACTGCTATCTTTGTCATAAATAATCTCCTGTTTGTTCCCTGTTCACTTTCAAGTCCCTGGGAAACAGACTGTATCTTACCTGTCTTGGCAATAATAATTATGAATAGAAAAGCTATCTTGGGAGGGGGGAAATGTGGTTTGAACTATACCCAAATTGCAACCAACTAGAATTTTTTTTAATATTAAAAAAATAAGCTAAAAAGAAACAAGAGACTATAGCCTACTAGATAGGACAATCAGCTGAGAAGTGGAGAAATACTGGGCTCATTCTTACTATTGATTACTTCTACATCCAGCAGTTCCACCTATATGTAAACTAAGGACAGTATTATTTTTATTTATATTTATACTTTGCTGAAAACTGTCACCTATGGATCAGCATCCAGTTGAGATTCAGTCCCCATTGTGCTAGGTACAATGCATATATAGTGCAAAAGTCACAATTAGAGGCAAGATGATCAATGATTGGGAAAAAGGAAATACTACTATTCCCATTCTAGAGACCAGAGACTGAGATGCATTGATTCAAAAGAAGATATAGGTGTCTAAACCAGGATTTAGGTGAGTTTTAGGTGTTTAAATCCAAAATTTTGATCCAAATCTCTTCACCCTGTTCAGTGGCTACCTGCGGTTCTGTTCCTGTGCATTCCTAGAGCTGTCTTGGCACACAATTCAAACCTCAGCTCTACTGGGATCCAGGAACTTCTTGGTATAACACCCAAATCAGCTAGAGATTCTGATCCAGTATCTTGCTGCTTAGAATACTTCCTGCCTACACCAACAACACTGTGTCCATCCAAACACAGCAGCCATAGCTATTTTTGTTCAAAAGCATACCTAATAATGATGTTGATGCCTCATTGACATACTTGCCTAGTGGATGTAACTCACCCAAAAAGCACAAGATATTGATTTACATTCCTAACTCAATCTAATGAGATTCAAAGGCTGTGTGAAACAGCACTGTTTTGTTTCAATTTCCATTTCACCATTTCAAAGGGACAGTGTTTGTTTTGTTATTTTGTTTAGTTTTGAAGCACCATTCCGTTTCGTTTAGTCAAAACTGTTTTGACACATTTTGATGTTTCGCGTATAGTCTATAATGGGGAATCATAAAAATGCCTATAACTTTGTCATTTCTTGCCTAATTTAGATGCAAATTGCAGAAATGATAGCCCCTTCTGAGGACATAAAGCCTGGCAAGTTTCAAGGAGATAGGTGCAGGGGTTTCTGGGAAACTGCACCTCAAACAGTTCAAAGCAAAACTTGTGTAACTTACTGGCAGCAGTAGCCTGCTATTATCTCGCATGCAGATCTGGGGGCCCGCACCTCCTGGGAAGGCTGCGGGGCTGTGCCAGGTTCTTTCCAGAGGGTGCTGGCCCCCCAAACTGTGTGTGGGATGACAGCAGGCTCCTGCTACCAGTTGAAGCCAATGCCAGCACCTGAGTCTGCCCAGTGTAGCCTTCATCGAGTGTTGGGAAGAGCTCAGTGCTGGTGCTGGCTCTATGTGGCAGCAGCATCCTGCTGTCATCCTTTAATGCACATATGGGCACTCAGGCTCCTTAGGAGGGCTGTGGGGCTGTGCCAGATTCCTCCTGGGGGACACAGGCCCCCAGATCTGTGCGTGGGATGACACCAGGCTGCTGTTGCCAGCTGGGACTGGCAGTGGGAGCAGCCTGTGCCAAGTGCCAGGAAGCCTGTTTTTGCTCCTGGCTCCAGTCAGCAGTGGCAACATGCAGTCATCTTGTGCACAGATATGGGCACCTGCACCACCCAGGAGGATCTGGATCTGGATCTTCAGTGGCAGCACCAGGCTTCCTAGCACCTGGCACAAGCTGCACTCTGCACCAGTCCCAGCCAGCAGTGGCAGCCTCCTGTTATTGCACTTCATAAGGGGGCCCGCACCGCCTGGGAAGAGCTGAGGGAAGCAATCAGAGAGCTGGGCGAAAGATTGGAGAGCTGGGGTATCAAACCAGGAACTGGGTTCAGGGACCTGAACATTCCCCCAGCTCCTGATTCAATTCCCCAGCCCTCTGTTCAATTTCCCAGTTCTCTGATTGCTTCCCCCAACTCTCTAATCGCTTCCCCAGCTCTTCTTGCATTGGTGGGGGGGAGGGGGCACGGGCCTCTGGATCTGCATGCTGGATTTCAGCAGGCTGCTGAAACCCCGTGTGCAAATTGGGAGCCTGCACCCCTGGGAAGAGCTGGGGAAATGATCTGAAAGCTGGGAAATTGAACAGGGAGCTAGATGTCAATATCAGAGAGCAGTACTTCCCCCCACATCACCCTCCTTCTTCTTAGTTTTTGTTTAGCTGCAGCAAGCCTTGCTTCAAAATTCAAAATGTTTCAAAACTTTCAAAATGTGTTGAGTGCCCTTGTTTCAATTTGAAACTGTTTCAAAGCCTTTTGTTTCATTTCAATTTTGCTGTTTTGAGCTTGGAACGCTGTCCATTCCTGATGAACCTTAAAGTGTAATTGATGTCAGTCTCACCTCAATTTAGGTAATCAATTAGTCTCAGCTGGTTATCACCTTCTCTGTAAGGTTTTCCTTTTTTTTCCTTTTACTAAGACAGTCATTGCTCTTCAGCCAGTTGGCTTAATACTGCCAAGACCCTTCTTGATACAATATTCTGCACACTCACACTCTCGACTGCCATGACTTGCTGATAAGGGAGAAAAGAAGAAATGTCTGGGAGTGTAGCATCTTTCACAATTGGTCCTTAGGTCTGCCTTAATATAGTGAGGGCTCCACCAATCCCTGTTCCCTCTCCTGTTCCACCAGGTGTTAACTTATAGTCCATATAATCTGCCAGAGTCTGTCAGAGGTCTTCCTGTGTCTCTGGCTCAAATAAGTCACCACCAACTTAGTCCTGGTTAGCCCCCACCAAGGCTTTAGAAAATGAACTGACTCGAGTTTACACAGCCTCCTGGCTTATGTGCAGATAGTTACTCTTCACTATCGCTCTGGGTTTAGGAGGATTCTTCCCCTTTTCCCAGGTAGAGTTAACTTAGCTCTGTCCTTCTATTCAGGTCTTTCTGGTACCTCTTTCTCAGTCCTCTTTGCCAGGCTGCCATGCTGAGGCTTCAGGTTACCTGAAAGCTGCTTTGTCTTGGTTTCTTCCCTGTCGGTTTTCTCCTAGAGCTGACTTTCTGAAGAGCCTTCCTTGCAGCCTCAATGCTCTCAGTTGTTCCCACTCTCACTCTGTTGCATTCAGGAACTTCCAGTTCTGCTTGTTCACCCTTAGTCTGCTCTGGGTCTCTCTTTATGGCAGAGCTCATGTTCCTTCCTTCTCCGCTCTGGAAACACTGGGAGAAGAAGGATCCCTGTGTGGTTCTGTGTAGCTTCAGTGATGGGATGGCTGCTTGCAAGCACCCTTCCAGCCCTGGTGACTTGCTCTCTGCCACTGGTGTCTTTTCTCTTCCCTTACAAACATGTCAAAACAACTCTGAAATGAAACACCCATCAAAATTTCACACAGCTCTACAAAGCATGTCTTGCAAGTCCCAGGAGAGTGCCTTAACCACCTCTCTAAAGGCTAAGCTAGTGTGAGGGAAAGCAACACTCTCTGCTTTCCCTGCTCTGGGTCTCTGTGTAGAAATGAATGTAAATTTAATGGGAGGATCAGGAGAGCAAGGAAGCCAGCATGGGATTCTGTAACTCAGTGGTTAATGTATTCAGTTAAGACCATGGCAGAGAGAAGGAAGAAATACAATCCCTTGTAGTGGCATTCAACTGTTTAAGCCATGTAAGACCATGCTTTTTCTTCCTGCAAGCTTCTGCCTCATTCATTGTATAACCTGCAACTTTTGCAACATAGAAGGTACTACTTTTAATACCCAATCATATAACCTTATATCAAGTCTATCCTTTGCACTGAATGAATCAAGTGTCCTGTGTTAAGCATAGTGTGTGATCCTATATTTAGTGACTACATCATAAAACTGTTTTGTAAGCATGCAGCTAAATCTCATGTCACCTCCCCAGTCAGAGAACTATACCCCACTGCAGAATTATTTTCCCTTCCCTGCTGACCCACACACATGTCTAACTTTTTCCTAACAATGTTAGGGAAAATTCTTTCCCAAACCTTAAAACTAGTGATCAGTTTGACTATAAGTATGTGGGCAAGCTTTGGAAGCCATACTTTGAGGGAAGATGGATTGCTGAGTAAATCAGAGTACTACTCTGGTGTTTTTCTTTCTTTGATGGTTAATAGGAAAGTTTAACAAAAACAAAAGTGTATTTGGCCAATATTGCATCAGAAAAAAATTCCTTCCAGATTGGTCCAGGTAATAGCCTTGAAACCTGAGATTTAATTACAATTTCTTTTGCAGAGGCTTAGGTGTTACGCCTCAGAAACTGTTAATGCATTTTATAATAGACAGTCATTGAATAATAGAAATTGTTCCAAGAACCAGAACCTAGGATTCCTGCTTCCCAGTTGAATGCCTTAATCTGTAGGAAACTCCTCCTTTTGTGGGTATGTTTTAAAAGAAGAAAAAACAGTAAGACTGACTTAGTTTTTTGAACAAAAAGCTTTACAGAGGTATAATCAGGTGAAGAGCCTGGGCTCTGGTTCCCTAGTGGATGGAGTTCCTGTTCCATAGCTGCTGAAGAGAGGCTCCCAAGCCTCTGTGCTGGGTCTGGGTCTGCCTCTGTGCTAAGTGTTTCTGGTTGGGTGACTCTACACATCTCCCTGTTTAGTATGCAGCTATTTTGGATTGTCCTTCTTGAAAAGTCTAAATCTTCCTATGCAAACTGTAGTAGGCCTAGGCCTCTAAGTAAGGGTTTTGGATTATACTTTTGGACTCAGATACATTAAAATATAGGTGATGCAATGCCTAACTTGTAGCACTTACATTCCTTATGGGGCCTGACTCTGTTGGCACTGGATTTATGACCCAGATATCTTATTCTGGGCAAACCTAAACCCTCAGATTGACCATGATTTATTTCATTTGATAACAGGCCAATTTTACTGAGACACAGTGATAACAGATAAGAATAACACAAGTAAGGCAAACAAAGTAAGTCCCCCGATTCTATATTTACGAGTCCTAGGGCTGTTACAGAGGGAAGGTACATCTGGCCAGTATGCGAGCTTCACCCTGTGGTTCTTTCTTGAATGTCAGATGGCAACAGGCTGGAGGTTGAGGGCTGAGGCCCACCCCTTCAACGGAGTGGGTGAGAAGGTCTGATGGCTCCTAATTTTTGTCCGCTGTCCAGGGTGGCCTTGGGATCCCCCCTTCAGGACCTTTTGGTGCTCTGAAATCCCTCCTTTTGCATTTTTTTCCTCCTCTGATAACTTCATTTCTGATTACCCTTGATTGGTTTCCCTGTGGTTATCATGGTCTAACCTCTCATCATAGTCCTTTGTTCCAACAAACCCATCACATGAACACATCTTAATTGGTCATTTACTGGTGTCTTAATTTAGGTATACCCTGGCTCCTAATTTGGTCCGTACACAAAAACTGGGAATCCCAGGAGCTCTGCAGCTGGTTACTGTGACCTAGCCGATATTATTTCTGTTATGGGTTTTCAGGGAACAGTGTGCTGCATGTCTTCAATTTACCAGCCTGTTTGTCTCCTGGCTTCAGACACGGTGGGTCTTGAAGGAAACTTTGTCACAAACAGGCTTTTAGAAATGAATTAACCCATGCTGTTCCCCCAAACCATTGTTCTAATACAGATTTACTCTACATACAAGCCAATTCCTAAGAGCAAATCTCTAAATATCATTTTATAGCCATCAGCTCTAAGGAACTTGTCCAAGGGCAATGGTGTGTCTGTTGCCTTTTACACAAGAAATGTAATATGGAGCAACAACTGATACAAGGTAAGGACCACTCCGCATAACTGGTTAATGAACAGACATACTATGTAGGACTAGGCAAATACATGTAGATCACTGCCCTCTTTCTATACATTACAGTCAATAATTCAGGTCTCTCCTGAGTCAAAGTCTGATGCTTTAACCACAAGACCATACTTTTTTTCTTGTAGGAAAAATAACTTGCTAGGATATCCTGCTGGGTTGAAGGCATGGAACAATGTGGAACATTACTTGTTTAGAGGATTTCCAAAGCATTTTGGATAGAACACCTGGCTGGAGCCCAGTAGAAAGTATTAGAGCTGCTAACTGGCTTAGTTTAGTGTTTCATGTAGGATATGGGACAGTTTATGATTAAAAGATTTTGGAAGAGGTTGTTTGTTATTGGAGGATCAGAATAACATAACAATGGATTTGGAGAAGATCAAAGAAGAATTGTGAAGGAGTCAGGTTTGAGGAAACTAGGGAAAATCTCAGGATGTTTGGTAAGTAATATATGGTGAGATCCAGAAGTTTCTGTCTACATAATAATTTAAAATAAATATTCTGTGAACTTTAGTCAGATTCCATTATAAAACAAAAATAATGTGTGACAATTTAGCCAGTTCACGACGGTCTCAGGAATTCAGGGGTCATTTGGATCTGCTGTCTCCTACTAATAGTTGGTACATATACTAACATCTTCAGTATTTTTTCAAGATGGGAAATTATATTTGGGGAATCATGTATCATTGCTTTAGGAGGGGCATATAGAGGAAACAGTAACAGGAACTAATGGTTCTTAATAAGTGGAAGGGAAGGAGGTACACTTTGCAGCAATCAAACACAAAATGGACATTTTAATGTTGTGAAAAGTGAGAATTTCAGTATTATTTCCCCAGTTTAAAAAGTTGACTATCAGTTCACTGTGAGAGTAATTACCTCTGTTGCATTTGTTGTTACTGTGACTGCCTATAACAGGGTTGGTAAACTTTTAGGAGCAGTGGCCCAAGTAAGTGAAGGTTGTTCCAAAGAAAGGCTGCTACTTGCAATCTAGATGCCTCCAAATCACCTCCAAATTGCTGCTGACATACCATTCTCTGTCACCACTGAATTGTTGCTGCCATGTTTCTGACCTGGTTGCCACATTCCTTGTTCATAAATTGCTGCTGATGTCTGGGCTTCACAGGCTCGATGGAGTTGTTTGGGTGGCCAGATCTGGCCAACAGGATGTGGATTCCTAGCTGTCATGGGGAAGAGCAGGAAAGAGGACCCCAGAGTACAAATGGGGACCCCCGGGGATAGGAACCCCCAAGGAAAAGAAAGCAAAAACAGAAAATAAAGAGAAACATTTACCTGCAGCAGGACCAGTGGACCAATGAGGACAGTTATCCTACTGCTTGCTTTGACAAATCTATAAATTGTAGATGAATTGCTATTTAGCAACGTATCATGCTGTTATTAAAGGGAAATAGTTCTTACTGCTGGTCTTCACTGTGCTGGTCTTCACTGTGGTTCTTCTTTCCCCTCACCCACACTGAAATAGTTAGTAATGATGGCTCGGTACAGACATTGCACTTATTGCATGTTAAGTATGCAGAAAGTGCTCTACAGTCATAACCGAACAGACATTCATGGCACATAGAGTACTTTTAATATGAAGGATCCTGCTCTAAGGTAACCCTGGATGGATGTGGTATCAGACTAAAATGCTTTAGGTTAGACCAGTTTATCGAACATCTGTACCACATCCCATCCTATCACATCCCACATCTCAGCCTCCTGATGGCTGGAGCTTGGACCTGCACGCACCTTTTTGCTGCACTGGGAGCTGATGGGTGGTATAATTGAAGGCCTCCCCCCTCCCACCCACACACACAGACCCAGCCTGGCCCTCTTAAAACTTGACCCAGCAAGCTGCGATGGGGGCAAGGGTGAACGACACTATGTGGCAGGGGGGTTCTGTTCCCTACCTGCCCGCCCCTAGTTCCTGGAACAGAGAAACGCCATGTTGCAGCCATCAGGAGACTAGGGCTATTGGGAATGAGGCCTCCTTCTGCATGGATCCCCCCTTAGCTAGCTGGCTGGGGGGAAGGAGATGGACTAGGTCCATGTGGCAGGGAGGCTGGGTTGCTCCATCCACCCAGACCTAGTTCCTGGTGCAGCAAAAAGCTGGGCAGTTTTGAGCTGCAGTTGTCAGGAAGTCCAGGCAGGGACAGGAATGGAGCCCCCATTGCTGCAAGACCTGAGTGAGCAAGCTGGGGGGCCATGTGGCAGGGAAGTTCCATTCCACCCCCATCATCCTCTCAGCACTGATGCTGACAACAGCCAGCTGGCAGGGGAATGGGGCTGGGGAGTGAGACTGTGCTGTCCAGATGTGGCCATCTGGTAGCCTCCTGGGAGGCATGCAGGAGTGCCCCATCCTACTGGCATTAGCCAGTGCAGGCAGGCTCTGAGCCCTTCCCCATTCCACCCAGACAGTGAATGTCTGTTCTGTTCACTCCAGACTTAATCTGGAGTACTTTGAGTAAAGTGTGATGCTTAGAGCACTTCCTCCTTGGGCTTTTTGAACATATGTACTTAGCTGATGATGATAATTCAGGAGCAGATCAGATTTCTAACTATTTGTTCAAGTATTTGACGTGGATGGAGACCTGGTACACATAGTCAAAAGTATCATATGGAGCTGATCCTGATCTTTCAAGGAGAAATCCTGATGCTGAACTCACCCGTCTGGATCCTGTGGAACTCTGTTTTGGTTACGCAATGGAGGGACTGTAGCCCAAATGTTGTTTCTATTTTCTGTGGGCAGCAACGGGGGATGGGCCTGCCAGAAGAGGAG
>JAGPOW010000304.1:31634552-31657060 GCA_030014935.1 Caiman crocodilus
GCTGGGGTCCTGTGACCCTGGCACTCGTTCCTGCCATTGGTGGGGGGTCAGACTAGATGGCCTGCTCTAGGCCCCTTCTGACCCTAGTTACTATGAAACCTCATAATGTATGCTTCCCATTCAAGTATGATGGAAATTATGATGTCTTTTTTCCACCTCTGTCTGCAGGATCTTAGGTCTAGACAGGTATGTCCTGCCTAGTTTGAGATTGAACAGAAACATGGTCAGGCAAGTCAACTTGAAACTCATGAATACAAACAAAATTAAAGAAGTGGACATAGAGAAAATGTACATGTTTGGGATTGAACCAAATTTTACAGATCAAACATATTGAAAAACAGAGAAAGACTAAAATAACTTGAAATCTGTCTTGAGGACCAAAATAAATTCAGAAACAAAACTGGCAATAAGCAATTGGATATGTGCATGATATTTTATATTTTAGATTACTAAAATCATTCAAGTCCGGAAGCCATGGACAGAAAACTGATGGTATCCTTTATGAGCTCTCACATTCACTGTCCAAACAGCTTCACTGAGAAACAGAATGCTTGAGAAAATGTTTTAGAAAAAGACTCAGATGTGTAGTAGGTAGCTGATAAGGCTGGTCATATGCACAGGGAATTTCCAGGGAGGCACCTAAGTAGTTTAGGTAGGCAGCCACCGAGTTGGGGATTTTCTGTATTGCTGTTTTGGATTTAGGGACTTAAGGTCTTCCAAAATGCTGCACCTAATCCAGCATCTAATATTCATTGGATAAAAAGCCATAGGATATTTTCTGCCTTGTGCGACAGAAATACACATGTATCTAGGTGATTCTATTCCAGCACAGGTAGAGATAGAATCCAAACTGTGAATAAATGGCAATCCCATGGTGACATAAGTGCCAGTTAGGCATGTAAAGATGAAATAGGATTAAACCCTTGGAGTCTGAGCACTCACACCCACAATTGAATTAAATAAAAATTGTGTTTTGAACATTTAGGATGTGATAAAATGCTGAGGACTCTAAAAAAAATCAGGTTCTAGTAGTATCCACCTTTGATATTAAGTCCATGCCTTTCAGTTCTCCATCAGCAGAATGGAAATAATAATACCTCCTTACCTTGCAGAGCTGTTGTTCAAATACTACATTCATTATGAAAGTATGAAGCACTTAGAGTCTATAGTGATTAGAGCCATAGAAAAACCCAGAAGGAATGAATAGTTCTATATTCAGACCTTGTACTAAATAAAGCCTTGGACAATGGTTTGCACAATGAGGATGAAATACTGAATAGCTTCTTATTGAGTGAGAACTGCCTATCTTGTTCAGTGAGTTAGGGGTCCCTGTGGGGAAAAATAGCGTGCAATCATGTCATTCACAATGGTATCATGATCCAAAGGTTGCATAGGCAGTCCTAGTCCTGGTGTTTCCTAATCCTGAGGTGTTGACTTTGCAATCAAATGGCCTTTTAATGTAACTGCGTCTGTCTAATCATATACAGTACCCCATTAGCAACTGATATGTGGTTTGGCACAAACACAGAGAATGCTGATAATACCTCTCCAGAGGACATTCGCCACCAATGATTTATAATGTACAGTAGTCAAGATACACTGTTCTCCCCACTACCTTTTTTACATTTGCTTCCATTTTCACCTCTTAACAGAATTTTATATTAGTGCTTAAATATCTACCTAACACATAGTACTGTCAAATGATGGAATGTGCATTTTACAAGAGATTTCAAGATTTCCAAATCTGGTTTAATCCTGAATCTGAGAGAAAACTGAAAAGGTTGACATTCTTTTGAAGGGCATTTGGGTTTTTTTCAGTTTGGATCATTTTGTTTTGATTTTTAAATAATCTTTCATTATATTATACATTATAATATGCTTTATATAGGTATACCTGTACACATATGATGCCTTATAATACAAAATAAAAAATGAAACTACATTTTCAAAATGGAAAATAGAAAAATTTTACTCTGAAAATACTGTATTTTGTCATCCTCAGAAATTCTCTTTTTGCTTTTTGCTCTTTTTACTAAACAGAATTCCAACAATATTTAATTTGTGAATTGTTTAGACTTCAGAAGAGTTGCATATTACGACAGAACAAGAATCCTTTAAAGTCCCAGCTCTGACCAGCTGTAGCTGAGTATAACACACTCTACAGTAACATCCATCATCTTGTTACTATGCAACATGATGGTGATGCATGTTCTGGCTCAGCCTTCATTGTTTGTGCTATTTGGTGTCTCTGATCTCTTGAAAAACTTGGAAGAACTAAACATTTCAGCAGCTGATTTAATTTCTAAAAAAATACTTTGTCCCCTGTCCTTGAGTATATCTGTGTGTTGTTAACACTGACTGCTTTATATGCTGGGAAATATATTTATTTGTTTTTTAAATTAAGTCAGACATACAAAAATATTGGGTTTATATTTATTACTATTACTAATTAATAAAGATAAACCTCACAACTGAGACCCAAAGTCTAAGAGGTGCTAGGGGCTGGGTTTTAGTTTTATCTGGCAAAGAATGCTGGATATGGCTCTCTTTATGGCTTATAGTTGACTTCCTGTTCAGAACTTCTGTTTACTGAAGTGAAGTGCCACAGGCCCCTAGTGTGCAGTAAGTCCATGTCAATCTGGGAATACATAGCCCCAGGGGTGACATGTCTAATTCCATTCATATAATTTTTGTAATGGCCACAATAACTATCTTCAATATTTCAGATGTATTTTATGCCCAGAGAAAAGAATATGTTTAAGTAAAAGACTACAAAAATAGTATGGGACGGTTAGCTTACAAGCCACAGTATTACTGTAATCCATACACTCATGCTGCAATGTTTTACTTTGGTTTTCTGAAAGAAAAGGGGAGAGAAGTAGGGGAGAGATGTGGAATGTACTGACTACAACTTCAGTATAAATATTATGTTGGACCCTGTATTTATAAATATAATCGCTGGTGGTGGCAATCCCTCTATTCAAGCATGATCTCTATCACAGTTCATTCATAGGTTTTGAGGTAACGTAAGAGACCAATCTTTGAGCCACAGATCTGTCTGCATGAATTACAGACCTTTCTCAAGGGGAAAGTAAGCCCTTGGATGGGATTTCTCTTTTTTTCCTTCTTTTGTTCTCTCTTCTCTGTTTCTTTACCTTTAAATGGGCTGCTGCTTGGTTGAGGTTGTAGCACCATTGGAGTCTGTTAACAGACTCCAACTCCTCCCAACTCTTGATGTTGCCATCCGTTTTCTTGAGGTATGCCTTCAGTGTGTCCTTGTAGTGTTTCATTTGGCTGTTGCAAAATCTCAGATCACAACTAAGCTGGAGCAGAGTACTTGTTTTGAGAGTCAAGAGTTGGACACCTGCACACAATGTCTGGTCCAGCAAAATTGGTGCTTGAGAATAAACAACACAATGCTGGTAACATTGGCTTCAGGAAGGATCCTAGTGTTTGTGTGATGATCTTCCCATTTGATGTGGAATATTTTGCATGGGCATTGTTGGTGACACCTCTTCAGGCTCTTGAAATGACAACTGTAAATCATCCATGTTTCACATTTGTAGAGAGTGGTTTTGAAAACTACACTGTTGATTTAGATCTTGGTGTCTTTCTGGAGATCACAATCAATAAAAACACAGCGAAGCAATTTCCCGGAGGAGGTGCTTTTACACCAGATCCTGTGCTGAAGCTCCTTATCAATGTTCACTGTCTGAGAGAGATGGCTACAGAGATAAGAGAATTGCTCAACTATCTCCAAGGTCTTTCCTTTGATGATGGTTTGAGAAAGGGGATCGTGTTCATGGTCTGGAGCAGACTTGGTCTTCTCAATGTTGAGAGAGATGCCCAAAGTTCAGTAATCTTCTGCTAAGAGATTCAATGCAATCTGGACGTTTTCCTCAGTCTGTGCAAAGATGGCAGTCATCAGCAATCAAGTATGGTTATTTTAAATACTTTAGTCTTTGAGTGAAAATATCCCAGCTTGAAGAGCCCTCCATCCATTTGGTATTCAGTGTTAATTCTGGAAGGAAGGCAGTCCTTAATGAGAACAAGGTTTATGGTAAAAAAAAAATGGAGAACAGAATTAGGGTGATGATTCATCCTTGGGATGATGGACAGGTATTGAGACTCCACAAACTTATTCTTTGAAATTGGAACAACAAAGAGATAGATCCATGGGGTCCTGGAAAATGCCAAGCACCATTACTGTCTTTAAGAAAGGAGACAAGTCTGTGTGCAGGAACTATCAAGGAATTACACTTTTCTCCAGAAGGGGAATAATTATCTGCATCCTCCTGAACTGTTTTCTACCTCTTGCTCTGAGGAAGTCCTGCAGTAGTCTCATTGTGATTTAAGATCATTCTGCAGGGCAAATTATATGATCTTTGTTGGCCACCAGGTCCAAGAAAAGTATCAGGAATAACTTCAAGACCTGTATATGGCCTTTATGGACATTACTAAGGCCTTTGACTCAATCAATCATGAGGCCTTGTGGAAAGTGCTGGCCAGTTTTGGATGTCTTGAAAAATATACCAAGGTTCTGAGGCTTCTTCATGATCAGACAACTGCAACCATTCTTTGTAGCAAACTGGAGTCAGATCCATTTGTTTCCTGAAATGGGGTCATAAATATAAAAGCAACAAGAGGGAAAGCATGGCTAAGGAACATCAGTGGGTTAATGGCTGCTGGTTGAAGAACTGTACCAAAACAGCCTCCATTATCTATATACTAATATGCTAAGGAGTAGATAGTTTAAGAATATTTTCAGGTATTTCCACTTACTGTATGCCCACACATTACATATAATTTTAGAGCTTAAAGTGTTGACTTGCACAACATTCAAAAATTGCAAAAGATTCTGACAAAAATGTGTGGGAAATGAATAAAAACATGGCCACAGAAAAAGAATTATGTGATACAGTAATCAGGGCTCATGGTAGACGTGATATCTTTTATTAGACCAACAAGATTTTTGCACAAAAAAAATCTTTAATTTGTTCATCAGGCAATCAGAGAACAGATTTTAAAAGTTCTCCTGAGTAAAAAATGAAAGTTTGTATGTCCTAGGATTTCACAAAGGAGTTAGTATATGGAAAACTTCTCTGGGCGGGCAGTTCTTAGCTGGTGAAGACTCTCTCAGCAATTCTCTTATCTCTCAGCTCTGTATCTTATGTGATGCAGTGCATGCATGTGTCACCTACAAGCTCTTAAGCAAGCTGGCAGACAGTCTTGGGGTTCAATACACTGTGACACTTCATGCAAAGCTGTGATTCTTTGCCCCAAAAAGGAACACATCAGTGCTATAAAGGAAGACTTAATTCCCAGAATTATTGGAGAAGAAAGACTATACTTAAACTTAGATAATGTACATAATGAACTTGGTAACAAGGATATCCAATATCCAACCAAGATTATCAACAGTTCATCACTCCCCACAGGCTCATGCTTAAGGGTGGGAATGATTTTGAAAATTGATTTAATTAAAGGCATGAGACTTACTGTAAGAAGACTTTATGGCAACACTATAGACTTAGAAGTATAATAGGAGAGGCTACTGGAAAACACATCTTTTGGCTCACACTAACATTATGTCCACCAGACACAGACCAACCTTTTAAGATATGCAGAAGGCAATTTCCTATCAGAGTAGCTTTGCAATGATTATCAACAAAAGCCAAGATGAAACGCTTGATAGAACAGTTACTTATCAACCATTGCCGTGTACATAGCCAGAGCCTGGACATAGCTAGCTGTATGCTTAAATATTAAGAATAAGATCATTTGACAATCTGAAAATGCAAATTATACAGACAAATGATCATGGATTATTACTAAGCATGGAAGATGTTTACACAAGAAACCTTGGCATTGTGTGAAATCCTCCAATTAATTTTGTAATTATAATAAGCTCCCTCAAACTTATGCCCCATCCTAGAATTCTGTGAAAATACTTTGCAACAAACAACTTTAGCTTTCTCAAATAACTGCATAATAAGGTAGAAAAGAATTGAAAAGCTGCTACATATTGGGCTAGATTAGTAGACAAAATCAATCTATTCTCTTTCCTGAAAATGTCATGGTTTAGTTACATGAATTTTATGCAAATTTGATTCAGAATTTGGCTGAATATTGACAGGAAAATCAAGGAATAGCCAAAAATTCACAGGAAAAATTGTGGTACAGTAGAAGGGAGAAAAGTTGTAGTAATGGGTACACACTTGTTTCAATTCTATTTTATCATTGCTCATCTTCAGAAGATAAAAAAAAAAAATCTTTCATATATTGTTTCCTATGTTTTATTTTATTTGTAATGCTGTCACTGGGTGCTTCTACATGTGCAAATGCTACAGGGTAGGTTTACTGTAGAGTAGAGTAAATACACTCCAGGCAGGCATCTACACATGCTGCGATTCAGGAGCACATTTGCTGCTCCTGGCAGCAATCTGCTTCTGCCCCCTCCAGCCCTGTACTAGTCCCCTGCAGCAGCCAGGGTGAGCTCTAGACTCCCCTTGGGTGCTAGCCCAGGTGCTGGTAAGCAGCATGGGGCTAGCAGACAGCTGTCTACTGGCAGGGGCTGGGAGATTGCTCCCTGCCCATAGAAGCTGCCTGCTGCTAGAGCAGACTCTGTTGGTGCAGCCCAGTCAGAGACAGTGTCCCTGCCCCAGCATCAGGGAACACTTGGCCCTGGCTTCCTGATTAGGAGGAGAGGGCTTAGGAAGGGAAGTTCCCAGTCCCCTGTCCCAACCTGCCAGTGGGGCAGCAAGTAGCAAGCTCCCCATTGGGAGCTCACTGCTAGCTACCCCACAGGTGAATTGGGCCAAGGAGCTGGGACCTGCCCCTCCTCTGCAGCTCTTTCTAAGCCCAGTGCTTTGATTGCCTGATTTGGGCATGGGGCTGGGATCTGCCCCTGACTGGGACAGTTTTAGGCCAGCCCTGGACTCCATGGGGAAGTCTGCACATGCAGACCACAGCTGGCTGGGGATTGCTCAAAATAGGAAAGTACCCAGCCAACTCCAGGCTGTACCTGCAGACTTCCTCAAGCAGCCTGGAGCAGGCTGGGAGCTCTCCCATTCTGGGGCAGGTGCCAGCCAGCTCCAGGTTGTGTGGGGAACTCTCCCCTTGCAGGAAGCTCCCAGCCACTGGTCCACGATCAGGGAGTGGGGGCTGGAAGATTGTTCCTGGGAACAGGCTGTACACATGCCCAGTGTGCATTAAATGTTGGTTTTACTTAGAATATGATTTGAAATTTTGAAAGTTTACTGCACGTTATGAATGCCTACTTACCAGTTTTTCACAGACAAGATCCTGGAGGTTTAACTTATGTGTAAAGCTTTCTGAAAAGTCCTGAAAACATAGAAATTTAGTGCTTCAGCAAAATGTTAAGTTAGGATGTTGGAAGAATGGAAGTGTAATGGAGTTCTACATAATATTGCCAGAACATCCCTATTCCCTGTGATTCTTTGTCTCAAGTAGGCCATGATGCATCTCTCTGCTATGGTATGCATCCCAATGGTCTCTTTACCTCTTTGTATGTATAGTATATTAAATGCACTAATGTACACTGATCTCTGAGGCTGCGTATACAGACAGTCAAAAAGCCCAAGGCTGAATCAATTCAGTCTTTTCAGGTTAGTCTAAACTGCACAGATTAAATTGTAACAGAAGTGAACAGACATTTGCCTTTGAATCAGGAAATGCAGCCACATGCCTGCAGCAGCTTAGGCCAGAAGCTGGGGTGCACTAGAGCATGGCTTTCTGGTTGTGTGCTCACTTCCTCATCCTGCTGCTTCTGAAGTCTCTGAAGTTTGCAGTCCAGAATTAGTGGCAGGACTCTGCAGGGCTGCTCGTTACTTCCTGTTCCTGCTTTCAGGTGCCTCTGGGATTTGTAGTCCACAGTTGCAGTCAGCAGTAAGTTTGAGAGGGGGAAGGGATGTTTAACTCCTCTCCCTGCCCCCAGACCCCAGCTGGGGTTTGTCTGGTGGGGGACAGTCCCCTCCATGTAAATTGGGTTGCAGCCCCAGCTGGGCTTGCCCCCTAACCCCTTTGTCAGCCAGCCCTTACTGCTCCAGCTAGGGAGCAGAGGGGCAGGTTCAGCCCCGCTCTTTGGAGCAGAGAGCACAGCCTATCCCAGCCCAGGGCTGAAAAGTATGCTGGGATGCTGGGTGACTCTGGTTTAACTTAAACCAGGATGGGGTCTGGGGCAGAAGTTGCATAAACCAGTTTGACCCAAATCAGTTAACTCTGACACTACATTCAATTGGGTTTATCTTAAACCAGTTTGGGGCCATTTTGAAACTAGTTTATGTACACTAAGATTTTGTTTTGTTACAAGTATAAACCTGTTTCTGATCACTGTTAGACCCTGACTCCATGCAGCACCCAGTGACTAGGGAGACGATGATCCAATTGCTCATGGATCCTGTTACTCATTAGCCAGAGCAAGCAGGGAGCAAACACCAGCACACATTGCTCACAACAGCTTTATTCAGAATGGAGACAGCTTCGGGCCAGGTCCGTCACAGACACACAGCCCGTGAACTGGGGACCTGCACTGAACATTAGTTCTTTTCACATTTTATATACCTTGATTCATGCTCATTAACATTCACTCCAACTTTATCCCTTCTTTTGTTCCACCCATATGTCTTCCCATCTCAAGCTCCGCCTCTGTTTACTGTTTACTCCATTAACATGGAGTTGCCTATGCATTTCACTCATTTACATGCCTTTACTAAGAGCACATGCTCAAAACTTTGACCTCTACTTCCTCCAGCCACTTGCTGGTTCTTTCTGGTTTCTTGTTGATTTCAGCACCCTTTCCAAGGTCGTGCTTCTGCTTTATCTCCTGACGATCGCTGGTGGGCTGAATCTTGTTTTCCTCACACAGTAAACTTACAACACTATGACATTGTTAAGAAACCGCTTGCCTAAGCATTTGCAAACTTACTTTTAATATCTCATTCTGCCTTGTGATTAGCAGCTTTTGCTGAGACACAGATTAAAGCCTTGTTTCAGCTGCAAATCCAGTGATCCCCAAGATCCAAATATTGTCATCCTAACCATCACTTGAAGCAGTTTGTGTAACTTCTGTCCCTAGCCTTCTGTCCCAGGGTCTACAGCTCTTCACTGTCCCAGGGTTTATAGTGCTTCACTGTCATAATTACATTATTTCTAGTTCAGGAGCTTGCACATGAGGATCCAGAGTAGCATATTTCAGTATGGTACCTCCTGTCACCATATAAACATACCTTAGAGACCAGGTCCAGAACCTCTTCTCCAACCCTTTCACATTGACAAGCTTTGCTTCTAGCAACTAAAACAAACTAAAGGACTGTGGATGCTTCTGATTCCCCTCTCCTTCCTTCAATCTAATTCCTGGAGCCCCTTTGCCATAGTGTACAACAATCACTCTTTGTCCTCCACTTCCATGTTTCTACAGCAAGAAGCTCTCCTGCAGTATACATTGAGATGCTCCTAAACTTTGGTATCATTGATAAACTTGAAGTTAGACCTGACCAAGTCAACTGAAACTGGACTCCTTGGTTTCTGTCTTGCATCTATTTTGGGTAACAAGGAATGATTTTTCAGTGCAAGGCTCCAAGCTATAGCTACAGAATACTTCAAGTCAAAGTGAGGAGTTAAAAGTCAATAGCCTCTTGTGAAAAATTTCACTCCTGTACTTGCAAGAGATGAAACATCAAGTATTGTACTGTACTACTGTACTACTGAATAACACTCTGTGGTTCACAACTAGGTTCAAGTCATGGAAATGAAATTGTCTTTCCAGTTTAGACTTCAGTTTAGCCAGTTGAAATGGCAACACCTTCCCAATTTCAAGGAAGGCATGAGAAGCTAAAAGGTGGTTGAGCTCCTCTCCTATGTGTTGACAGTCATTGTATAAACAGGTCAAAAATCTTTGCACACTTTTAACAAATACCTGTTAGAAGAGTTTCCAAACTAATACTTCGGCTGGGCAATGGCTGATACATTCCTCATATTCCATGGACTAGAAGTCAGCCAGCTGACTTTTGAAGCTTTTGAAACCATCCATCTATCATGCAGAGTATTGATTGTTGTGCATTGAAAGGAGGTTTCAGAATGGAAATGGAGCATAGAACATTATTTCAGTTATGCCCTAAGCTACATCAACCTTTTTGGTTTTTGTTAAATTTCCAGGGCTGATGTATTGGTCATTCAGTTGTGATTAATTACCAAACATTTCCCCTCCCATTTCATTCCAGTTTTTACCAGTGCTTGAGAATGAAAATACAGCAAAATAAATGAAGCATTTACCAACTACTTCATGGCTTCAAAACAGTGTGCAAACATTAATTACTGTCATATACCACTGTGTATAGTGAGGTGCAAACTGAACTGGTAGTTGTTTGGAATCAGAACTGCTTGACTGTATCAGCCTTTAAAGGCTGGTTGAAATTCTCCTTTAGCTCATCTAGTAGGGTGCTGCATTTTTGCAGCAGGAGGATTAATATCTGTCCTTGCTGTTCCAGTGAGGTTCTGATTGTCTATTGAGGCAATGACCATTAAGTCCTAAATGGGCACAATTATTTTTTATGCTATTACTATTATGGGTATGTTTGGCAGATGGTGTTCTGACCAGGATGTGGATAGCACTATGATTGCACCCAAGAGTCCAATCATGGAACATAGTCATTGTTCTATGTACTGCATAGCCTCGGAATAAAAAGTAGTCCTTGCCCCAAATAAATTACAGTCTATGTTATTTGTATATAAAGTATATTTCAGCAGCTGAGTTAGGATCTGAGGCCAAATCAGAGCTAGTCTTCAAGTTTGGATTCAGCAGTGATTTCATATGCTTTGAGTTGGACCCTGAAAACATATTTCTTTTGATTGTGCATCAGAGTCGTAATTAAAAACACAAGGGCTGGTTTATATCAGGAGATTCAAATCTGAATCCTTTTTTTTGCCTAGTTTTCGGTAATTTGAAAGGGGTCAGCTTGAGGTTCTAATTTTGATCCATATTTAGTGTTTATTATTTTTACTATGCATTTGGGTTTCTATATGTATATTTGTTTAGACATTCCACTACATGAAACATTGAGCAGAAGGCAAAGCTGGAAGGACAAGATATATTCCTGCTAGCTACAGAGTGCAAAAGGCAGTGGGTCATTCCAAAGAGAAATCAGCTCTAGTTGTTACACTTGTGGAGAAGCTAGTCTGCTCTGAAACATCAAGAAGATTGCTTATTATCATTCCACTTAAACTTGTCTATTAACTTACAAGAACCTAATTCAGACTATTCATTTAGTAAATACCACAGACTTCTATTGAATAATGACAAGTTGATGAGCTTGATTTAGTTAGACTACACAATTAATTCATCCAAATGTCTGAGCACAAGGGTATCATCAGACAATCAGTTATTCATTGGCTCTTAATCTAGATGCTTATGTCTATTTTTTGTTGTTGGCATTTTAGAAATTTAGGATCTTGCTTTAATAATCAGAAAATTATATCTCTGTTTATAGAGAGACAGATATAGTTAAAAAGACATCATCGTGGTTGGTTCAAATAAAAGTCATGGACCGGCAGATATAATGAAAATCCTCCATTTACTCTACCATTAAAACTTAATGATGTGCATATGTAATAACTTTAAGTCAAATGTTTTCAAGTGCTGGCTATGGATTTATCCACAACAGCTGGGTACAATGCGCATATTAATTCAGAGTAGCTGAGCTGCCCTCTGCTGGTGTCCATGAGTTGGATTCAGAAGGAAGAGCATACCTACTGAATATCAAGTATTTCTTCCTGCAAGGTGCCAGTATGTTCTTTGTTGTTGCCTTGGCAGTACAAATCTGACCTGAACTTGTTTGTGAAAATGAGGATGGTAACACAAAAGTAATAAGGCTCTGATCACCAGAATCCCATGTTGGTGTGTAAGATTTTATGCTCTCTGGTAGTATTTCAAACGAAAATACTAAAATATCATCAGGGTTGTCTGAATATTTGGGCCTTTTGGAAGTTGATTTTGCAGTCTATGTAAAATGCTTGTGTCAATAGATATATCCAATGCTCTATCTTGTGTTTTTCTAATGGATAAATGCACGTGTTTCTACAAAAACAGCAGCAAAGGAAAGTCGAGGGTTTTTTTTGCAATGTATAATGGCTGTGGCTAATAGGAAGAAAGGACCTTGTGCCTTTAAATTTTTCCATTTCTCAGGGCTACACAATTTCATTAATTAATTATTTTTTTTGCAGGAATTGATTTATCTACAAAGCAAATACAGCTTTATTATTCCAATTTTTACAAGTTTGAGTTCATGTCATTGTTTGGGCTGAAATCTTTACCATCTCTTCTTTGTTCTGTTTACTCAACATGAATATCCGGTACATTCAGTAATTCAGTTTAATCTTATCAGGCATGTGGTCCCATGGTAACAATGGGGAAACATCTTCATTATTAATGATATTATGAGGATGGCAGTCTACTTATAGAAGCTGTGTCTGCATATTTGTGGAGTTTGTCAAGTGTTATCTGTCCTCTGCTAATTAGAATTTAGCTGACAAAGGTATGAAGTGAAAAGTGGGGGGTATTCATAGTACTTTCACAGGCTTTCTATGATTATTATGGTCAGCTTTTACAGTATGTCTAAATGGCAGTCTTCAGAATAATGTAGAGATGCCTCAGATGCATTTAAACCAACCAGCTCAGGGACTGGAAACAATCGAGCCATGACAACACAGCATTCTGTGGGTGGTTTAAAGATGACCTAACTAGAAATAAAAAAGGGGGTTGCGGGTGGGGGAAAGAATGCTGTACTGGAGTGGAAAAGTGTGTTGGACTCTATAGGACACACCGCCTGGATACCATGTTTATTGGCACTAATATCCTTCTCTATTTATTATGGCAGCTCATGCCTTTGGCATACTGTTATGGCCTATGTAGGCAATACGATCATACTTTGTGTTTGTTTCAGTGCGGCTGTCCTGCACGTTTTCAGTGTTGAGAAATACCTCCTCACATTTGAAGAGTTACTTACCACCTTCCACAGACCCCAGTAAGAGTTTGTCATGCCCAGCATAGCTTAGGGCAGTGATTCTCAATCAGTGTTCCATGGCACCCTGGGATGTCTTGAGATCATTTCAAAGGTGCCATGGCATGCCAAGTGATATCAGCACTATTAAGTGTACATACACAATTCACAAGATAAGCACAGAGATTACAAATAGGAATCCTTAATGTTAGAAACATTCTGACCTTTGGTTGTCTTTCTGATTTCTTTGCAACAAAAATATTGGTCTTGTTTTTCACTCAAAAAATTAGTGAAAACTTAGAGTTCGGTGCCTTGAGTCTATAAAGGTTGAGAACCACTGGTCTAGGGTCATGGGAAAAGCACCCAACACCTTTAAAAAAGCTGTGGCTTTCTCTTCCAGTAAGATGAGGATGTACGTCCAGCAATGTTGTCTTTTCTGATCAAGCCTTGAAGGTTTGTACAGAATTTCTGGATCAAACTACAGTTTTGACTTCTGTAGAGTTATACCAGAGCGCCAATGTTTTCCTGGCTGTGGCTGAAACCATTAATATCACTTAAGACAGAATATTTTTCCTCATCTCTTGTTCTGCCTGCAGAAGGCTTGTGATTAGCACTGAGCAAAGCCTGAGATAAGTCCAGATGTTAAGTTAATGGTGAAACTAAATCCTTTGAGATTCTTCAGTAAATTGACCTTTCTGTGAATAATAGGATCCTGTGCAGCTCAATGAATATTTACACTGGTCCTCCTTGTGGGGGGGGGGCTTAAAAATCACTTGACATCCTTCTTTACAATATCACACCTGATCAACAGGCTGTGGTAGCCCCTTTCATTTAATTCACTTTCTGAGAGCTGATAAATTTGTGGCTTACAACTTTCTCCTCCAAAGTCCATTGGGAGCAATCAACTGACGTGTTTTCCTGTCTTGCAGATTTTAATAGGAAGCATTTGATAAGGTCACCCCCTCCCTTCCTTACAACTCTGCCAACTTCCTCTCAGAGGAAGAAGGGTCCAGAAAAAGATGGGAAGAAAAGTCTTTTCCTTTGATTGCTGCTTCTGGTGAATGCTGTCTTGGCTCAGAAACAATAAGACTACAACACCCCACTGTAGCTAAGGAAAAACAGCTATTGACTTGGGGGTCACATATACCTTTTAAAAACATAATTTTTAACTTAAAACATTTTCCAGGGCCTTTTAGAGGAGGGTATTTGTGATTACAAATTATAACATGAATGTTAAAAATCTCTTTCCGTATCACTGCTCTCATCAGGGCATGCAGTACTTACTAATCTGTATGCACTCACTAGTCCCAGTTTGTGGTTCCTCTGCCACTGCATTGCTTTAGGTAGTTATTTGTTTTGGGTGGTTTCTCCCACAAGTAGTTTCTAGCTATAAAACAATTTCTTAAATGAAAGAGCTGATCAAAGAATGTATGAGCTGGCTGAATCAGAGGCCAGGATGCTACATATTGGCAGAGGACACACTAGCCATGCAGTAGTATAACCAGATTAATTTGAATTTAAGGTCTAGCATTTCATGTACCTGCCAAGCTGAAAAACACTGCTAGAATATACAGGGCCAACATAGGGATTGCCAAACCAGATGAGAACTAACATCTCTCTGGCTTGGGATCCTGCCTCTGAGAGCAGCCAGCTCTGGTGCTTTAGAGGCAGGGGTAAGATCCCCACAGAAAACAGATATGAATTACCTGAATAGGTTTTCTTGTGGTGTCTAATGCTCAGAGATTTGTGTATGCCCCATCAGCAAAAAAATAAAAAATCATGCCAATATTTTGTTGAAATTAATTATAACCATGTAACCATCCAAACCTTTGTTAAGCTTTTGGCACCCACCAACAGTGGTGGCAATGAATTCCACATGTAATCATAAGTATGAAAGGCTATTTCCTTTTATCAGGGTTGTACTTCTTACTTTTTGATTTTTTGTCTGTTCCATTTTTCTTATGTTACAAGAGAGAGTAACAGAATTAATGCCTCCAACCAGGCATGGACACAGGACTTTATTGTGTTAGGCACTGCCCAAACATAACAAAAGGACCATTCCTTTTGCTGAGAACTTCACATGTTAAATGTAGGCAGAATAGTTCCTTACACAATTTTAAAAATTATTTCTATAGGGAATTTACTGCCGTTGAGAAGCCCTGGGTTGATATATGTATTTTCCAAAGAACAGATATTTCCAGCCTACATCACATCATTATTCCATCAAGATGCTTTGTCCTTATCAGAAGAGATTTCCTGCATCTAATGTGAGCAAAAGAGGGTGAATGTCCAGTGCTTATTTATTTTAATGTTACACCTCAAAGAAACAGATACAGATATAAAACAAGGGATCCACCTTCCAGGGCTGAAATCCAGTTACTTATGTATAGTTTGAAGGCATCATGTGTTGCTGGAAGAAGATAGGGTAAAAACGCACCTTAAAGCTTAAATAAAGATATATACAGGGCATGTCTACATATTCATTAATGCACCTCACATACTGCACCTGTAGTTTAGTACTTCCTTAATAAAGTGCTAAGTAAATGCACAGGACCTAGAGTTACTGTGCAGCAGCACTGGTGCACGGTTATTAGTGACTGTTACTGTACATTAGCCTAATAACACTGTGCAGTAGCTTATTAGCACAGTTTTTGCTGTGACGCTACTGCACAGTGTTATTAGGCTAATACACAGTAATCATCTCATGTAGAAACACCAACAACGGCATAAGATTGTGTGAACTTGAGCTCACTTCATCCGATGTTGTAAGATGAGAAGCATAGAATCGTATATAGAGTGAGGGATTTGAATGAACAAGGGCAAAGGGAAGATAGGAAGGAAGGAGTTAGGGGTGTCTGTTGTAAGCACCACTACAAAGAAACAGAAGGAAAAAGCAGCTCTCAGAAACAACAGCAGTACAGCATATCGATATCATTAATGCACAACAAGGATGTTCCCACCATCAGTCTCAGAGAGTGCATTTCTTTCCATTACCCAAAGGATCTCCATGGGATATGGAAACAGTTCTTTCTTTTCTGTTTATGGTAAAATTTCTGAATGTTTGAAACTCTCAGCAGGATGATCTCTGGCTCAAACATTTATCTTTTCCCTATATTTCAAGCAAAGTCATTGAAGCACTTACCAAGCTGAAACAGGGGGTTTTGCTACTAGCACCTAGACAAAGATATCAAGAACCCAACTTCGTGCCCTTGAAGTTAGTGGGAATATAGCCATTGTTTAAGCAGGAACCAGCTTAATGCTGGACCTAGAACCCATTGTAGTCAAGGCCGTAATGAGTAAGCATAGCTTAAGTCTCAAAGGAAAATGGCAGCACACAGTAGGAATGTACAGTGAACTTTGTATCTGGTGAGACTATTTTTTTAAAGGGCAAAAACCATATCATTACATTAGCAGCCAGTAATGAGAATTTAAGGTAAACAAAGGACAGACTGACAGGGACCTGGCATTTTTGCATTTCTCTAAACTGTTTGGCAGGAATCATCCATTAGGGTAAAATGGGAGGGTCTCACACAATCCATTTTCTGACACTGACAAGGGTGGGTATGTTGGTGGCTCTCCTTCTTCCTTGTTTTCTGCTTCTGTGTTTTGAAGATAAAGCATCTGTTGTGCATTTGTTAGAAGAAGATGAAACACTTATAGTTCAGATTTACAATTTTGACAGTTCTTTTATCTACTTTGCACAATTCCTTTCCAATAAGGATGTAATAAAGGGATTTGACTGTCAAAATCAGGACAAAGGAAGAGGAGAGTAATATAAATTAGTCAACTTTTAGAATAAAAACAAAACCAATAGCAATGATTTCCTTATTACCAAGTAACTGCTCCTTAGACTGGCATTAATATAAACCAGATTGATGGGCTTTTCAAACACTTTTGGAAATAATATTAAAACTCTTGATTGATTTATGACTACCTTTTAAAAGGTTAAATGCCTTGACGATAATGCTAAGATATTTTCTCAAAGTTCTGGATAATGTGGAAGAAACCCTCCCCTCTTTAAGTTGTTAATATTTAGACCTACCCGGATCACAGCTGCAATCACATTGGGGTGGCTTCTCCTAGCCAATAAGAACTAGCATCCTGTAGTTCTATAGTATCTTTGTTTTAGATGAAGAGTGTGGACAGACATGACATTTTTGGAGCCTTAGGTCAAATCACAGCTATATGTAAAGCAGAGGTCTACATTGAAGTCTAAACTGATGCCCAGGTCCTTTCCTTGGGGTCTGTGCAGTAAATTTGTCTCATTTTAAGCGTTTTTCATTTTAATCTTGAACATGCACATTCCTTATTAGGCAACAAGGTGTCATCTAGACAGATATACATGATCTATTATATAAAGTTACCAAAGACTTTGGAGCAAATGTGCAGAAAATTGTGGCTAGTATTTAAAAACTGAATGGCAAACTTTACAATACAACAGTGTTAGAAATATACAAATCTTGCTGCACATCACCAGAGTAACTACATTAAGGTGATTCATGAAGATACAGAAAATTCATCGCTGTCAACTGGAGCTGGGAAGGATAAATTACCTGGAAACAGCCTATAATGCCTGTTCTTAGCACTTTGAAAACTGCAGTTGACATTTATTTCTAATAAGTTATAATGTAATGGGGAGTCTAACAATAACCTCTATCATAAAGCAGCAAACACCTTCATTTAATAATCATGTGAATGTCTCTCTCCTCTTTAAGCCAAAGATTTAGCAACCCTTTATAAATATTTACTAATTAAACAACAGCATTCTATGCAGTAGATAGATATTGTCCATATTTTACAGTTGTGTAAACTAAATTACACAGAAGTTAAATAATTCCTCTGTATTAGAGGAAAATAGAGTAGAATGACTTGTTCCATGGAGTCACTTTTTACATACATATTTTCCATTCTGCAGTACCTTTGCACAATATGCTAAGTCACTGGTACTCAAGTTTTTGGACTGTGAGTCAGTTAGGTGGGGTGGGGCTGGGCTACCATGATCAGGCCTTGGGACATAGCACAACTCCCTCCTAGTTGCTGCACGCTGGGATTGGGCACTAAGGGTCTGGCACAGCCTCCTCCCCTCAGATTAGATTCTTGGGGGCCTGACTTTGCTTTGTCTCACCCCAGCATAGTGCAATTGGGTCTCAGGGCCCCAGCACTGCCACCTCCTACTTTTGCATGCCAGGATTAGTTCCTGGGGGCCTGGGATTGCTCCCCGACCACAAGGATTGATCCCTGGAGGCCTGGCACCAACTCCTCCTGTTCCAGCTTGCCAGGATTGGGTTACAGGAACCTAGTCATGCCCCCTCCCAATTGCTCACACTGGAATTGGGCCCTGGGGCCTAGTGCGACCTCCTCCCAGCCCACCTACATGCTGGGATTGAGCCTGGAGCCTGATACCACCCCTGCCTGGATCTGCTTCCTCGGATCAGGTGGCAGATCCAACATACAGGGCTGTGGCTTCCCACTGGTCTGGAAATTTGGTGATGGAAGAGTAGTGCCACTGCCTTGCAGATTGGATGACATGGGACTGCAGGCTGAATGTGACCCGCAGGCTGGGGGTTAAGCACCTGTGTACTAAGCAATGATTAGATTTTGCAGGTTGACTTGAACTGTCATTGTTAGATGGAACCATTGTGACAATCTAGTTTGGTCTTCTGCATAAGATACCCATCAATGACCATATTTACTCACATACCACATTCATCTTTTTCCAAAAAGCAGCCCCGCAATATTGGGGGGTATATCTTAAATGGGAAAACTGATTTTTCTTGACTAAAATATACAAATATTACAAATGATTTTCAGATATTACAAAATACAATATTGTTATTGTTTTACCCTTAAGTGAGTCTTTCCAAAGTTCCTCAGAATCTTCATTGGACAGAAATGTTGTGTCATCAACAGATTTTCTGCCTCAGCGTGTACCCTATTAATAAATGGATTAAAAAAATAGTCTTAAGACACCTCGATTCATAGATTTTAAAGCTAAAGCAGACCACTGTCATCTTTTTGTCTGACCTGCATGACATAGGTCACAGATTGTTACCGAATAGGTCCAACATCAAGTACAGTTTCTGGTTGAGCTATAGCACAATTACTCTTCACCTCTGCCCTTTGTCTTCTGTCTTAGCATCTGATGAAGTGAGCTTCAGCTCAAAAGCTTGTGCTAGCTGTCGGTCTGCCTGTCCAGTGGCAACATGTAGGAGATGTATGGGGGTGCACGTGCACTCCTGAGAGCGCTGGCGCCCCCCTGAGAGCAAGCGCTCTATGCTGAGGTGATGGGCGGGGGGGTGTGCAAGTGGAACACTGGTGCCCCCCTGAGGGCGCTGGTCAGAGAATGGGCATACCAAAGGAAGCAGAAGCTTCTGGGTGCACTGCCCCAGTACTTCCAGGCTTGGTCACCACCACCACCACCCAGACCCAGGAGACATCAGTCACATATGTGTTTGTCTACCTACTTTGTTAATTTATAAGGGGCAAATCTACTCTGCTTTCTTTCTCTGAGCCAGTTTTTTATTGTTGCTTCTCACTTCATAGTAGCATAGAGTTGGAAGGGACCTCTTTGGTCATTGAATCCAGTTCCTATTACCACAGACAACCACATCATATAATCTTTCATAAATGTATTACAGTCTGTCTGGAAACCAGTTAGGTTTCTTACCCCTGGTACGTCTACTACTTCTGGAGTGCTTTTCCAGAAACTAACTTCTTAGTTGATTAGAAACCTCCTCATTTCCAGTCTAAATTTATTTATTGCCACTTTAAACCCATTTGTTCCTGCATCTTGTGACTGTTTTTCTTCAGACTCTTGAGAAGCTCTGTTAGGACTCAGTGGGTGTGTCTATATGAGATGCTTTACTTGTGACTAGAGCAAATTACTGCATAGTAAGCAGCACCATCTACACATGTAAATACAAGTAACGAATTTACTTGAGATGAATTAACATGAAATAATGTATGCATAGATGCTGGCCATGAGCAAATTTGCTCCTGGTCAGCCCCACCACCAGGCCCTTAAAAGCCTGTGGGGATGCCAAGGCTGTGGGACCACCTCATTTGGCCACTGAGTGTCCCTGCAGAGGGCCCATGTGAACCACAACAACCTGCCTGCACCCTGGCACCATTCCCTGGTACTGTGTTGCCATGTGACTGCCAGGCCCATGCCATTGCATAGTGCTAGGTGCTGAAGGCACCTGCCAGGCCCAGTAGCATGCTGGGCCGCCTACAGCTAGACTTTGGCTACTGGGTCTGACTCCAGTTGACCCCAGGCCACCCATAGTGGCTTGTCCAGACCCCATCATGGGTGCCTAGCATGCCCTTGCCCTGAACCTGTCTATCCCATGCTTTGTCCCCTGTGCTGGGAGCTGCACGCTCCTGCTCAGGCCCACTAGCACTGGGACTGCCAGATGGAGGCTTAGTGAGCCATGTTGGCATCCTTCCTGATGACACAGTCTGCTTCCCGTGGCTGCAACTGGTTCCAGGAAGAGATTGTAGACCTTGTTACACTGTGGGAAGAGGCTGAGGTCCTCATCTAGTTTGCATGGAGTGGGCACTCCGGTATGCATATCTATGAGGGCCTGTCAGGCCACATTCAGAAGCATGGGAACGACCAGTTGGTGTGCCAGTGCTGCATAAAGGTCAAGGCCTTGCAGGCATAGCACTGACCACAAGTCCATGCCCTTGATGTGACATTTGGATGACATCTTTGTGCATTGAGCCCTGGCCAAAGCCCTGCCATGTATCTGAGCATGGGCAGCCTGCCTGAGCCTCTGCTGCAGCCTAGCACCCCTGGTGATGTGTTATCAGGGGAGGGCCCCTTGGGTTGCCAAGAGCCCATCCTGCCACACTCCCCACCCCTGAACTCTTCCAGCAGGTCTCGAAGCATGGGCTATCATGTGGCCCTCCAGCTGTGCAGGCTCAGCCCCACCTACAAGGCCAGGGCAGCCACTGCACTACCAGCCCTGTCCAGGGCCCTGATGCATTGGGGGAAGCCCAGGGTATGGAACCCTGCCACCACCTCCAGGGGGTTATACATGCAGAGTATGGTGTTCTCCATGTCCTGGAGGGTGTTGCATACCTCCAGGAATGGCCTCCCCAGCAGTTGCCTTGCCCATGCTACAGAGGTGCCCACATAGTGGAGACTGGTGGGTGTGGTCAATTTGACCAGGGTGATGGCCAGCTGGGTGTCTGTGGGGAGGGGCTGCTGTATCATTGTATCCTGCTGCCCTAGATGTGGACAGAGCTGCTTGAGGAGATCCAGTTCATGCAAAAGACTCCAGCCACAGCTTGTCATCCCAGGTGGTCTGGACAAAGTGCAGCCACCAGTCCTGGCTGGCCGGGCAGGCTCACATGTGGCAGGAGTGCATGGATGGCTTTGGTGATGGTGTCTAGGAGTGTCTCGTTGGCATCTCTGCTGGGGTCCATGTGGCACCATGGGTTCTGGGGGGCAGTAGCATGGGGATCGGAGGCCTAGAATGGTGCAGTGAACCAGGCCAGATGACCACATGATGTGGGGGAGCTGCTAGGACCAAGACTGACCTAGGCCAAGTGGCAGTCCCTGTGGTGGGTCAACAGGATGAGCATGGTGGCAAGCAGGAGCCTGGCACAGTGGTTGTTACTCCCAGGACTTGGGGATGGAGCAGCCGCAGCGCAGTGGCAGAGGCTGTTGTGACAGACCTGCTGTGTGCTGCTACCACTGTCTGCTGCTCCAGGCTCGGAAGGCAGGTGGCCAGGGGGCAGCATGCAGCGTGCCTTTTAAAGATGGCTGCTAGCTATAGGCAGGTGTGACCCACACCTCTAGCTCCCCCTGACTGGTGTAGAGGGCTGGTGCAGGGCTGGAGGGGGTGGTAGTCAACTTCTGCCAGGAGCAGCAAATCTCTTCCCATATCCCAACATGCATAGACACCTGCCTGGGGTGGGTTTACTCTAGAGTAATTTACTTTAGAGTAAACCCATTCTACAGCACTTGCATGTGTCAACTGTACCCAGTAAGTAGTTGAAAATAAACAGAGAAGTTTCACTGGCTGTGTTTACATGAGCAGTGGACTGCACTGTAACCAGTGTTACTGCACAGTTCTGTCCCTGCATGGTTTTTTTTCCTACACTAGTGCACAGTAACAGTGATCTACTGCACAGTAGCATCTTGTGTAGATGCTCCCAATGTAAAGTTTGAATTAGTTATAGCTATAACTTGCTATGGTATCCCCTTTTTGTGAATTTCAAGTGTTCCAACTCATTTTCTTGTAACTATCTGAGAAGCAAAGATGTTTGGAAGAAATATTCACTAAGAAGCAAAATTTCAGTGGTGTATTCCACTCGAGGATTTACAGTTTGTGGTGGTTAATTATATAAATAATGTGGCTTGATTTATATTCCCTAACTGGAAAGTTTATGTTGTTCCTTATCATGCTATGAACTAAAAATTATGACAATTAATAAATTATGGTATAGTTCAAAATTTAGGCTGTGGTAGTTACATACATAAGT
>JAGPOW010000304.1:31657476-31680960 GCA_030014935.1 Caiman crocodilus
AAGTTACAATGTAGCTTGTATGTTTAATTGTATTATTTATCATTTTAGTTACGTACAAACCAAGGATCCTTTGCTGGAGGAATTCCATGTAATGAATTTATTTGAAACTTGCACTCCTTATTGATAGACTTAAAATAAACCAAATTCATTGATGACATGACAAATTATAGATTAATTTCTGTATACTAATCCTTACTTTTCCTATTTTAGGTATTGTTATGTTTCTTTGGTTATAGTATTTAAGTGCCTTTTTGGGCACATCTACATAAGACTTTACTGTGAAGTAGAGCAAATTGCTGTATAGTAAGTTTCAACATCTACCCATGCAGACCCTTACTATACAGTAATTTGCTCTACTTGGCAGTTAATTTTTTACCTGCCAATACTGGTAGTAAACCCATTACTCTGGAGTAAACCCATTCAGTGGCATTTGCATGTGTAGCCACATTTTCTGTGTTACTGTGCTGTACAGAAGAACCATCCTTCTCAGATAATTCATTTGGCAGCATTTTGCCATCCATGACTGGAAGCTGCCTTGGAAGCACTAAATATTAATGTTGGTCAGAATCACTCTATTCCACTGAAAATCATGTGAGTGGGAGTCTATTGGAAAGAAATATATGAGGATTTCCTGGCAAGTATTATTATTTTTTTTGCATATTATTCTGCTTCAGATCAGTTTAGCTCCCTTGCAGAGGATGCTGGACTTACTCCTAAACTTGGCATTTTCCTAAGGATTCACATAGACTCTGACTCAGTATAACTATTATCTCAAACTTTAGTTTCATATTTGAATAATTATGACTTTCTAATACCTGCCATATGGTGCATAATCTATGTTTCTCAGAATCACTTTCATTATTAATGTTGTTGTTTAGCATTTTTTACCTCCATTTGAGGATCTCAAAGCTATTTGGAAGGACCAGTTCATTTTCACGTCTGTGTAGCTGGCAGACACAGTTATTTGCATCTTACAGATGGAGATGTAGAAAAGTTAAATAACCTCCCCGAAGTCAGAATGTCTACCAGTGGCAGAAGCAGGGACAGAAATCAAGAATCCCATTGCCCAATCCTCTCTGTTTTAATCACTAACATAGACTGTTTCCACTGCATTACTTATATAAAACTCATCGTCTCTAAATTACATTATCAACAGTGGACCATAGCAGTTGGCTTGATCTATGCTAAGATGAAAGACATGCTATTAGAAATAAGGATCAACAAACAGATTTGGTTGAAAGGAAAACCCATGCAACTCTCAGTCCAGATATTGATACATAAACCGCATTTTTACTTCAGGTAGCAGATATTTCATCCTCAGTCATAAATACCTCCTTCTTCTGGTCTCTGATCCTTGATGATATTATAGTATGCAGTGGTTTTGATGGCGTGAATACTTCTGTGTTCTGTCACTGCTGTGTATTGGGAAAAGTGACTAAGTTTCTAGCTCCTTTTCTCTTCATATCCCTAAGCTCAAGTGCAGTATCTGGTTTTCATTCAAGTTCCTGTTTTAGTTTTAAGTTTTCCATCTGGGCTTAAGTTAGGGGAAAAAGGTCAAGTGTCTCACCTGGAAGGTCACACACTGAACCAGTGGTTAAAGCCCAATTAAATTCTTTCAATTCCCAGTCCTTTGTGTGAACAACCTGACAGCAGCCTGCAGAAGGAGTATTAGTGAAAAGAGCATGAAAGCTCGCACAGGTAGATGCTAGAGTAGGCCAGAACTTGCAATTTGGCATTTGGAGACAGAAGTTGGAGAGAACTGAGCCTGCAGGCTGTCCTTCAGAGGCTGCTTGAACTGCCCAGCCTACATTTAATTAATGTTTGTAAAGCTCTTTGAATATTGGAAAGTCTGTCTAGGTGCTAAGTGTTATAAAGATTGACTGTATATCCCAGGTGTGTGCCACATGAACAGCTGGAAAAACTAAAATGTGATTGCGAGGGAGTGATGATAGCTCTGTGTCCTTAATGCATTTACTCAAGATGCACTTGCATAGCTGTTACAAATTTAGCTTCTCTTCCCTCTGATTTCTAGATGTGGCTTAGATTTAGGGTGGTTTGTGGGGTTTTTTTGCTAAATTCTAACATGGTTAAGCAAGTGTGTGAACTAGAACAGGAATAGAAATCAGGCATTGTTAATTCTGGCCCTGATGCTTGCTGTACCTATAGCTTCAGGCAAATTTCTCCTCTGCCTCAGTCTCCCCATCTGTAAAACAGGGGAAATAGTTTCCTCCCGTGACTGTTGCATGTGTTTATTCAATGTTGGTAAAGTGGCAAGAATCCTTAATGTTAATGGGAACACAGTGAAATGTTTACACTTAGGCTAGGGATAGAAATTACACAAACCAGTTTAAGTGATCAGAAACTGATTTAAACTTGTAATGGAACAGATGTTCAGTGCACATAAACCAGTTTGAAAATGGCATCCTGGCATGCCCTCTGGGCTGGTGGGACTCTGCTCCACAGCAGAGCTGACCCCTCCGCTCTGTCCCTGGCTGCAGCTTCAGCAGAGACTACAGGCTGCTTTCCCCTCTCCCCCTCACCACTCCCTCCTAAGCAGGAATTCCCCTCTGCCTTGCTGAGAGGTGTCTGTATTAGCTAGCAGACCACATGATGGCTATTGTCTGTGCTGTGGCTGATGGACAAAGGCAGAATCAACAGGTAGCTGGTACCGTCCATCTCTTGTTTTCTTAATGGGGTGATTAACACTGATTTAAGGGTGATAAACACTGTGTTATAAAGTCCATGTTAGGCTTCTCAAAAGTGGGGGACTCCTCCTCTCCTCCCCTCAGCTTAGCACTGTAGAAGGGGAGGGAGGGCTGCTTTAGCACCCCCCGGCTTTTAGCCTGAGCCACTGCAGGCATGTGCCTGCATTTCCAGCATGTCTGTACAGTCACAAACTGATTTAGCTTAGCCAGGTTAGACTAACTTGCAAAGATTAAATCAATTTAGACTCAGGTTTTTTGACTGTCTGTCCCTACCTTTAGTGGAACAGATGTTTCTGCTGGAATTTGGAGCAATTGTAACATAGTTTTTCAGTAGTAATAAGCATCTGTAACAGCATCACGTCCCTGGGGCAGCTGCAAGAGGGTTTATGTGCTTCCCAAGCCCTGCCAGTTTCTGGTTAGGTGATTCCCTCAGCCTCCTGCAGGAATTTCTCATCAGGGCCCTATCACTGATCTCCAAAGTATCTTACACCTGTTGTTCTAACAGCCTTGCTGCCTGTAGTAAATTCCTGCCATATTGCACTGTTGCTGGGCAAGTAGCCTTGCAATAGGCCTCACAGCCTTTGGTTCCAAAGGACACCTATACACAAGCAGTGAGGCTGCACAGCATGTCAGAGCAGGTTCGATTTATTGAGTCTGCTAGAATGTGGTAATTACTAACACTCCAGCAGACTCCAGCATCTTGTGCATCATCCCCACACTTAAAAATGATGGTGTGGGGCACTTTAACTAAAGCTCATGGAACAAGCTCTAGTTAAAGTGACTCTGCTGCCATTTTTAAGTGTGGGGACACTGATGCATGAGATGCTCTGGGCGCTTTAATTCAAGTGGCTCTCAGAGTTGCTCTAATTAAAGTGCCTTACCCACCCATCGCATTCTCAGAGCACATGTATAAATGCCCTAACTGCCTATTCCCTAGAAGCCAGCTCATTCTGGGCAGTGTTCCCTTGACTAGCCACTGCTTTTCCCCTTTATCTTTCTGAGCAGCTTATTGCCTAGGCAGTAGTATTTCCTTGTTGCCTCCCTTCCTATAGTAGGACCCTATTTAGTTGCTTGGCATGTAGTTGCTGCAGGCTTTCTCTAAGTAACAGGAGCCCTAGGCTTCCTGTTACACCATTTCAAACTCAGACCTGTCTTCATGAATCAGTAAAGATGTGTCAGCCCTTTTGTAAGTGTCTACAAAGAACTCTTGAAGGTTTTTGCAAACTCTTTTTTGGATCAGGATAACTATATTGATTTCTAGACTGATCTTTGCTGATAAACTTTGATTTCAAACCTAAGTTTTTTACAAGCCACACAGGGAAAGTCAATTGCATGTTACTTTTTGGGTAGGCCTGATTACTTACTTTTCTGATACCTGAGATACATGTGAGAACTTGTATAAATGTGAAGAAATGTGCACAAGCCTTTTGAACCCATGGCTTAACTGCAAAATGGGAATTCTCAAAGCTTTTACATTTCAGGTGCGCACACATGGAATATGTCTGACAACAAAATGAGTGACCCTATTTTGAAGAAAACATAGGTGGTTTTGCCTGACTTAATAAACAAATTAAGGGCCTTATTAAAATAATAATAATGATGCATCAATTAATAATTAATCTCTGACATAAATATATAGACTTTCAGGAAAAGTTCCTGAAGTACAAATTTTACTGGCTGAAATTACACTTAGATTGAGATTGCTTTACTAATCACTATATATAAGCTCCCCTGGCAGCTGTTTAACAGCACACAGCAGAGCAACTGCTCAGTAGCTGTCAGGTAAGCACAGAAAGTGAAGAATATGTTACTATAGCCAACTAAAAGTAGAGAGGGAATGGAAGGTTGAAAGTAATTGCCACTTTGAAATGTGGCCAAGGTATGTGCTTATCACTTCCTTCTACTTTTTCAGAAATCTCCTTGGGAATCTTTAATGAACATAAGCAACAAGGATTTGGTTTTATATATCACCTGAGAGATGGCATCTCTGGCACCATAGTGTGACACAGTGGTGTGATATTGATTCATTGTTATGATTTCCTGTAGAACCTAGATTTGTTTGGCACATGAAAATCAGGAAATATCTTTTCTTCATCAAAATAACTGAAACTTCTGCATCAGATACACCAGTGATTAGTGACCAGAACAAGCTTTCTACCACTGTGATGGATTCTCTATCATCTGAAGTATTTAAATCAGGATTTGGATGTCTTTCTGGAAGGGGTGCATCTGCTCAATAAGAAGCTGTGAATTTAATTAAGTTGTTACGAGTTAGTTTAAATTCAGTGGTCTTTGGGTGAAGGAGGCCTGGCTAAATCAGTGATGTTCAATTTATCTAGCCCCACAGGATAGATAAATGGCTTGGGGCTAGTCTGTAATCTGGATACAGAGTGGGGGGCCAATGCATGGGCTGGATCTGAAGCGTGGTGCTAGTCTGCAGACTAGATTTGGAGAGCAGAGCTGTGTCATCTGGCTCACAGGGCTGGAATTTAATGGCAACAGCATTAATTGCTGTGGCTTCCAGACCTACAGCAGCCACCACACCACTTGGCTTCCTAATTTCTGGCAAGGTGGAGAGCTCCATGGCTTGGATCTGGCCTATAGGCCTGATCCTGATCATCCTTAGACTAGATGGTCATAACATCTTTAGTAACTGTGTAGCTTTGAATTATTTCCACTTCTGTGATGCCCTCAGTTGGAGTTGTGACTATCTCCCCACTCCCTGGGTCAGGCACCCTGACTTTCTTGCCACGACTTGATGGATACGTAATTGGAGGGTATGATGTCATTACTGGGTGTGGTGAGTTCTGTACCATCTTCTTTTACCAGGGGACCCCCCCACAACTTTCTTGCCATGACTTGTTGTTACTGGGTGAAAGGACGGGTTCAGTGACATTCCTTTTCTCAGGGGACCTGGTGACAGAATACTTGCATTGATGCTGCAGTGTTCCTTGGGGCTCTGCCTTCCCTAAACCCCGTCCACTCACCAACCGCTTGGATGTTGCCTGTGTAGATCTGCTGTGCCCTGTGAGCCCCTTTGCAAAGGGGTCAGGCATCGACTTTGGCTCTGGTAGATTTGCCTGGATGTTAAGGCAGCTGGAGCCCCAGACCCTGGTGCCAGTGGTCTGGGCTCCCATTGTCTGGCATCCCTCTCTCCCCAGATAGAGATGCTTTTTTATCAACTTTGAAATGTAGGTAGCTGAGGGGGGAATGGATCCTCCCCAGCCTAATGCAGGGACGCTGTTCCCTCTGCTCCAGAAGCAGGTTCTGTGCCTGCAGCAACACTTCTGCCAACTGCAGGAGTCATACTACACCTGGCATGCTCCCCTGCTGGCTCTTTCTCCCTCCTTCTCCCTGCTGGATCCTGGCAGGGTTTTTAAATCTTCCTGCAGCAGAGTATCCCACCGCTGCCATTGGTCCGGTGCTCCCCTGCCCTGGGAGCAGCTGTTTGAAGAGTCGGCGTAATGCCAGCTTAGGTGGCCATGATTCTGATTCTGGCTCCAGCTGTGCTCCTAAAGTTAAGTTTTCCAGGGTGTGGGGGGCATGTTTACCCTGTGCAGGGGCTCTTGGAGTTTCCCCTAGCCCCCTCAGAGCCTTTGGGGACTTCCCTCAACCACAGACCTCCACCCTTAAGCTGTTTTGTCACATCTGGACCTCTTTTAATGCCTTCTGAATAGCTTGATGTTCCTTTTCATGTAGTTGTTGTGCCTCCTTGGCTGGTTCCTCTGAGCTGCAACATCTAGAGAGAAAATCTGCTACAAGATAATGCATTGCCCCAGCAAAGATAATCATGAACTTGAAAGGTTGAAGAGCCAGTGCCCAGTGGGTAATGCGGGTATTTTTACTTTGTTTTTTGGTTAACCATGGCAGTGGGGTGTGGTCCATGAGCACCAGAAACTCCCGGCCCATCAAATAATATTTAAAATATTTTATCGCCCAGTGTATTGCTAGGCACTCTCTCTCTATCATGGCATACCTGGTTTCAGCTTGGCTGAGCTTGTGGCTTGCAAAGGTGATCAGACACTCATCTTCCTCCCATCTTTGTAGTAGCACAGCCCCTAGGGCACTGCCAGATGCATTGTTCTGCAAAATAAAAGGGGCAGAGAAATCAGGAGTATGTACCACTATGTCACGGCACATAGCATCTTTCAGATTCTTGAAGCTTCTTTTAATTTCGGATGTCCACTTTAGTGTCCCTGATGACCTCCCTTTAAATGCATCTGTGGGGGTGCGGCAAGTTCTGCAAAGTGTGGATTGATGAGCCCAAAGAAGGAATGGAGTTGCCAACAGTTTCGTGGTTCTTGAAATCGTCATATTGCCTCCACCTCCTCTGCCAGGGGTTGGATGGTTCCCCATTCTACAGAAAACCCCAAGTACTTAGTTTCTGTTCCTGCCAGTTTACATTTTTTTAGATTGGTGGTCAACCCAGTTGTTTGAAGCTCTCTCAAAACTGCTCTCAGGGTCTTGAGATGCTGGGGCCAATCTGAGGTGAAGATGATGATGTCATCAATATAAGTCACCACATATATTGTGTGTGGTGCCAACAGAGTGTCCATAAATATCTGAAAGGTGGCTGCCACTCCATTCAGCCCGAAGGGCATCTGTACAATTTCAAACAGGCCCCAAGGGGTTCTGAAAGTAGTTTTGGCAGTCTGTGGCTTGCATTGGGATTTGCCAGTACTTTGGCTAGGTTGATGGTGAATATATATCTGGTTTCCCTGATTCTCTTGACGAGGTGGGCAATATGAGGAATGGGGAATGCATCGAAGGTCGCTAATGCATTTAACTTTTGAAAGTCAATGCACAAATGGAGTGATCCATCAGGTTTAGCCACTGGTACAATTGGACTGCGCCATGGGCTTTGGGATGGCCAGATAATTTCCTGCTTCTGCATCTTTTCAATCTCTTGTCATACTTCCTGTTGCCATTTTTGGGGTAGAGGTCTCCATCTCTCCCTGACTAGTGCACTGGGCTGTGTCCTGATCTTATGCTCAATTTCCTGCACACGCTCTGGGGTTTCTTGGAACACATCCTGAAAGGCTTCTGTCACCTCCTCTAGTTTCCATCATTGATTGGTATCCAAATCTTCCCCTAGTTGCACTTGCCCCTTCAGTGTGGATCATAATCTACCAGGCCTACCAGGTGGATCACCTTAAATGGGCCTTGCCACATTGCAAGGTGTTCACTCATTGACGCTGGAAGCGAGAATAAGACTATGTCCCCTGGTTGGAATGTTCTGGGTTTCATTCTTGTATTATACTGGGCCTCCTGTTGTTCTTGCAATGACACGTAGATTCTCGCAAGCGATCCACTGGACCTTGTTGATCCGGTCTTGTAGCTCCTGTCAGTACTTTTCAGGTACTATTCTGGGCTCCATCAGCTTCTCCCATTCCTTCTGGATGATCTGTAACAGACCTGGTGACAGTGGCCGTATACTAGCTGGAAAGGTGAGAACTGCGTTGACTCTTGGGGTGCATCCCTTAGGGCAAACACTAGCATCGTCAGTATAGTATCCCATCTACAGGGTCCTCCTGTGTGCATTGCCTGAGCATCCTTCTGATGGTCCTGTTTAGCTTTTTGACTAAACTGTTCATCTGGGGGTGATAAACCGAAATTTGCAGGTGGGTGATGCCAAGGGTGCTACAGAGAGCCTTCATCATGCCCAACATAAAATTCATCCCCTGGTCAGTGAGTATTTCACATGGGATTCTTACCCTGGTGATCCATTTTAGGAGTTCTTCTGCCATGCGAGTAGCCGTAATAGATCTGAGTGGAATTGCATCCGGGAACCTCATGGCATAATCCACTAGGACTAACACATATTGGTATCCTATGTGAGACTTTGGTAGGGGACCCACAATGTTGAACACTACACAGGACAACTGTGTCGCCGTTATGGGCATGGGTCGCAAGGGTGCCCTCTGCGGTCTCCACTCCTGGGCTCTTTGGCACTCTGGGCAGGTCGCTCCCCATCTATCTACATCTTCTTGTAGACGTGGCCAAAAGAAGTCCCAGACTAGTCTCACCCGGGTTTTGGTACACCCTAAATGACTGCCTAGTGGAGCATCATGTGCCAATTTCCAAATTCGTTGGTGAAGTGAGGATGGAACCACTAGCTGCTGCCTTTCTGCCATCCCCTCCTGACCCCTCTGGACCTGGTATAGCAACCTCCCTATTACCTCAAAGCTGGAGTGACTGCTGGACATCCCCTCTCCTGGGTCCTCTGTCCCTAGCCATTGAAGCTCTGGGTCTTCCCGTTGACCCTGGAGGAACTGCGCAGTGCTGGCCACCTGCTCCATATCAGTGCAGTTCTGGACAGCTTCACTCTGTGGGGGGGAGGGGGTTGCAGTTTCCTTGGCCCAGCCTTCCCCTCTTCTTAGTCGCTTTCTCTCCTCCTCAGTCACTCACACACCCTTAAGTACTGTGTAAAATGGCCTCCATTCTTGGCCCAAGATCATCTCGCAGGCCAGTGCTGGAGCCAAACCGACTTGTAGTTCATCTCTGAACTCCATTACGTTCAAGGGGAGGTAGCAGCTCCAGAAGCGCATCTCACCACCCAAGATGCAGGTCATTAGCAATGGTCTGACTTCTTTTACTTTGGTTTGCAGGGCAAGGTCCATGCGGAGGAGGGACTGTGAGCATCCTGTGTCCAGGGTTGCCCTTACCACCTAATCCCCAATCCAGGCTGTCACTACCGGGCAGTCCCAGCCTCCCTCATGTGCAGTAGAATCAAAGCTGCAATCCATGGGCTCACCTCAATCCCCCTCCTTCACCCTTTCTCAGGATGGGATGGATGTAGTCAAACTGCGACTCAGTTCGCTAAAGCCCAGTCCTCATTCCCTCGCCATATGCCCAGCTTGACCACTGTGGTAGCAGATGACACCCCTTGACATCCCCATCTGCAGACCTATTCACCTCTCTTCTTCTCTAGTTGTGCTCCTTATTGGGGAACGGAGGCATCATCCCTGACCATGCTCGTTCTCTGAGCTGGCGAAAGCCTCTGTGAGGCTGAGGGCCTCCTCACTGGACCGGGGTTGGTGCCTCTTTATCCATACCTGGGTGTCCTCCTCCAAGTCCCAGAGGAATTGCTCCAACAGGACCTGGTCAATGACTCCCTCCCAGTTGAACAGGCCCATGGGAAGTCATTTATTGAAAGCATCTCGAAAGTAGTGTAGCAGATTGAGGCCTCTTAACTTCTCTGGATTTTCAGGCTTGAAATGCCTGCCTGTGGCTCTGGATAAATCTCAAGCTGTTACAGGATCACAACCTTCACTGTGGCATAGTTCTGTGTATCCTACCTTGACAAAGGCCCGATAGGCTGCTTGGCCTTGGTCTACCATCAGAGCATCCAACTGGTGGGCCCGCTGGGTATGATCCAACCCCGGCTGAAGGGCTGTGCTCTTGAATGCCTCTATGTAGGCCTTGGGAATATTGTCCCATGTCATTCACAGCATCTTAAACAGGGCAGCATTACATTGCATCGACTCCTGCTGCTAGGCCCCATGCAGCTGCTGTATCTCCAGCACCTGCCTGATTGCCTGAATGGCTTGTGTCAGAAGCTCTGTGTAAGCTGCCACTGGCACCTCCATGTCTGGTTTGGCCCACATTGGGATCCCTGATCTGCTAATGCAGAAGCTGCCATTTTCTGGCCAATGCACCACTGTGATGTTGTTAGTGGGTGTGGAGAGTACCATACCATCATCTTTTATCAGGGCACCCCCCCCTCAACTCGCCTGCCACAACTTGTTGTTACTGGGTGAAGGGAGGGGTTCAGTAGTGTTTCTCTTCTCAGGGGACCCGGTGACGGAGGTACTTACATTTGTGCTATGATGTTCCTTGGGGCTCCACCTGCCCTACACCCCATCCACTCACCAACTGCTTGGGTGTTGCCTGTGTAGTTCCAACATGCCCTGTGCGCCCCCCTTGCAAAGGGATCAGGTGTTGACTTCTGTTCCAGTAGGTTTGCCTGATGTTAAGGCAGCTGGAGCACCAGATCCTGTTGCCCTGTGGGGTCAGGCCAACTCTCTGGATCTCAATATTGCACTGTTAGACAGGAAGGTGTGACACAATTGCACATATACAAACACACAAATTAGTTAGGTACATACACACATACTACCAGCTCAGGCACATACACATCCAAACCAGCCTAGGTACATGCATACCTGTCACCAATTTAAGCATATACACTATACACTCCAAAAGGTAGACACAGATCACTAATTCATGTATCATGCACACAGTGCCATACACACACACACACACACACACACACACACACACACACACACGCACTCACAATGGCAGCAGGAGAAGGAGACACAGTGAAAGGGTTGAAGTCCAGATAGGGAAGAGAAGCAGAGTCCAAGTCCTTGGTTGAAGAGGGGGTGGGGGGTGATTGCTACCTATCCAGGCGGTCGTTGTCCAGTAGGTGTTGTTCAGAGAGGTGTTGCCGGCAGGGCCGCTAGATGGATAGGTGGTGTGGCATGGTGCTGGTCCAGATGGAGAGGACATCCCATTGGGTCTGTCTTCACTGCCCCTTTTTATAGGGGCCGATTTTGTGTGACCCTAGTGACAGAAGGCATGCCCAGGCAAGGTCAGCCCCTGGCGTACTGAGCGTGTGTGCTCCATGCAGGGATGTGCAGTTTCGGATATCTGTAATGGTGGGGTACAATGGTAGAGTTGCTGGTTCTTCAGGGTCTTTTGACTTTCAAATGCTGGGTTCTTGTTCCTGGGTGAGGTCTGTGGTTCCTGGATGAATGAAAATGAGATGATGGCCTGGTCATTACAGGCCATTCAGTAGAGGCCTGCTACCATTGTATTTCAATCATTCCCAATCACTCTCATTCATCCAGGAACCAATTTATATGGGAGGGGTACATGAATCATACAGTTGCAACACAGGGGATGCCTGGGCAGAGGACACAAGATGGAGGCTTGACATACAAAATAGACACTTGACATGATTTACACTAACTTTATATATATAGGCCTAAAACAGTAATCATACAATATAAAAGCAGTACAAACATAATAATTATCACTTATAAAACAGTGGGTAGTGATATCAAAATAACAGGGAACTTATTTGCAAAGAGGGGAGAGAAAAATAAAAGTTACTACCTAAACTAAAATGTTAAAGCTTATCCTACATCTTAGCTTACTTATACTTGTCTATAGGGACTAGAAAGGGAGAGAAAAAGTCAGAAATGGTTGGGGAAGAGGAGGGAATGCGTTTTAAAATAAATAAATAAAAAAAGGGGGGTTTGCTACAATCCTGGTGCCAGAGGGCTGAGCTCCCGTTGTCTGGTGTCTCTCTTTCTCCCAAGAGAGAGATGCTTTTTTATCAACTTTGAAATTTAGGTGGTTGTGGGAGGGATGGATCCCCCCCAGTCTAATGAAGGGACACTGTTTACTCTGTTCCAGATGCAGGCTCTGCGCCTGCAGCAATGCTTCTGCCAGCCAGAGGAATCATACCACACCTGGCATGCTCCCCCATTGGCTCTCTCTCCCTCCTCCTCCCTGCTGGCTTCTGACAGGGTTTTTAAATCTTCCTGCGGGTCATCTCCCACCGCCACCATTGGCCTGGCACTCCTCTGCCCTGGGAGCAGCTGTTTGAAGAGTTGGCATAATGCTGGCTTGTGCAGCCGCGGCTCTGGTTCCAGCTCTGGCCGCCCTCCTAAAGGTAAGTTTTCCAGGGTGCAGGGGCCTGTTTGTCCTGTGCAGGGGCTCTTGCAGTTTCCCCCAGCCTCCTCCGAGCCTGTGGGGGCTTCTTGGCACCACAGAGGGGTTCAGTGGTGTTCCTGCTCTGTCCCAGAGATGGTAATACTCACTGACTTGGTGCAGTTGTTCCTGGGGCTCTGCCTTCCCTACACCCCTGTCTACTCATCAACCATAGGGGTTTTTTGCCACCATTCCCAATTACTGGCTCTTGCCTCTTATGGCCTCCTGTTGGGCCTTGACCCCATCAACCTCAGTGGGAAGTGCAGGCTTGTAGTTGCAGCCTGGCATTTATCTATAATCCTTGGCCCTGCTCCATCCCTTCACCGGGCCTGGAACTGCCATGCCCTCCATGGGTTTGAGAATGGCTGTAACGATGAAGAGCTCCCAGGACAGTGATAGAGCCCAAAAACCCTTCTCAGGGAGCTCTGCATGGGAGTTTTTTCTGACACCTTTATAGTGCTACTGCTCACCTCAGGCTGGGTCAGCGTTGTGGGGAACCTGCACTGGCCAGATTCCACTCTGGTGAGCTTGGTGTATCACCTTGTTTGTTTCCCCCGCACCCAGCTTTTTCCATGGTTTTTGCATCAGTGGTTGCAGCTGATGCCATCAGCCGGATGCTGCCCAGTCTGATTGGCAGATTTCTGAAAAGCTGGCATAGCACCAGAGCACATGGCTCCAGCCCCATCTCTGGCTCCCTTCCAGGTAAGTTCTCTGTGGTGCTGGGGTCCCTGGGTCTGCCTTCAGGAGTGTTGGGGTTTGTTCCTGGTGCTTCTGACTGCTATGAGTGGCCCCAGCTGCCACAACTACCAAAGTGGGATAAAGAAGTCCTGTCATGAATGAAAATTAGGCCTCTGACTTTTGGTGATCAAAGCTCATTGAGATTGGTAACCTCCGCATGATAGGGTGTGTTAGATTAAGCCTCAGTTTGCTCTGGGCCTAATTCTACAGTTTTATTGCTCCTGAATAGTATTAACCTAGTGTGAATAATCTTCTCAAGCTTAGTGGAGCTTCACTTCAATAAGTAATACTCTATAAAAGTTAGGATCACAGAATTGGGCCAAAGATAATTAGGTAATTCTCTACTTAGCCAGTAAGCAACTGATTGCTTTTTGTTAGGAGGCAAAACACCTGATTATATTTGACTGAATCTGTCTGTCTGTTTCAGCATTGACCCCCACCTCTGGACTGGTGTGTTTATACAACTTCTTAGTATGAAGTAGAGGATTTTTGTCTTCATTAGGAAATTGCGGTTTAGAGTCCATTGCTAATGGAACTGCTGCTGATTTATTTTTAAAGTTGTATATAAACAACTGGCATTATTAATTCACAATTACCAGAGAGTAATCATTGAACTACTGTAAACACATTATAGAAAAAATACTCCAAATTAATATTCATGCATTCTTTTAAAACACCATTCAGAGCTAAAGAGCTACTGTGTAAATCCAATACATAGTTTAGCAAACGGAGCAAGTTTGCCAGTGGAGGATGGAATGATTCACAGGTTAGGAAAATAAAAGGGAAAAGTGTCTTGATTATGGCTCCACTTCTGTGTAATAGGATTATTCTGATTGTTGATGCACCTTTCATTAATGCATTATGAAATGACTAGGAGAAAAAAACTCCCAACCCCTAGTCCATCTTCAATGCAGAGAGAGATATTGCAGCATTTAATCAAGTATGTACAGTTGGGTATAAAAATCATTATATTTGGCAGCCTGGCATGTGTGTATTTGTAAGAAGTCTAGGGTTAAGCACTGCTAAAGCAGAGTATTTGAATTCTGCTATTAATAAACTACTATAGGTTTCAGAAAAGCATGTTCATAAATCTGCAGTAAGAGGAAAAAGCTCTATTTTGTGGCTCACACATATAAAATACAAGGTGTTTACTGAAAAAAAATGCATTTTACTTTTGTCATAGAACCTAAGAGCCAGTTAATAGAATAATAGAATCATAGAAAATTAGTGTTGGAAGGGACCTCAGGAAGTCATCTAGTCCAACCCCCTGCTCAAAGCAGGATCATCCCAACTAGATCATCCCAACCAAGGCTTTGTCTAGCTGGTCCTTAAAAACCTCCAAGGATGGAGATTCCACAATCTCTCTGGGTAACCTGTTCCAGTGTTTTACTACCCTCCTACTGAGAAATTGTTTCCTAATATCTAACCTAAACTTCCCTTGCTGCAACTTGAGACTCTTGTTCCTTGTTGTGTCATCTGCCCCACTGAGAACAGTCCAGCTCCATCTTCTTTTGAACCACTTTTCAGGTAATAGTTGAAGGCTGCTATTAATTCCCTCCTCAATATTCTCTTCTTTAGACTAATAAGCTCAGCTCCCTCAGCCTCTCCTCAGAAGTCATTTGCCTCAGCCCCTGAACCATTTTTGTCATCTTCCACTGGACTCTCTCCAATTTGTCAACATCCTTTCTGTAGTGAGAGGCCAAACACTGAACACAGTACTTGGGCTATGGCCTCACCAGTGCTGAACAGAGGGGCAAAATCATATCCCTTGACCTGCTGGTGATACGTCTACCAATGTGGCACACATGGGCCATTGATAATTCTTAGTCCAAATATTTCAGTCCATAAAACATGAATATGGTAGCCAATATTACAGATTGGGAAAGACCAGAATGTAACAGTTGCTGTGGCTCATATGAATTTTCCCTGTCAAAATATTATTGATGAATTATGCATAATTTTATATATATTATATATATATATTTTATATATTTACATTTTATGATGTATATAAAATGTTATTATGTTGCCATTGGCCTTCTTGGCAACATGGACACATTGTAGGTCAATATTCAGCTTATTGTCCACTGTAACCCCCAGGTCCTTTTCTACAGAGCTGCTGCCCAGCCAGTCAGCACCCAGCCTGAACTAGTGCATGGGATTCTTCCATCCTAAGTGCAGAACTTTGCCCTTGCCCTTGTTGAACCTCATGAGATTTCTTTTGGCCTAATCCTCCAACTTGTCTAGGTCACTCTGAATCCTAGCCTTACCTTCCAGTGTATCTACTACTCTGAAAATGATATTGAAGAATTATGTGTAATTTTATATATATTATAAATTGTGGCTATGTATAAAATTATGCATAATTCTTCAATATCATTTTGACAGGGAAAATTCATATGGGCCACAGCAACTGTTACATTCTGGTCTTTCCCATTCTGTACATATGGCTACCATATTCATTTTTTTAGGACTGAAATAGTTGGACTAAGAATGATCAATGGCTCATGTTGGCCATTCTATGAAATCTGAATCTTAGTACAAAACAATTATGTCTGGTACCATGATCAGAGATGAGGTTAATTCATTTTAAAACATGAAGAAGTAGTCGTGCAATTTCCTAAACCTACCCCTAACCCCATTTCCCAACTTTCAGAGTACTGAGAGTCAGAATTTATGGATTACATGTGTAACTCTGCCACCAATATGTTCATATGAAATATGCTTATATGAAGATTCCTGGTCAAAATGGCATTGAAAATATATATGTATAAATATATGTATTTATATATATATATATCAGAAGGGACCTTTGTAGATCATCAAGTCTGAGAGTGCTGGGGCCAGATGACCCCAGTTAGGTGCTTGTCTAGTTTCGTCTTAAAGATCTCCAAGGTAGTGGAGAGCACCACTTCCCTTGGAAGCCCAACATATATAAACAGGAACAAATATCTATATATACATAAAACAAATTGACGCACAATTCTTCAATACCATCTTGACTGGAACATTCATATGAGCATATTTCAGGCTCAGTGCCGCTTCTTTAAAGTGCAGCCAGCTGTACTTTAGATATGTATTATATTATATATATATATTTATTCATTTATTCTTTGTCTTATCACATTGTAAAAGTCATTGGATACAGGACTGTTCCACACAATGCTGTCTTCTAGTGTTGTATTGAAATATAGCCATCTTCTAGCAGGTACTGTAACATTAGGGAATGGGATGAGATGGCATTGTCCACAAATCCAGCAACAACTTATGGTAGCCAGAGTAGCACCTAACTTTTCTGGAGCTTGTGATAGATGGACTTCCTCACCCCACCAAAAAGAGCACTTTATTTTAATTCCTATTCCTCCAACCTTTTTTTAGACCATGCCCAGTCAATGAAGAAGTCCATTAAAATATATCATTGTTGCCCAATGCCTCGCATACAAATTAGGCTCACATTTAAAAAAAGCTGGGGTGAGAAAATGAAGGGGAACAAATGCACATTCTCAGTGGATAGTTAAAAGGAAGCACAGTGTCAGAGATGATACCAGAAGGCAGTTCCAGATGAAAGGAGCTTCAGGGGAGAATGATACAGTAATAACGAGATTGTGTGGAGGACTAGAAAGGAAGTCAGAGTTACCTTTACAGTCAGGGGATAAAAATGTTTGAAACAAAGATTATCAGAGGCATCAAAGATTATTGAGGGGAGAACAGATTCCTAGCTTATAACAACATTAATCTAAGTAATTTTGACTTCTCATGTACTTTAGAGTTTCTTTATACAAACGCTGTGGGGATTCTTCATGGTTGATGACTAATACTGTAGGATCTCATTATTTTGCATTTGTAAGGATATGTTCACAGGAATTTATAGTCTGTGGATAGAGATTTCTTCCATATTAGCTACTCTATAGGTCTGAATATGGATATATAATGATAGAGAGAAAAAGGGAGCCATCTGACAAAGTACTGGGAGGAGCAATTATACTTCAAGTGCCATGTGACTTGTAGAAGGGGCAGACAGCACCTTGATTTGGTAGATGATGGATTGTTATCTTTTAGCAGGGGTGACGGATGATGGATTTATATTTTTAGCAATGGCAGTTACTGTGAGGGATGAGGAAAATGGGTATTTACTAAAATGCTATGAAAAGCAGTGAATGCAGCTTTCCTGTACATATTCAAAAACATTGTGTTGAGAGCTACAGCCATGGGCTACGACAAGCTCCTAATGAAATCAATGACAAAACTTAGATCTGGTATTTTTTTCCTTTGTGGTTTTGGTGAGATCAATAGTACAATCATTTGGGGCATCTCAGCTTGACAGAGACATTTTAAAGAGCTGTAAGAACTAATAAGAAAAAGTAGTCTTTGGAGGTATAACTAAAAAATAGGATGAAACTGAGCAAAGAAAGTGAATACCAGATTCTGATGGCCTTAGTCACATTCATTACTTCAATCCCTGGCTAGTTCTATTGAAAAAAGATGGGAATATGATCAGAATGCATATTGGAGACATAGTTCCTATTGATTTTTAAGAAAGAATATGATAGCATATCACAAAGTGACCTGGTAAAAGAATTTGTCACCCTTAATACAATTATTAAGTTGTGTGTATGTGCTGTTTAAAAAGTAGGGTAGTAGGAATAGTGAGTAACATTTCTGCCTGATGTGTCATTGAGGCAGGGGAATGCTCTCCCCTGTACTTTTTGATGTGGTTGTTAAAAGGGCTTGAACACTGCAAAATTCTCATTTGCAAAATTACAAATTTAAATGGACTGCAGTAGATTTGCTAAGGATGTGCTAAGGATTTGGCTATCATAGGACAGAGAAAGATAGTACAAGAATGCTTGCAAACTTGGATGAAGTGGCTAAATAACAAGGAACTGAAGATTAATGAAGATAAAATGAAATGAATGGTTGAAAGTTGAAAAAAAGATTTGGACAAGTTTATATAGTAATCAGTAACCACAGAAATCAACAAGCTAGACAGTATCAGTAGCTAGTAACATTAATTACTGCTAACATTTTATTGAGGGAAAGATTTAAGGGATGGGTATAAAACAAGAACGTCTGCTGTTTTTCTCTGTTGAGAATTTTTGATGCTGAATGACTGCTAAGAAAACCAAGATTTGGATTAGAAACATTGCAATGCTTACTATCTTTATTGCTGTGAGACCTGTACACTTACTAAGAAGCAAAAAAGAACTAAGTACTTTTGAAAAAGTATTGAATCAAATCTTTGAGCCATTGAGGAACGTGTGGATAAGATGATCTAATAAGGACCTGCATGAAGTTTATGGAGAACAAAGTATTATAAATGTAATGAAATCCCAATGCCTTTAGAGGTCAGAAAATGTGTCTCGCCTGCTGGAAAATACATCAGCTGAGCTTGTCTTAGAAGACTATTCTAGGTGTGTTTGATCAGGTACTAACCAAGGAGATGGAGGGATTATATAATGTCTTTTTATGTGAATTATCAGCAAAAGGGTCAAATCTACACTTGACAGAAAGACATGAGGGCAAGTTAAAAAAACAGGCAAGGACCTTTAGGGTCTGTGTAGCCAGGGAGCAACGAAGTCAGTAAGTAGTCCCACTGGAGCTTCTTATACATCAGTGGTAGGGGTTGAGGCCCCAAGTGAAATCATACCACTTAATGTTTGGGTCGCTAACCTGATGAAAATCCTAATGCGACACCAGAAATGGTGTCATGAATCTGGAAGTGGAGTTGCATACTCAGAAACTTTGGACACCTGCATACTTAGAAACTGGAAAGGGTATCAGAATATGGCCCAGAAAGAATATTAGGGGAAGGAGACCTTTCTATGGAGTTCATTAGACTGCAGAGTAGAGGCTCTTATGGAAATATGGAGGATTCATCACTGAGATAATTAAACTTGGACTAGACAGGAGAGTATACAGTAGGGAGCAATTCTATCCTGTCAAGGTAATGGGACAAAATGATCTAATAAGCCATCTTCAGCTCTAATTTCTATGATTCCATGACAGACCTCTGGCTCTTGGTTAAGAGGCATGAATTTATTACATCTCATTTTGAGAAAGGATTGGACTTGGCTTTGATTTCTTCCCCTTGTTCATTGCTTGCATAAAAAGTAACATCAGAAGATGGCAGCAGAGATTGCTGACTCCTTCACATTTCTTTGTAATGTCTAACAAGATACAAATGCTCAGTGCAAGAACACAGGGCAGAGTCTTCTGTAAAAACATATTGATTTCATTCTAGAAAGACAAATTCATAGACTCCAAGAGCAAATTCATCAGCTCATTTTTTTATGGATGTGATGTAGGAGTTATGAAAGAAAAATTCTCCTGTAACAAAAATCACATTTACCATCCTTTCCATATGTCTTAATGGCAATGCTCACAGGAAGATAAGAGAGTCCTTGTGAAAGGCTTGTGGACACATTTCCTCCACACAGTCCTCCTGCCTTTGCAATAACTCATCATATGTGGGTGTTGCTGTCACGTTGCATCTAAGCACACAGGAGACTGGAAAACTGCACACATACATTAGACTGAAAATGACTGAGATGCTGAAAACTTAGTGGTGAGTTGCTTATAGTTCAGCAAGCGACTATAGGGACAGGAAATTGTGCTGAAGAACAGGCCTTTCCTATACTATTACTGCTTGAAACAGCAAGTCTGAAAAAATCTACTTGCAGGTTAACTCCTCCTCTTGGTTAAATACAGGGCATTTAGTTGTAAGCAAAGATCTACATGAGCTTCACATAAAATCATCCTGGTTATGTCTTGTAGCTCATCTTTCAAACTATGCATTCCTACCTGGCCCAGAGAAACCTAGGGTATATACATTAGGAGAGAGACCCTGGAGTGAAATGTGGGATTTATTCCCAAAGGCAGAGAAATTCTGACTGCTGCTGGAGGAGAAGATCCTGCAGAATCAGAGCTACAGTTTCTTTCCTCTTCAGTGCCATTGCTGCCTGGCCATAATGAAGTACATTTCCTATAATCTTTGCTTTTGCTCCTGCTGCTGGACACTGATTTTTTGTTGCGCCTGCCTATGCCCAAGGAATTTCACTTGCAATCCGTCTCCACTTTTGCTGCAGCTGCAGGATCTTAATGCCGTTGTTTTTCTCCGCAGCACCTCTGCCGCTTAGAGCTGAACATTAACTGCTTGCGAGCTGTGCTGCTGGGGCAGAAGGACCAGTTGCTAAATAAGTTAAAAGGTTTGCATGAGTTAAGATGAGAAGTTCAGGTTCAGAAGGATTCAAAATTAAAGAGGAAAATTGATAGTTCTGGAGCAGCCAATGCAGTATGACTATTTAAGAGGCAATGAATTCTGCCTTCAGTTTTCTGTTATGTACCTTAAACACTTCTACTGCCTCTATTCTCAGCTGTAACTGAACTCTACATAGCACATGGCCAGTCTGGGGTAAAGGGAGGCTTTTAGCACTGGATTAATATTTTTAGAGCAGACTATTTTTTTTTTCTGTTGGATAGCATTGTTACATGCCAGAATCTTCCCATGAGGAGAAAATCATATCTTGTTGTCCAGCTATTTCCTAGTGGCACAGGAATACATCAGAATGTGGACAATGTGTGAACCAGAGAGCAGATTTTTTTATAGCAAACTCAGTTCTGGCTTATAATGCATCATTTATAGATGCCTCATTCACTTTGAGGGTCAGAGTGTTGAAGGAAAGTTCCTAGATGACAGTCATAAAAAAAGTATGAGGAGGTCTTCAGTCTTTCCCCAAAACCTCTGAGTAATCCTTATCAGATTATCTGACTCAGATATCAACTTAGATATCTGGCTGCTGAAAATCACAGAAGAAGAGTAGGACTTGTCACTATTAATGATTTTAGTTGAACTGCTGTTTATGTGCAAATCTTTTGTGATTTACTGCCTGTATTCAAGAATTAGATTTCTAGTCTTGGGAGATCCTCAGAAAGGTGTATCTTCAGGTGCAGGGTAGATGGACTTTTGTAGCAGTTGTTGAACTTTTCTGAGCATCCTCTACAATATTCAAATGATAATTGTGTTGGGAATTTTGAGAGACTAAGTCTTTTCATGAGAATTACCATACTGCTTCCTCTCAGTTCGGTCCAAGTTCCAAAAATAGGCTTACTTTTCTCTCTCCTGCTTGGGTAAGCTGGAAAAGGACAGAAGATATTGCACTGTAGGCTCATACTTGTGGTTTTTGTTAGGCCTATTCTCTGAGGAGTCCCCTGTTACTGTAAATAAAAGGGTATGGGGGTCAGTCATGTAAGCAGGAGGCATCAGACCCCCCAGCCTATTTGGTTAAACTGGCCAGTGGTTTTTTAAACTTGATTGGCTAAGAGAAAAAGGCTGAAGACCTGGCTGACCCTGATTGGATATTTGGGGTGATGTCATGCCAGGAACTGGGACAGCCAATGTGAATGGAAACTCAGGTGCAGGGGAATGATAGAGTCTGAGTCTGGGACTCTTCTTCTCTCCATTTCTTTGTCCTCTTTTTTGCTTTCCTGGGTTTTGGGTGGGATAATACTGTGGGGGGTATGAATCCCTGGACCAAACCACCAGGATTAGAATATTGTAAGTGTGGGTCAGGATTTGGAGCCTGGTCCCTGTTGTAGCTGTAGCAGTTTTTATGTCTTAGCCTAGCTGGGTAGCTGAGCCAATCAGCAGATCAGGCTCAGGGACCAGGATAGGTGTGGTTCCCCTTCTCTTGGGTTATTTTGTAGTTTTCCCCCACTTGGAGCTGGGGGATTTGGGACTAAGAATTTTGGCATGTAGTCACCCCCCCACCCAGTCACTACATGGAAGTGGAGATGGCTGCTTTACAGCCTCACAGGGAGCAACAAGAGGGCCTTTGCATCGCAGAAGGACCCATGCTCGCTAGCAGCTCCCTGAGATACAGTGAGATCCAAGCAGCAGCTTATAGGACTCTCCTGCTGAGTAGGAGGTGTAGGGGCACAGGCTCCCCTGATACTAACCCTTTGGGTGAGACCCCCATGTCTCAGCCTGCCTGGGTGTGGCTGGAGTCTCCCAAGAGTCTTCCCAAAAGGGGTGCATATTAGATACTGTACTTTGTGATTGTTAGTGTTATAAACCACATTTGGTGTTTCCCTTTGTTTTCCTTATCTCTGTGTCCTGTAATAAATCTGTCCTCTAAGTTTACACTGCTTGAGAGGAGGGGCTTTTGTTTATGTGGGACACTTCAGCCAACTTCAATGATCTCAGATTTTGGGGTGGGAGCTCAATCCACAGTGAAAACTTATTAGGTACCTCAAAATTTGAATTGAGCCCTTGTTGCTGCTGACCGATGCCTGGCAGAAGATTTGCACTAGTTTAAAAGTTGATCTCAAATATGGAAAACAATTTAAAAATCATTCTAAATGGTCCTGCTCAACTTGCGCATGGAGGTTTTCTTTAGTATAATAGCTGAATGTATAGTCAGCATGGCAAAACGAAGGGGTTTCTTCCCTTATTATAGCTACATATATAATGTTCTTTCAAGAATAGCATCTGATCAGGTGCCATGCTGTGTTCAACTTTTAGATCCATAGAAAGAAGCATGGATCGAGCCTTTTTATACACTATACTAAAAAGGTCTTATCCCATTTTACTTATGATATCTCTTCTTTCCACTTCTGCCTTCAGGGTCATTGAAAAGACTTTAAATGAGGTTCTCATTCATCAAGACTTTGAGATCCTTTTTGGAATTCTGTATTCTTTTTTTTCCAAAGGGCAAGGATTTCATAGGGTAATATCTTTTATTGGACCAACTGTGGAGTTGGGATAGCTAGACAAGCTTTTGAATGCAAGACATTCTTCATTAGGTTTTCCAAAGAAAACTTGCTAGTGTTTGACTAGTCCAACTTCTTTTGGGAAAACCTGAAATAAGTTTGGTGAAAGAAACTAGGATTTTTTAAAGTATTAAGTCCATCATAAGCCACTTATGCTTTAGGGTTAATTTTATAAACTGTTTACTTTCAGCAGAAAACAGTAATTTAGACATATAGGGGCTGTCCACAACACTTTTGGGCCATGTCCAGAAGCATGGCTATGAAACACCTTTGTCACTCAATCCCTGTCTGTGCCTGCCATATTGAAGCAATGAGGCAATATGGACATAGTATCTAGGGTCAGAAGGGGCCTAGAGCAGGCCATCTAGTCTGACCCCACACCAATGGCAGGAACGAGTGCCAGGGTCACAGGACCCCAGCCAGGTACCTATCTAATCTATTCTTGAAGGTACCCAAGGTAGGAGCAAGAACAACTTCCCTAGGAAGCTGGTTCCACGTCCTAGCCACCCTAACCGTGAAGTAGTGCCTCCTAATGTCCAACCTGAACCTG
>JAGPOW010000304.1:31682796-31695419 GCA_030014935.1 Caiman crocodilus
TAGCAGGCCACAAGATCCCCCCTCAGCCTTCTCTTGTGGAGGCTAAACAGGTTCAGGTCCCGTAGCCTCTCCTCATAAGGCCTGCCCTGCTGACCCCGGTCATAGTGCTACGGCTTTCAGTTTTTAACGATCAGTGTCAGCTCTGATAAAGATGCGCTTGCTTTTATTAAAAGACAATTTTCTCTCTCTCTTTTTTTTTTATACTGAGTACCTTCAGCCTGTTGCTATCACAGAACTGACATCTATGCCCACAGGATTTGTTAGTGTTGCTTACTCAATGCATTTTAGGCATATTTCCTTCATTTTTTAACTATGAATTTAAAACTTTCCAGACCTGAAGCTAAACTCATTTTAGTAAGTCTTTTCCTGAATGTGAGGTAAAGCAAATATCAAATATACCCCTGCTAAGTAGGGTTGCTCTTGAATAGACTTAGGGTGTGTCTGAAATCCTGTATTCAGACACCCTTCCAAGTTGGGGAAGTTTAGGCTATGATCCAATCTTTCTGAGTGGGGCTTATCTTTCATCTTGACATGCACTTAGTTTTGTATCAGCCACTCCATTCTGTCTCATAACACAAAGCACATAGTATATTTAAACATGTAGAAAACTCAACTGATTAACCTTTAAATACATTATGAGCTAGTGTATGCTATGCTGCTATTCCCATTTTACAGATATGGAGACAGAGGAACAGAAGAGTTAAAAGACTTACCAACCTGAGTGTCAAGGCTGAGACTAGAGTTCCTTTCAGGAACCCTCCCTGTAAGCAATCCCTTAAATTACTTTGCCTCATTGAGATTCCTTTATCAAGCTTCTGTCCCATTTTGAATGTCCTAAAGACAGATGGCTGTTCTGGGCACAGAAGTCTGACATTTTATCCTGCCATTTGCAGTGAAAAGAATATTAAAAAATGATTATTTTTTATGACTTCAGTAAGTCCTTTGCATTCTAAGTTCTTCTAAACTATTTTGTAGTATTCGCAAAGAGTGTTAAATTGACAGCACAGGAGGCTGGGTACAGAGTGGTTACAGCAAGCACAACTCTAACTTGCATTGCTTGCCCCAGACTGGAAGAGCCTTTTAAAATGATTTAATTAAGGGTTTCTTTGTAAAAGATGGTAACTGGTTAATAAATCCCATGGTCCACTCCAGAAACTGCCTCATTTCAGTGATGATGAACAACACGGTTCCTATACAGGCACAGATTCTATGCACGGAATTTTGCACTGCTATAAATCCAGAGTAACTCCAGTGAAATCAGTAGAGTTACTTCAGAGTTTCATTGATACAACCCCAAACAGTTTCTTAGTAAGAAAGATGGTAGATTTAATCATGAAGGGAAAAAGCCATCAAGTAGAAGCATGGAGGGAAACAATAGTTTTTCCATGACTAAGGAATCCTTGAATACAGGATCTATGTGTGTTTTCACTGTGCAATGCCATGCTGTTTATTATTGTTTCCATAAATGTTAGCTTTTATTCCTATGGGTTTTCAGCCAAAGATAGGCTTGTGGTTAATTCACAGAACTAAAACTAGATTTGAGGTTCAGATCTTGGTGCTGCCATAGATGTCTTATATGACTGATGAAATAATTTAATCTCTCTGGCTAAGTAGAGAAATTCAAAAAGCCCCTGACAGAAGTGCTTTAACTAATAGCACTTTACTTGAAGTGCTACAAGTTAGAGTGGGAATGAACCCAACAGGCATTCACTGTTCAGTGGTGGGAGGCTTAGGTGAGCGGGAGAGGGAGGGGAGGAAGCCCCAGTGCCATGCAGACCTGCCCACCCCCAAGTCCTGATCCAGCAATTGGAAAGGGAGTAGGGAGGGTCCCTTCTCCTCACAGCAGTCCTGGTCCCTGGGCATAAGGCTACCTGCCTCGGGGGGCTGCATGGGAAAGGGGTCTGGGTTCTGTGTCCCTGCAGCAGTCCTAGCCTTGAGCCACTCATGTATCAGGGTCCCTGCTGCCATTTTGAAGAACAGAAATGCTGATACATGAGACCTAGTGGCTGACTAGAGCACAGTAATTACCATGCTTCAGCAGACTCAGTTAATTGAGTCATCTCTGATGCTCTGTAATTACAGTGAATTGAAGCAGCCTCCACGCTTGTGTACAAGCACTCCAAAAAGTTAAGTGGTTTGCCCAGTATCAGTATCAGGAAGGTGAACATGCCCAGGACTCCTAGAAGCCAGTCATAACCAGTGCACTTCAGTAGACATAGCTAGTAATTCAGATAGCTGAGGTTGTTTTGGGAACTAGACCTTCTTCGGGCTGTAGGTAGAAAGAAGAGACAAATATTCTGTGAATTAAAGAAACTAGACCCCAAACTGAAACAAAGTGGTTATAAAAATAGGATAGGCAGAATTTCTCAGGACAGGGATAGAGATTAAACCATTATTATGTGGATGAAAGGTTAATGGAAAGCCTTTATTAGAATAAATGGCTGATTATTCAATAAGCAAGGTAAAGATTAGACTGAAGAATTATATAATAAAATGTAGGATTGGAAAGAGGAACCTGAAAAAATTATGCTGGGATTAAATCTCCTGTCAGTAGTAGGTATGAATTTATTTGTACAGTAAACATGGGCTAGTAGACAGTACAGAGGAATGAGATGAAGATCTCCTGTGCTTTCTGCCTAGTTCACAAACTGGTTCTTGCTTTCTGGTTTTGTATAGAACCAGCATTGGGCAGATAAGTCTGTTGGCAGCATTGGGCAGATAAGTCTTTTGTGGGGGAAAGGGCAGGGGCAGGGAAGGGGTGTCGTGGGTGGTAGGTGGAGGCCCCCACAGTGAGAGAGGCAGTGGGGCTGGGACTGGGGCAGGGGCAGATGCTGCACAGCTGTGGTGGGGCATGAGATACAGCCATGATCAGCTCATCTGGAGGATGTTGTGGGGGCGTGGCTTCTGCCACTATGAGCATCCTGGGAGGCCATGGCAGTCATTGCTTCCCCCACAACAGACTTACCAGTTCAATGCTGGTCTCCAAGCTGCTTGACTGCATATTGGCAATTGGATTGGTATCCACTGATATGGCTCGTTAAAAATGGGCCATTGGTATTGGCCCCAAAAATCTCTATTGGTGCACTCCTAAGTAGAACATTAGTCTGTCTGGGCTCTTCCATGGCTGTGGAGCACACTAACTCCAGTGCAGTTGATATGATTTCACTGAATGGGTTTAGATGGAGATAGAAACTGAAGACCTATATGCAGGGTAGAGGTAGGGGTGGGGAGGAGGATATTTTTGTTGTGAAGGAGCTTGGGGTAGTTATGTGTAGCCCCAGACTCAGTCTGCTGCTGTTCAATCCTTGAGGAGGAGAGGATTGAACTCACAACCCTGCCAGATATCCATTTTTGCTAAACCTTTTTAGAGAGATATACCTTCTGGTTGTGTCCAGAAGAATATGGATGTTTGGTTTCCCGGGGACAACTAGTCTCCAAGAAACACCTGTGCCATGCACCCTTTAATACACAGGAAGTTACTCTGGGTGGGGTGGGGAAGGCTGTGAATTTAGAATTGTGTTCACCCAGCAGCCTTACTTGGGGTCCTGGGGGTTCTGGTGTGCCAGGCTCCAGTTTTAGGTGGCACAGGCTGCAGCCACATGCACCCCCCCACCCCCATTTTTCTGTGTGGGTTTTTTTGAGGCAGTGTCAGAATCCCACCCCCTCCCTCCTCCCTGCCCCCTCTGGCACTGCGAGGTAGCAGAGTGGGGAATACCTGAATTTGCACTGTGTGGTGCCACAAAAGAATCTGCAGTGCCACACACAGCATGGCCATGCTCATCTGAATGCAGCCCTTGTGTCTGAGTTTAAAATGTGCTACCTTGTGAAACTTAATAACTTAACATTCTTATCATTATACCCTGCATGTAACACAGAAAGAGACATAGCCCCATACATTCTACCTCTCCTGAAGGAAGGATACTTACCCTTTTCATTTCTTTTTTTCCTTTTTTAAATTTAGGAACTCAGTATTATTCAATGGCATCACACTGAAGGGAAGGGAATGCCCTGTCAGCCCCAAATACAAATTATTTAGATGGCTGGCAATGTGTGAGAACTCTGAGTTATTCTTGAAACTGTTTCGCAATCTATGTATAGAAATTACTCAGAGAGAGTTGCTATAATAGATTTGGTGAGCGGTGTTGGTCTATAGTAGATGATCAGGACTCCTTGATGGAAGGTGCAGTCAGAAAGGTCATACAAGTCATGATTATGTGGAATGCATTGGAACTGGGCAATGAGCCCTTGTTTTTAAAAGGAGAAGTAAGTGGGAATCAGATTTTTTTTTAACTGCCTCTTCCTACACTATAAAAAAGCTACATAGCCCCGTCTGTCCTGTTTAGCTAGTTATATTTTTACTGATTCAGAGAACAATTATTATATCATAACCACGTGTGTGTCTGTGTGTCTGTCTGTGCTTTGGCATTCTCATCGTCTAGAAAGTAGTTCAATGGCTTCTAAGTGTTTGCAGAGGGTGCATGAGTTGAATAAGCTGAGGAGATAAATGCTATTTCTTCTGTTCATGTGAATGCCACTATGATTGATTTCAGAAAAAGAAAATTGTTTCCCTTGAGAAGTATATTACCATTTGCTTGAATTCCTTGATGCTTTCCTCACTGCATGTGAAGAACAGGGAGGTCTCTTCCTGGGGAGAGGCGAGATACAGACTATAATACTTAAAAACTAAAAGGCACCTCTGGATAAAATGCTCTGTGACCTATAAGATTTGAAATGGGTCAGATAGATTATACTTAGGCTGACATTTAGAAATGATGCTATCCACTGGCTGCTACCATAGTGCATCAAGAAAGCAGAAATATATGGGTAGGACTTTACATCTTTTACTGCCGCATAAACTTTATCAAGGGGATGTTACACTGTGAGGCAACCACAGAATATCTAGTTGCTTGGATTAAACTTATTAATATGATGAGAAGTTTTTATTTAAAGGGAAACTATCAGCTTGGCTTAGGCCTCAGAGAGTTTGGTTTTCCACAAGTGGTGAGAGATTTGCCAACTTGAGATACAGAAATGTTTTCATTAGATGAGAGTAAAATAAATCACTATTTATAAGGAAACATTTTCATGCAGTGTCATGAATTCAAATACAACTGAATGATGTTGGAATGTGAACAAAGAGAATGAACTGAAAGTTACTAGTTTAGCTTGACTGAGATGAGTAAAATAGAAAAGATAAAGTAACTACAGTATTGTTGAAAAGTAGAGATGGACTCAAGCTACGGTGGATAGTTGTGGATCATAAATCCAGACATGACTCAAGCTTGGCTCAGTCCAGTTGAGAGAGAAGTGTAACATGCGAGGCTGCATTCTGCATTGGAACTTCTTAAAGTCTGAATCCAGTTTGGGTAGATCATTCATGCAAAATGAAAGTGGCAATTTACACACTTTTTTCTTTTTAAATAACCAAAAGTATGATAAGTCACAAGACTAAGACAAATTAGCTTCATATTGAATTTATATCCTGAAAATCTCCCCTTTTCACATGAAACACAGTGGAGACAGAGCAGATATGTGAGAGGTAGAACAGAGGTATGTAAAAATTTCAAATATCAACAACAAACAAAAAAGAAAATAGCCTTCCTTCCCTTTGCCCCTCCTTCCTGAAAAAAGCAAAACCTTTTGGTAGCTAACATTTGTGGAGTTTTCCTTTTGATAGAGGTGCACCAATACATTGTTCCATATCATTGGTTCACTGATGCAAGGAAAATTGACATTATTGGCAATGGACTTTTTTTGGCTAACGTGGCCAATAATGTCACTGATAAATGCTGGGTGTATGAACACAGCCACACTATGCATGCAGCTAGAAGTGAAGTGTGGCAGCCTGGAAAGCAGTGTTTAGCCTTTAAGTCTATAGAAGGGGAAGGGTTAGGGAGGGGGGAGGAAAGGGGTGTTGTGGGGAGGCAAATCGAGTCCCCCACAGTGACTCGAGGACTAGGGCGTGGGACTAGGTCTGAGGCACAGGCAGGTGCTGCTCAGCTGGGGTGGGCTGGAGAATGGGGTGGAGCTGCAGCTCATCCAAGGGGCTTGAGGGAGGGTAAGGGGGTAGCTCCCACCTCTGTACACAGCCCTGGGGAAGGCATGAGAGGCATGTGCACCATGGATCTGTGCACAAGGCAAGGACTGGTTGCCTGCTGCATGCTTGGGGCTGGAGGCTGTGCTAGATTCTTCCCATTGGAGACTGGGCCCAGGATGTGCTCAGGATGGGCAGCAGCAGTGCTGAGAGTGAGGGCTATGAGGAAGGCTATGGCAAATTTTGGGGTGGCCATAGCCCACCACATAGCCCCATTCCCAGCACTGCCACCATCTATCCTGACCACAGATTGGGCCCAGCCCCTGGTGGGAAGAGCCCGACACAGCCTGCAGCCTCAAGTGCACAGCAGGCAGCCAGTCCTCACCCTGTGGGCACGTGCCTCCCATGGCTTCCCTGAGGATAAGCACAGCAGCTGGAGCTGCCTCCCTCCCTCCCCACTCCTTACCCACCTGTGGCCCCTGAATAAGCTGCAGCTTTGTCCCATGCTCTGCCCCAGCTAGGCAGCGCCTACCTCTGCCTCGGCTCCACTCCTTCCCTCACCATGGGGGCCTTAATCTGTCCTCCCACAAACCTTCCCTCCCCCCCTCGCCCATTCCCCCAACAGACTTAGTAGCTGGACACTGCTCTCCAAGCTGTCAGGGTGCATATTGGCAAATTGATCAATATTGGCTGATATGGCTGGTTAATAATCGGCCATTGTTATAGGCCTCAAAATTTTTTATCGGTGCACCCCTAATTTCTTTTACTACTACATGAAAGACTCAAACTAATTCTGAAATGTTAATAGAATGCACTTTTATAGGCTGAACAGTATAGCATTATGTTTAGCCACAATATTAAAAATCACTCCAAGGATTTTAAAGTTTGGTTTGGTATCAGAATCTTGGTTTTACTTTAATATTTAAGAATTATTTTTTAAAAGGAGATCAAAACTATGAACTGACTCAAAGAATGGGATTTTGGCTCAGTTTACTTATATTTGAAGAATTCCAGCTTCTCAATCAAACTGAATTTTTAGCTTTATGGGTTTGATCATAAGAGTGTCTGAGCAATCCAAACTATATTAATTCAAATCTTGTTTATGTTAATGGGAGTTATGTGTTCTTATTGCCCCTTTGTACATTTCATAGATTTCACAGACATTAGGGCTGGAAGGGACCTCGAAAGATCATCGAGTCCAGACCCCTGCCTGAGGGACAGGAAGTCAGCTGGAGTCATAGGATCCCAGCAAGATAAGCATCCAATTTCCTCTTGAAGGTGTTCAATGTAGGTGCTTGAACCACCTCCAATAGCAGGCTATTCCAGACCTTGGGGGCTTGTACAGTAAAGAAATTCTTCCTTATGTTCAGCCTGAAATGGTCTTGCAGTAGTTTATAACCATTCAACGTCATCATCCCTCGGGGTGCTCTGGTGAACAAACATTTGCCCAGATCCTGGTGGTCACTCTGATAAACTTATAGGTGACCATCAGATCACCCCTGCGCTTTTCCAGGCCAAAAAGTCCCATAGCTCTCAGCCTGTCATAAGGTCTGTTTCCCTGACCTCTGATCATGTGTGTGGCTCTTCTCTGGACTCTCTCAAGCTTCCCCACATCTTTTTTGAATTGTGGGGCCCAAAACTGGATGCAGTACTCCAGCTGTGGCCTCATCAAGGCTGAGTACAATGGGAGAATGACGTTCTGGGATTTGTTTGAGAAGCATCTATGGATGCAAGCCAGTGCTTTCTTGCTTTACTAGCGGCAGCATTGCATTGAAGTCTCATGTTCATCTTGTGATCAATGATGACCTCCAAGTCTCTTTCTTCTATAGTGCTAGTCAGTGTAGCACTGCTGAGCTTATAGCGATGCTGCAGGTTTTTCCTCCCAAGGTGAAGAACCTTGTATTTTTCAGTGTTAAACACCATCAGGTTCTCATCTGCCCATTTGCAGAGTCTGAAGATTCAGACTGAATCGCCATCCTGTCTTCAGGTGTGGATGCTTTGCCCCAAAGTTTCGTGTCATTAGTGAACTTGGCCAGTCCACTTCTGATTCCAAGGTCGACATCATTAATGAAGATGTTGAATAATAGGGGTCCAAGGATAGTGCCTTGGGGGACCCCACTGGTCACAGGGCACCATGACAATTGACTTTTGTCAATTACCACCCTCTGGGTCTGACCATAGAGGTAATTGCCCAGCCAGCTGATCATGGTGGACCCAAGGCCACAATTGGCCAGTTTCGCCAAGAGGTCATCATGGGATATCAGATCAAAGGCCTTTTTGAAGTCGAGATATATGACATATCAATCCCTTCTCCCTTGTCCAGGTGATAGGTCACCTGGTCATAGAAGGAAATGAGATTGGTCAAGCAAGACCTACCTGCAGCAAGCCCATGCTGGCTATGCCTCAGGATGTTGGTGTCAGCCAGTCCATTAAGGATGGCCTTTATAATAAACTTTTCTAAGACTTTCCCCAGGATAGAGGTCAAGCTGATTGGCCTGTAGTTTGCCAGATCCACTTTTCTCCCTTTCTTGAAGATAGGCACCACATTGGCTTTCTTCTAGTCTTTGGGCACTACACTAGAGCACCAGGAGTTCTCAAAGATCCATTCCAGTGGCTGGGCTATGATGCTTACCAGCTCCTTGAATACCCTGTGGTATAGATTGTTAAGGCCAGCTAACTTGAAAGTATCCAGCCTCTCAAGGTGTTCCTTCATGAGGTCAGCATTGATGGGTATCTTCCTCACCTGAACCTCCTTGTCCCATGGGACTGATGAAAGACCGACACAAAATACCCATTTAATAGGTTGGCTTTTTCCTGGGTGTTAGTTGTCAGATATCCCATCTGGTTTAGCAGGGGTCCAATGTTGCCCTTGCTTTTCCTCTAGTTCCCCACATGTCTGTAAAAGAACTTTTTATTGTCCTTGATACTCAAAGCTAGTTGGAGTTCAGTTGCAGCCTTGGCTTTCCTGGTTTGCTCCCTGCAGGACCGGACCAGTGCAGGCTTCAGGAGGTCTGCTAGATCCCTGGAGAGTCAGGGGGGCTGCTGTGCCCTCTTGCTGCCTTTCCTCCAAGACGGAATAGAATTAGCTTGTGCAGTGAGGATCACTCTCTTGAGGAGCAACCACTCTTCCTGAACTCCCCTCCCCCTGGGGTCGTGGTCCTCACTGGCAAGCCTCCTGAGCTTGTCAAAGTTGGCTTTCTTGAAGTCAGGGACTTCAGTGTTGCTGACTGACTTGCCAGGTATACAATGGATGGTGAAGGAGATCAGCTCATGGTCACTGTCACCCAGCTTCCCATCTATCACTAGGTTGCCAATTAGGTCATACCCAGTTGCCAGTACCAGGTCGAGAAGCACTTTACTTCTCATTGGCCCTTAGACTTCTTGAGTCAGGTAGACGTCATCCACGCATGATAGGAAGTTTTGCGACCGCTCAGATTTTGATGAGTGATCCTCCCATGAGATATCTGGGTAGTTGAAGTCACCCATAACAACCATGGTCCTGGAGCATGTGGCCTCAGCCAGTTCCCAGGTGAACTCCTGATCCAGCTCTTGACTTTGGGTGGGAGTTCTGTAGTAGACTCCCACCATTGTGTCCCCTGTGATGTGTTCCCCATGGTTTTTAACCCAGAGGGTCTCTAGTCATCCACCCTGGTGGCCAATATCAGCTTGCAGGAATGTATAGCTTTTCTTAACATAGAGAACTACACCCCTGCCCCTTTTATCTACTCCATCTCTGCTGTACTGGGTATAGCTGTCTATACCTGTGGTCCAGTCATGGGTGGAGTCCCACCAGGTCTCCATTATCCCTATGATGTTGTAATTATTTGTGTGAAACAGTAAAACTCATCCTCCTGCTTAATGAAGATGTTAATTTGGCTGCAGAAACCAAAGACAGTTGTTCTTTTTCTGGAGGCAGTTCCCTGGATTACAGGCAATGCTAAATTCAGGTTACTATTAAGTTAGAATGATATGATCGTCACATGATATGAACATAGTTAAAAAAAGGACAACATCAGGAATGAGTAGATTTTGGAGCAACTGTAAGGAATTTTTAAAGCAGTGCCAGAAATGTGATGGGACTTGCACATCCAAGAAGGAGGGAAGCAATGAAACCACTACCACAATGAATGCTTCAGGTTAGTGTGAAGGAGGAATAGGAAGCATTCAAAGAAAATGTTTCCATAACAGCTGTAGAATCAACATAATTAGCAGTCCCAGGGAAATGAACTTAGTACTAATCTGTAGCTGGTGCAATAGGTCTCAGGTAGAGTTGGCCAAAAAATGCTTGATGAATTTTTTTACCCTACAAAATGTTTCATTGTTGTTGAAATGTTTCATGGAAACATAGTGATTTTGACAAAAAACATTGTCACAACATTTTCTTAGGTCAAGGCTAGCACTTCAAGAAAGAGAATTTGCAATGCATACAGAGTACTGGCCTAACCAGTGAGTCACAGGGTCACGCCTAATGCATATTTTATTATTTAAAATCAAGTGACTATTTAATCATTTATACAAAATGAAACAGCTCAAAGAGAAGAGATTGAATCAGATAGAGGAAGAACCTGAGGCTGGTATTACCATCTCCTAAGACAGAGCCCTAACTACTGTTATAGAGTTTTTCTTGGTTATTTCTTTTATGAAAAAAAAATTCAAAGGTCTCGTGTATGTTCTACACTGTGATACAAGTAACTTCAAAACCACACTTTTCTGTGAAGCAATGTTGTTGTGTTTTAGCTAGCTCTAGCATTAGAAGTATTAGAAGCTTGTTGGCTAGAAAGAATGACTTGCATATGAGAATGGAAGTGTACTGAGGAATAGAATCAATTTGATGTTGAAGAGGCAGACTCACCCTTTGAGCCCCTTTAAGAGGCTCTGGTAAGAGAAAAACTGGTGATAAAATTGGGAGCATACACAAGAGCTAAGATTGTTAGGAAAAATGACATACAAATGTAGAAAATGGGGGAAAGGTTAAAACTGCAGGTGCGGGATTTGTCAGGACACTGCATATGGTTCTCACTGTAGCAGCTGGCTGAAAGGCAGATTTATGGCTTACAGGAAATTTAATTTTTCTAACTTTTCCTTTCTGCTCCATTGGAGCAAAACAAAAAACAAGTTCAAAATTTCCAGAAAAGCTAAAGCCCCTTGGACCTTGCAGCTGCTCAGTGAAGCTGTTTCAAGATTATGAAAACTGTTTTATTGGCAGATTTTAAAATGGCTCTAGTTATCACAGGCTGGAAGGTAAAAAGAGAGCATACAATTCAATACAATTTCAAAGAAATTGGGATAGGCATGGAAGGGTGCTGAAAACCTGTAACAAAGAGGCAGTCCTGATAACTGTGTGTGGAGGTGAGCATACATACAAAAATTTTCTACCGTTTGGGCAAAAGTACAGTGAAAACATATAGGACTGATGGGAAGTCACTGTATGTTCATCCCAAGTGTAAATATAAGTCCTGGCAGATGGAGAGTTGATCATGACTGCAAGTAAGCATTAAGATCAAATATTTCTGTGGGACACTAAGACATCTGAACTTTCCATGTGCATAATACTGCTCTGGAGAGATTTTAAAAAATGTTTTGTCAATCTGCAGTTCAGCTAACAACATTATTATGCTAATTTATATTACTGTAGTGTCTAAAGGCCCTGACTGATATTAGAAGGGGCCATTGTGCTGGTGGATGTACAAACACATTGTAAGAGACAGAGCCTGCCCTGAAGAATTTATTGTCTTAATAGACAAGATTGTCTTAATAGAAGAGAAGCAGAAGTATATTGGCTAGACCTGACTGGGAATCTTTTAACAATTTTGAGTAAAATCTGGTCTTTATCAAAACCAAAAAATGTATAGGAAAGAGTTTAAATATTAAAAATATTAAGAATATTAAGAGTTCAATATTAAAAAAAATATTTCAAGAGCTTTTTTTTAGCATGGGAAGAGGAAGAGGATCCAGGTAGCAGGCAGCAGATCCTGCTCCAGGAAATTAAGTTATCCAGGGTTATCTGTGTGTTTGGCTTGCTGAGTGTTTGTTTGGTGGCTGTGTTTGGACATGTGGTCTGAGAAGCTGGGAGTGCTTTTAGCTGGGTGAAGACATTTGGCTTGGCATATTCACTTCAGGGTAGATGGCAGGGGAGGAGCAATGAGCCCAATCTTGTTGTGGCAATATAGCCCCAGCCCTTTCCCTGTTGTCCACACCAAGTTGCATGTACACCTACTGCCGGCAACAAGCTGGGCCGGGGCGCCAAGGATTCCAGCGCAGATGTTTGCAGCCTCCCTGCCACCTGCTGTGAGCAGCCTGGGCTCTGTGGTGGGCATCAGGGGCCTGCCCGGAGCCTGGGCTGGCTGTGGCAGGCAGCTGGGAGGCTGCAAGCAGCTGCACCGGGGTCTGTGGAGCCTTGGTCCGGCTTGTTGCCAGCTGTGGGTACATGTGCACCTTAGGGTGGACAGCAAGGTTGGTGCCCTTTCACTTTGGCACCCAGGGCAGTCGCCTTCATAGTATCATAGTATCATAGTAGCTAGAGTCGGAAGGGACCTGGGCAGATCATCTAGTCCGACCCCCTGCCCCGGCAGGAAAGAGCACCGGGGTC
>JAGPOW010000304.1:31704149-31747589 GCA_030014935.1 Caiman crocodilus
CCCTGCATTTGTCTACATTGAACCCCATCCTATTCTCATCTGCCCACTTTTGTAGTCTGTCTAAATCTAGTTGCAGTCTCTCTCTCCCTTCAAGTGTGTTCACCTTGCCCCACATCTTAGTGTTATCAGCAAACTTGGACAGCGTGCTTTCCACCCCCTTGTCCAAGTCAATGATGAAGATATTAAACAGTGCGGGCCTGAGGACCGAGCCCTGGGGTACCCCACTGCTCACATCTTGCCAGGTTGAGTACAACCCATCTACCACTAGGGTGTGCCCCATCAACCAATTTTTTACCCATCCAACTGTGCAGGCATCAATGCCACAGTCACTTAATTTATTGATGAGGATGGGGTGAAAGACAGTGTCAAAGGCCTTCTTAAAATCTAGAGAGACTATATCCACAGCGACACCATCATCCAAGGATTTAGTTACTTGGTAGTAAAAGGCAATCAGGTTGGTCTGGCAGGATCTGCCTTTGGTGAACCCATGTTGATTACCTCTGAGCATGATCTCCCCTGCAGGCCCCCCACAGATATGCTCCCTGATGATCCTCTTCAAGAGCTTCCTGAGCACCGAGGTGAAGCTTACAGGCCTATAATTACTTGGGTCCTCCTTCTTCCCCTTCTTAAAAACAGGGACCACATTAGTCAGTTTCCAATCCCCCAGCACCTGGCCAGACGACCACAAATGCTCATACAGCTGGGCCAAAGTCTCCGTGATGACCCCTGCCAGCTCCCTCAACACCCTTTGGTAGAGGGCATCTCGATCTTCAGATTTAAAAATGTCTAGCCCTTCCAGAAGATCCCAAACTACATCTGCGCTGACTGAAGGCTTGATAGAGCTAGCCCCAAGATTGTCCCTACCTCTGATAGGTGGGATATCCCAGTCCCTGTTCAGGAAAACAGAGGCAAAGAAACTGTAAAAAATATCAGCTTTTTTGTCTGATGTGGCCACCAGATTACTGTTTGTGTCGTGCAGGGAGCCTACATTGGCTGATGCCCTCTTCTTGCTCCCAATGCATTTGAAAAAGGACTTTTTGTTGTTCTTAATCCTGGATGCTAGCCTGAGTTCCATTTCTGTCTTGGCCTTTCTAATAACCCTCCTATGTTCCCGGGCCAAGGAGGAGTACTCCTCCTTGGAGATAGTTCCTCCCTTCCACCGGTTGCATGCCTCCCTTTTAGTCCTCACACATTGCTGAATGCCCTTGCTGAGCAAAGGGGGTCTTTGAGCACTCTTACCTGCCTTGCTTCTCTCAGGCACTGTTATCCTTTGGGCCTGGAGGATTGCCCCCTTAAGGTACGGCCATCCCTCATGGGCTCCCATCTCCTCTACCTTCTGGGCCCTTAGTGTCTCCCGTACTAGTCTCCTAAGCTCATTGAAGTTGGCCCTTCTGAAGTCAAGGGCTTTAGCCTTGGTGTGAGCCCTATACACCCTGTGTTGGATAGTGAAATCCAGCAGGTGATGATCACTATTGCCCAAGTGGTCAAGGACCTGCAGTCCCCTCAACAGGTCATCCCCCATGGCCAGGACCAGGTCCAGCAAAGCATTACCCCTAGTGGGGCTGTGCACTTCCTGAATAAGGTGAAGGTCCTGAAATACAGCCAGGAACCTACGTGAGTGATCAGACCTGGCTGTCTGCTCCTCCCAGCAAATGCCTGCATTGTTTAGGTCACCCATGACAATAACATCCCTTGGCCTAACCGCCACCAGAAGCTGACTGGAGAAGTCCTGGTCTAGCTCTTCCCCCTGGTTGAGTGGTCTGTAGTAGATACCCACCGTGAGGTCCCTTTTGCCATGCCTCCCTTGTAATTTGACCCATAGTGTCTCTGCCCAACCATCCTGTAACCCAAAGCTAATCCTTGATGATGTGAGGTGCTCTTTGACATAGAGTGCAACCCCCCCACCTTTTCTCTCTGTCCTGTCTCTTCTATATAGGGTATACCCCTGAATGCCCACTGCCCAGTTGTAGGTAGGGTCCCACCAGGTTTCTGTGAGCCCTACTAAGTCTGGATTCTTACTTGCAATCAGGAGGCATAGTTCCTCCTGTTTACTTCCCATACTATGAGCATTAGTGTAGAGGCACGTGAGGCCTCCTGAGGGTGCTCGTGTTTTCTCCCACTCCCAGGACAGTTGTGGCCCCCTGCTCCTCGAATGTTGATACTTACCTGTGGTTCCCTTCCTCTTGTCACCGTGTGTGGTGGTGGTGAAGTATCCACTCCACTTGAAGTGGCCCCTTCCCCCGGCGAAGCTAGTTTAAAGCCCGCTGTATGGGATCAGCCAAACTAGAGGAAAAGATACGTCTGCCATTCGGGGAGAGGTGAAGCCCACCCCACCCCAGCACGCCTTCCTTACAAGAACATGGGTCGTTGTCAAAAAATCCAAAGCCTGCCTTGTGGCGCCAGCTCCAAAGCCACTGGTTAACCACGTCAATGCAGGCCTCATGATGCCTACCCTGTCCACTTACTGGGAGAATGGAGGAAAATACCACCTGCTCTCCCATCCTCTTCAGTTGGTGGCCCAAGTCCTTAGAGTCCTCCATGATGTTATCTGGTTTGCCCTTGGATGCATTATTTGTACCCACATGGACCACAACCAGTGGGTAATAGTCAGAGGGCTTGATGATTTTAGGGATGGTCTCTGTGACATTGTGAGTTCTTGTTCCAGGCATGCAGCAGACCTTCTGTGACCAGGGCTCCAGGCAACAGATTAAACCATCGGTTCCCCTCAGGATGGAGTCCCCGATGACCAGAACTTTGCATTTCCTTCTTCTCGGGGTATGCCTCTTCTGAGCTGATGATGTAGGTCGAGTGACTTCAATTCCTCTGGGGACCAGTTTTTCTGCCTCCTCCTCCAGGTGGGGCCAGGGCTGCATAACTGTTCACAATGGGTGTCTAGGGAGCAGGCACAGCAGTTGTTCCTGGCCTTGACAGGAACCTGCTGCCACCGATTAGTTGGGTGCTGTGCACACGGGGTCTCTCTGGTGGATTCCTGTCCCTGCGGAGAATGGAAATACAAGTCAATTTCATCCTCCACTGCCTGGATCACCTGCAGCATGCTCACCTCAGCCTGGAGCTCTGCCACCTGCCCCTCCAGAGCCTGAAGATGCTCACAAGAGGAGCAGGTAGGGGAGTCACCAGACCTCAGTCCCACCCCCAGAGATCCCACTCAGCCACCCCCACAGCTTGGGGGGCAGGTGGTCACCTGGCTCCCCAAGGGCTCTGTCTGGGTGGTAGCCTCAGAGGAGCCCCAGAAGGGTGGCATCACGGAGGCAGGACCCCTGGCAGCACTGCGAGTCCTCACCATGGCTTGCAGGTAGTCCTTACCTCCCTCCTTCTTTGGTGGAGTCAGCTCCCTCCTGAGGAAGAAACTCTCTTGCTTCCCTGCCTGCTTCTGCCTTTGTGAACACCAGCGCAAACACTGGCGCACCCTTACAGAGTGCGTCTGTTTGAGCGCTCTGTTCGCGTGTGGCTCGGGAGTGCCCGGCTCAGCAAAGAGACTGTGGTATCCCTGCCCGGCTCAGCAAAGAGGGATCGAGGGGCTTCCCCTCCAGATCCTCTGCCGGTGCGCCAGCTTCTGCCCCACTTACCTTTGGGGGATCAGTTGCTGCTGCCCCCGCTGTTGCTTTTCAGCCTCTGCCGCCTCAGGAATATTGCAGGGGGCACACGTGCTGAGAGCCCACATGTGCCCAGTTAGCCTCCTCTCCCTCCTACTGCACCCAACTCTCCCTCCTACCGCACCCAACAGTGGGGGTGTCTTTGGCACCTGCCAACTCAGAAGTTGGACAGCCCTGCTCTAGAGGATTGGTTCTCTTGGCTGGGGTTTGCAAACAAGCCTGCTGTATATCATAACCACTTTCTTCCTTTTTAGGTCAAAATGAGCTAACACGGTTCCCAGAATATTTTTTCCATTGCACCATAGAGCTACAGAATGGAGTCACTTTACTCCAGTGTTTAGAAGATGAAGGACAGGAAAGATGTCCTACCTCTCAGTTTGGAATTCCACTGTTTAGAAAATAGGTATTGGAAATAAAAAAAATAAATGGAAATTTTTATGAGTGAGAATCTTCTGCTAGAAGCCTAGGCAGCTGCTGATTATCAGAGCTGATCTACAGTTTATATGACTGGCATAGTGACACAAACTGGAGAGAAGAGGAAGAAACCTGACAAATGACACAGACCTGAATGACTCTTTCTGTCTGTTTATCCAGCATGTCCAAGGCTCCAGCATCATTTATTCACTAAAGATAAAAATTGTGCCTGGTTCAGTTCCAAAGACTTTTTAGCAAAGATATATTTCTGGCAGAATGACTAAGTAACCTGACCAAATGTGTAAAGCCCTGGAGAAACAACACATCCCTCATGAAAAAGTCTTACCACAAATCTAAGAAATGTCGCCCTACTACATTAAGCTGGGAACACAATCAACCTGAGAGTTAGATAACATGGAAGCCTTTATGCACTTTGTATTAACCTTTAATGTCTGTGAAGGACAGATGATAAGCCCTTTACCCCACTGCCAAGCCAGAAAGGGATTCAATCTCTCTGCTGGTTCCACTCTAATTAAATGTGGATATTATGTAAACCGCAACCCAGACTTTTTATGAATTCAGAAAATGCTGGCTTCATTATTCTTGTCAGGCTGCAAAACTAGACCATGACAGATGAGTTTCTGAGCATTTGCTGATCATTCATCTACAAAACATAATAGTTTGATTCTTTCACTTAGGGCTATTTACAGAAACAGAAGTTGATTAATGGAAGTACCAGTGCTCAGTGAATTCTCTATTTCCCCCCTTTAACCAGATTTTAGCATATCCTTAGAAAATCTTCATTAATAACATGATACAAATGGGAGATCAGACATCATTTCTTAATGAAAAGAACACATTATTTCCATATCCTTCATATAAGAATAGCAATTTTGACTGTACATATCCACACAAATATATTGTAAAAGAGATAAAGAAAGCAATAAACTATTTAGGTGCTATTTATGCAATACCTAAATAATTCATATTAGTCAAATCCTCTAGAATCAAATGGAGCGGCCACAGCTTTAGGAAGTTAGTGTAAAATTAAATTTGTGCTAATCTGCCTTAGAGAAGGGAAGCACAAATATAATTTTAGCATCAATTGCCTGTTCTAAAATGTATTTCTCTCCCTCTCTTTCTTCCTTTCTCTTTTTCTTTCACAAACACACATGCATGCATACACACACATTCTAAATAGATATGCCTGTAAAGTTTTTGTGATTTTTTTTTTTTTTAATGAGTACAGGGATTTTGTTTTAATTTAAACATTCCTTTATAGTTGTATGCATCTGAAAAGCAAAAAAATCAGAATCAGAAAAGGAAATAGACTAAACAAAATATAACTAATCACTAAACAGCATAAACAGCATTGTTAGCATAAACAATGTACCTTGAATTTTTAAAAATTATTTTCTTTAATAAAATAGGGTATAACTAGTAATTCAGATAACTTGAAAAAAAACCATACAGGGTCAAATTCTTTCCTATAATATCTTTGCATTAGTAATTTTAGATCACATTTTTAATGGATTGAGGGATGTTAGATGTTAATGAATTAATTGGATTTTAGGTACCCAATAATACTACTTCAATTAAATAATTTCTCACTACAATATTAATCTTACATTTATGGTTAAGGCAAGCATAGTGTTACTGAGCATCTAGAAATGCAAGATATACATTAAAGACAACTTTTCAATTTGGGTGAAATTTACTGATAGTCATGTTAAAATATTTTGCAAGTGAACAAAGCTGGAATTGTCTTCTATGTTAAGGTTAGATTATGACATATTATGAATAGATTTGAATTTAGTGCGTGTACACCATTTCTTAGCACCATGGAAAGACCAGAAGTTTACAGTTTAACTTTGATAAGAAAGATGCACACTGGAGAAGCAGTTCTGTGGGCTTTCTAAGGTGTCAGTGGAGGCAGTGATTAACCACTCGATATTTCCAAGCTACCAGCTAGCTGTCATTGCTGCTGACACAGAATCTTACACAGTCTCATTGACATGCCTGTGAAAGCAGCAGAGTTCATGTTAGAAAAGCCAGCTGTATGTAATATCTTTCATGGTAGAAAACAGACTGGTTTAGGTTATAATCGATATAAAGGCTGGTGGATATAGCAGTTATGGACTTCAGAGAACCAGGAATGAGAAGGCCTAGCTAAAACACAGCGGAAAGGCTAGTGGAAATTCATGGTCTGACCTAGAGTAAGTAGCCATGGAACAGAATACTTAGTGTGCTATATTGTACACTCCTCACACCTCCAGCTACTCTTTCCCCTCTCTCATTCTTTGCTGCCTGGGGAAGGCCACTACCCCAAGATCATTTCCCTGCCTCAAACACTACTTTGCTGCAGGCAGTGATGTGAGCAGTGCTCTCTATAGATTGCTGCTGGGCTAACAAATTGGTCAGCAAGCAATAAAATCATCTCCCAAACATTTTAAACTCTTTTTTATCTTAATGAGGGTCAGCCTGGCTCCCTCATTTGCTAGGTTGCTGGCAGGTGCTTTGGTCCCTAGGCCCCTGAATTGTAGATAACAATCTCCCTCTCTTTGTGTTTCAGGGAAGAATATGAAGTTATAGTTTGGTGTGCATGAATCCTTTCTGGGTGCGTCTTCACAAGATGTTTACTGTAGAGTTACCTAACTAGTTCTGCAGTAAACATCTCAAGTGTCTGCATGTGCAGTGCTATTAGGGTGGAGTAAACTAATTAACTCCACTGCAGGGTAGTACTTGTAAACATAGTCAACATAACAATTCCTCTAGTGCAATTTTTACTCCATAACAACGCACATGTAGATGCATACATGTAGGCTGGGGCACAAGTTTATGTCCCAGAGTTTATTGCTGTGCATTAATAGCACATGTAGGTGCACCTACTTTGTAGGAGTTTTGTTCAACAATTCTGGACAGGACCTTGAGAAAGTTCTTTTTCCTGCCCAGATGCATTTTACTACTGTGGAAGATAATGCTCCTGACCCAAGGGAAAATAACTGTTGACTGTGACTTTGGCCTCAGAGCTCATAGCAATCTTTTAAGTACCACAGGCCAAGATCTTTGAGGGCTTGAATGAGATGGGAAGCCAGCACAGAAAGGCAGGGGTGGAGGGAGTGTCTGGTTTCTTTCTGGGAATTCATGTTTCAGAAATGACCGCTGCAGAGTTCTGTACTAGCTGTAGTTTCCTGGGTTTGGTCAAAGGCCATGATCACATATAGCTACAATTTAGACAAGCGGTTAGGAAAATATAGACAAAGCTAGATCATACCTGCCAGCACTGGGGGGAGTCTCCTCACCAGCTTCAAATGTAAAATGTGTTCTTTAAGGTCCCCCCTGCACATTGCAGTTATATGCAATTAACTGAGACCAGCTACACATGCACAGTACCTATCATGCCATTAAAAAGTCCAACCAGATATAAAGTTGGACCTTAAAAATATGTACTAACTTTATAGCTCGTTGATATCCAGCTTACATTTGCACTTGTAGCAAGGTGTGAATCTGTGGCTGGGAACCCTGTCAGCTGACCAGGCTCCCAGCTGCAGGAGTGTACTATGCATAGCAGGGCTGGGAGTTCTGCAGATGAGGGGACTCTCAGCACCAGAAGTGCCAGTATCCTGTGGTGTTGGGAATCAGAGAGTGTTAGCGGATAGGTTTGTATCATCTTGGTGGGAGGTGGCCAGTGGTGTCCTGCAGCATTCAATTCTTGGTCTTGTGCTGTTTGACATCTTTATCAATAATTTAGATGAGGATGTGGAAAGCATGCTGGCCAAGTCTGTGGATGATACTAAGTTATGGGGAAAAGTGGTTATGCTAGGGGACTGTATGTGGATTCAAGTGGATCTGGATGAGCTGGAAAGGCGGGCAGAGCAGAACCAAATGCAGTTCAATAAGGATAAATGCAGAGTGGTTCATTTGGGGAGAAGTAACCAGCGACATGAATGTAGGTTAGGAGGAGATGTCCTAGCTAGCACGATGGCTGAAAGGCACATCTGAGTTATGGTTGATCACAGGATTAACATGAGCCCCCAGTGTGATGCTGTAGTCAATGGAACCAATAGCATAGTGGGATGCATTAGTTGATGCATTGTGAGCAGGGCTAAGGAAGTGATACTTCCTCTCTACTTGTTGTTGGTGAGATCCCAGCTGAAGCACTGTGTCCAGTTCTGGGTACTGCACTTCAAAAAAAGAAGTGGAGAATCTTGAAAGGGTCCAGAGAAGGTCCCCAAGAATGATTAAGGGCCTGGAAGACAAACCTTATGAGGAAAGACTAAGATCTGGGACTGTTCATTCACGGGAAAAGAAGACTGAAGGGAACACTTGGTGGCCACCTATAAGTAAGTAAGAGGTGAATATTGGGAGCTGGGAGAAGAACTGTTCAAAAGGGGGCCCCTGGGGAGGACAAGGAACAATGTCCAAAAACTGTAAGAGGATGGTGTCAGGTTGGATGAAAAGAAGAACTTCTTTACAGTAAGGGTGATCACAATCTGGAATAGACTTCCCAAGGAGGTGGTGCAGTCCCCAACCTTGCAAGTGTTCAAGAGGAGACTGAGCAGATACCTTGCTGGGATCATTTGATTTCAGCAGTATTCCTGCCCAGAACAGTGGGGTTGGACTCAATGATCTTTTGAGGTCCCTTCCAGCCCTGAATTTCTATGATTCTATGAACCAGTGTCCATAGCTACAGGTGTTGGGTCCCAGTAGAACCCTGCAGCAATTGGGAGACCCCTGTGAAGCACCCATAGGGCTGAGAGATCACAGCTGCTCCCTCTACACCAGGCTTGTTCAACATATGGCCCACAGACCACCATGCGGCCTGCCAAGCCATTTTATCTGGCCCAAGGTGCCTGCTCCATGCTCCATGGTGGTGGTGGTGGTGGTGGCAGTGGGGCAGCGGTGAGGCAAGGCAGGCAGGGTGACCCTCAGGCCTCAGCTGGCAGCAAGGGGAGGGGAGCTGCTTACTCCCACAGGGCTGGGCTCATCAGTGAGCCAGGTCCTGCTGCTGCTGCCCTGTGGTGTGGGGCTGCCCCAGCCACGCCTGATTAGACGAGCTGGGGACAGTGCGCGCAACTTCTCCTCTGACTCTGCCTGTGCCTGCCTCCTCATCCGCCCGCTTCAAGCCAGCCCTGCTGCCCTGCCCTGCCTCACAGCAAGGTGGCGCCTGATCCCCTGGCCAGTCTCCCCCTGGGCATTGCAGCTCTCTGGGCCCGGCCAGCCATGCATGAGGCCCCAAGGGGGCCACTTCTCATGTGCTGCTGGGGATGGGACGAGGCCAGCTGGGTCTGCTCTGGCCAGCAGAAGCAGCAGCAGAGTCGTGTGCCACTCGGGACGGGATGAGCCTGTACCAGTCAGTCCTGAGTGGCACACGGCTCTGCCGCTGCTTCTGCTGGCCAGTGCAGACCTGGCTGGCCTTCTTCCATCCCCAGGAGCACATGGGAAGCTGGCTTCAGCTGCATGCTGCTTTTCCTGGCCGGTGCCAACATGGTTTTGCCCAGGCGGGTCCTGCAGCACCATGTCAACCCGGGCATGGCACTGGCAGGCTGGGTGGGCCCCAGGTTAACCCCGGCCTGGCCCCATGGCTTCTCTAGCACCAGGTCGACCCCATTGTAGCCAAGCGGCTCCTGCAACACCATGTCAACTTGGGCATGCATGCCATGTCAACAAGCACCCTGCAACTTCATTGGTGTCAAAGGTCACATGACATCACTTCCTGATATGATACCACTTCCTGTGTTGTCTTTGAATATGTCTCGTGGGTCCACTGGGTGATAAAATGTTTGTGATCTGGCCCCATGTTCAAAAAGGTTGGACACCCCTGCTCTATACCATCAAAAAGTGAAGTCCCATGGCTGGGAGCCCTCTCAGCTAATGGGTCTCCCAGCCATGAGGTGCCCCACACACTCCTCAGCAAGGTTTGTGCGTTCGTGCATGGCTGCACACAGGTAAAAGTCTTGCTGCATACAATCTTTTTATGGCTGTGCACCTGCCGGGAGAGGAGCTGGGCTGCAGTGTGGGACATTTACTGAAGGTAAGCTCCTCCCTGAGACGAGGCGGGGCTGGTGACAGAGGTGAAGGCAGGGATGGGAGTGGGGGCAGGACCTGGGGCCTGGTGTGGGCTCTGCTGGCTCTGGGGAACTACTCTACTCCCCCGCATTGCCTTGGGGAGTGAGGAGGCACGTGACATCAGGGCTGGGAGTGGAGCAGTTCCTCAGAGCCTGCAGAGCAGTTCCCTGGAGCCAGCAGAGCCCTTGCCAGCTGCCTGCCCCAGCCTCCATCCCTGCCTTGCTTCACCTCAGGGTGGAGCCACTTCCTGCCCCGAGTAAGGCTCTGCCAGCTCCAGGGAACTGCTCCACAGGCTCTGTCAGCTCTAGGGAAGTGCTCCACTCACCAGCCCTGATGCCATGTGCATCCTTGGTCCCTGCAGTGATGCGGGGGAGTGGAGCAGTTCTCCAGAGCCAGCAGAGCCTGCGCCAGCCTGCCCTGGGTGACGAGTGAGGAGCTTACATTCAGTAAGTGCCCCAAGGTGCACCAAAAGGGGGAGGTGGGACCGAAGCACCATGCTCATGGACCGAAGCAGTGCGTTCATGGACTGCTATTCCTTAAAGGGAACATTGCTCCCCAGGGCTGGGAAAACAGAGCTGCTGCCAAATCCCAGCCCTGGAGGTGTGTGGGGCACCCTGTGCCTGGGCAATCACAGCAGCTGTGGTTTCTCAGCCATGGGGATGTGTAGAGCACCCCACAGGAGCTTGCTTCTTGACAGTGCAGGGGAAGCCCAAGATTAGGCAGGCCCTGCACTGTCAATAAGGAATGATGATATCTAATGTGTGACCCACATTCACACTTCCCGTCAGAGACAAGAACCTTGTTGTTCTAAGCACTGTACAGATATGGATTTAAAAGATTCTAAAGGTTTACATTCTAAACAATTGATGGATACAGACAGATGAGGTAATATAAGGAAACAGTACAGCAATATTGGTCACCATGATAGGCAGAGTCTTAGCATTTTTTGCAAAGTAGAGTTTTAGGGGTTTACAATGAAAGAATGAAGGACAATGAAATGGTTTTCCTAGTATTTATGGGGATCTCCTTCCAAGGGAGACTGGCAGCAGGGGGAATACAAAGAAGTGAACTTTATGGTAGGGTTTTGTGTTTTTGGTGGTTGGTTTTTTTTTTTTACAAATTGAACCTGTGGGCGATAAATGCTGGAATCTTGGGTTGAATGGAGGCAAAGGATGAGAGAGAAATAGGGAGGCTATAAGCTGTGAAGACACGTTGTTTATTTTTGATGTACTAGAAAAGAGGGAGCCAACAGAGGGATATAGAGGAAAAGGCAGCATGGGCAAGTGATAGAAGGAAACCCCTTGTTGCAGCAGTCTGAATGGGACAGAGTGGGGCAGATTGCATTTCACAAGCCCACAGAAAAAGATGTTGCAGTACTCAAGATGTGAGGTGATGAAAACCTAAGCAAGAGTTTTAGATGTGTGGATGGATAGAAAAAGCCATATATACCAGATGCTATATAGAAAGAACATAGATTTTAGACATAGCCTGGACATGAGGACCTAGAAAGATGTATGAGTCAAAGACAACATTCTGGATACAGGGGCCATCTGTTTCCATGTTCAGCTTAGTATGAAAATTGCTATCACACTACTGTGGTCTTCAGTTTAATACCCATAGATATAAACTCATTGAAATAAATCCACATGACAGGGTCCTAATCAATGAGTGTGGTACTTATGCTAGAACCCATTTGCTTTTGCTTGAGTAATCAATTCAGGGTGAAGAACTTTATGAAACATTCTGTTTGGCATATTAATTCAGTTATTAACAGTGATGAAGATGCACTGTTTTAAGAAGGAAAGACTCTTGGCCTCAGCAGCTGTCCCATCACCAAATACATTGCAGAGTATACAGTCAGATCTTCAGGCATTGGACTGAGTTTTCTAGACATACATGAGCTAGGTGCTCAACTGCTTTATACTGATGTAGTACCACTCATGCTGATTTACAGCAGCAGCAGATTTGGCCCTTATTTCTTACAGCTTTGTTGAGTTTTTCTGTTTTGGTTTAAGTGTTCTCTTCTCAGAGGATAAGCACTGTAGTTCATAAGAGCTGCAATCTCTTAAAATATAAAATAAATAACTGGCTTTGGGATACACATTTTATTCCTGCCAGCTACATAGGTGTTTGGATTTGAGCCTGCTGTTATCAGTCAGAAAAGTTTTATCTTGAAAAAAAATGTCCTTGCTGGCTGGCTCTGAACATCAACACAGCAAGATTCTGAAAGTGTCGAATCATCTGAGAGAGGCAAAGTAAAAAGCAGCAAAGATTCAAACCTTCCCCTAAGGTTTGGGCTAAGGGAAGGCAGGCTTTTCAGAATCAACTCCTGCGTATCTGCAACTAGAATGGGCTAATCTAAGCCATTCAAACAGCTGAGGCAATGCTGTGTGCTGTTTCCAGCTCCAATGGTAATGTTGCAAATCTGTAAGAGCACAAATCATTTGGGATTTTCTCTGTTATCATTAGAATTTTTTTTTTTAATGAATGAAAATAATGCATTTATTCCATTCTAAGAGGTTCTTGCAATGACTTTATGGAACAGGTCTATATCTGAAATGACTGGGAAAAGGCCCTTGTCATTTCAAAGCGGAAGAACCCTTGCAGGTGTGGTGGGCTTATCTGCTCGAGCCCCAGCAAGTCCTGGGTTCGAAAATTCTCAGTGCCTATTGGTGGAGCCCATACACCAACTGGGGGAAAAGCAGGGAGGAGCTGGCACCACCCCTTTCCCAAAGGGAGGGGGCAAAGAGCCTCCTGAACTGAGTTTGGACCTGCAAGCTTCAGGTCTGCTAGATTTCAGGGGATGGAGCCCCTGAAGGTATAAAAGGAGTGGCATGAACCACATCGGGATGCGGTGAAGTAGATTGGAGAGGGAAGAGCTTGAAGAGGGCCTCCACATGCATCCCTTCTTTGCCCCAGCAGTGCACAGATTCATGCATAGTGCTCAGGCTCTAGGAGCTGCATTAAGGCAGCTCAAGCCTGTATCCCCAGCAGCGTTTTGGATGGAGTGATGTGCAGACTGGCACACAGAGAGCTGGCCCTAGGAGCAGCTCTAGGCTGCTTGGGCCCCATATGGTATGCAGACTGGCACGTAGTGAGTTGGCCATGTGAGCAGCTCAAGGCTGCTTAGGTTAGTCCTGGCATAGGTCGGATAGCCAGAGCCCTGCAGTGTGGCTCAGCTGAGGAACTAAAAGAGCCCCAGAGCCTAGAGCAGAGCCTGGGAAAGGAAAGGCCCAGGCATGAGGTACACAGGATAGGGGTTAAGGTACACAGGAGAGGGAATACCTTCTTGCTATGGAGTTGTATGGGAAGGGTGCCTTTTTGACCCAAACAGTTAGTCAGTGTTTGCAGCCCTGCAGGGTTATTTCCATTAAGGCTAAGTATAGGCAGGCAAAAAGCCCAAGGCTGAATTGATTCAATCTTTGCAGGTTAGTCTAAGCTGCAAAGATTGAACCAATAAACAAATTAATTGACATTAACTTTTGATTCAGGAAATGCAGCCACACACCTGCAGTGGTTCAGGTCAGAAGCCGGGGGCACTCTGGCTGGGGGAATGGCTCTCTGGCATATAGCCAGTGTGGGCTGTGTGTTGGCTTCCTCTTCCTGCTGCCCCTGAGGTCTCTGGTATTTGCAGACTCACAACAGTAGGACTCTACAAGGTTGTTCATCACTCCTTCCTGCTCTCAGGTGCTTCTGGGATTTGTAGTCCATAGTCATAGCTAGCAAAAAGTAAGCAGGGCAGGACAGCTCTGTACTCAGGGAAAAGGAAGTTTAACCTCCCCTCCCTAGCCCCAGACCATGGCAAGAGTTTACCTAGGGGGTGCATTTAGCTAGCCCTTGCTGCTCCAGCTAGGTAACAGAGGGGCAGGGCCAGCCTTGCTCTTTAGAGGAGACAGCCCAGCCCAGGATTGCAAAATGCTGGGGGACTCTGATGTAACTTACACCAGGAGGGGGTCTGAGACAGAAATTTCATAAACCAGTTTGACCTAAATCAGTTAAGTCTGATACTACTTTCAACCAGGTTTATCTTTCAGCCATTTTGAAACTGGTTTATGTACACTGAACTTCTATTCTCTTATAGGTTTAAACCAGTTTCTGATCACTTAAACTAGTTTATGTGTAACTTCTGTCCCTATGGTAAAAGAACAAATTGGGGATAGAGATATTTGCTGCAATCCTGTATGGTTGTAAAGAGTACATGTGCACCCCTCCTCACCCCAGACCATGTTTTTTTTTAATATTGTAGAGATGAGCAACAGCTGGCAATTTCTTCTTGCACAATTTTCAAGCCTTCAGCAGTTTCTTTGCCCCAAAGAAGTTTGTTCTGCAACTCCTGCTTAGAGTCATTCTTATGGCTGTCTCTCACTTTCTTCTGACTTCTTCATGGGTTTCTTTTTCTTACACATACAAATGCAAATCCACCCTCTAGGTCTTTCTTTCCAAAGAAACACCTCAGATTACAGAGTTTAACTGATGCTGCCCTAGAACAGGATAGTTGAATCCTGTCTAACCAATCTCATGTCAGGCAGTGTTCAGAGATTGGATATTTTTTTGCAAAGAATGAGCTGGCTTTGCAGTCTTATTATTCTTCCTGGACAGAGAAGAAAGGACACTTTTCAGGTAAATGGCACCAATTTATGACGAGTAGATCGATCCTCTCCTTTTTTTATTGGTCTTCTACTGTGATTCATCTGAGCAACCATTTAATTATACAGGCTCTCAGTCACTGAATCAGACAAATCAAATGGGGATTTGGCAAATGCATTCACACTGGAAAAAGCACAGTAAGAAGGGCAAATAAAACAAGGCCAGCTAAGGACCATGGTGCTTAGTTTATTTACAATATTGTCAATGAACTGCCTCCTGTCATGGGAAACAGAAAGAAAAATAATGGAGTCCTTTAAGGATTTTTGCTATTTTTCACACTTCTTGGTCTTTAAAGCCATAACTAGTTATTTTAGTAATGTGGTCTGTGTTTTTAAATTAAGTTTCCTAATTATGCATTTAAATGGGAAAAGGTGGTAATTTACATCTCATTGATTGCTAACTAGATATGTAATAAGGAGTAACTAGAGTTCCAATATATAGATTATGCAGGTGTTATACAGTTAAAATCAATGATGTATGGTGCTCCAAACATCCTATTTTGATAGTTATCCAAAAGCTTTAACTGTAATTTGCCGTTGGAGTCATCTTAAAAATTTGGGATTAAAAATCTGTTTTAGGCATCTTGTACAGGCAGGTTTTCCAGTCCTTACTTTTGATTCTGTTCTGATCTATATAATTTCTTACACTGCTATTATCTCCATAATATGGGAGCAACCTTTGAAATCAGAAATGGGGAGTACCTGCTATGTAAGGCTGTAAATGCAAGTACTATCCTGCTGCAGAGTAAAAGACGCTGCAGCAGCACACATGTAGGCACAGCCTCAGCTGGCTGGGGCGCAAGGGTGCTTCAGTGTGGGGGATGCCTGCTGGCTAGCTTCACGCTGAAGCACCCTCATACCCCAGGAAGCCAGCCTTCCCCACTGCACATTGAGTGGAGGGGAGCAGCCCTGGGCTGGCAGGCTGACCGCCTGCACCCCTGCCAGCAAGGCTGCTCTGACCTGTGCACATTGAGCACAGCTCAATGTGCTGTGCTCTCAGGCACATGTTCACATGGCAATAAACTCTGGAGTTTCTTGCTCCTGGGCACGCATTCAAATGACACTCCCAGGAGCAATAAAGTCCGGAGAGTATTGCTTTGCATACAGCATTGAGGGCAGCTCTAATGTACACTGCTTACAATGGCCTCAAAACATTTGTTAGCTGCAAATAACCAGCCTAGGGAAGGCTAGCTACATCCCTACCTAGCTGTAGACTCTCTTATGCTAAGAGAGTCAGCTTTCCAATTAAATCAACTTTTTGAAGCAGCACTGAGAAAGACAACATGGGCCAGGATCTAGCTATGAGGATGCATCTGGAAGTGTTAGGGTATTATCTTCAAGCTAGATCATAGAGATGACTGAACTGAGGAAGGTTCAAATATAAATATATATAAACAAGTCTCATCATTATCTCTTTCAAACCATTAGCATTTTTTCCATTGCAGACGGTGCAGCCCTATCTGAAGTGGCACAGAACTAACACAAATTACATCACATCATCTTGATTTATTTTTCATATTTTCTAATTCTTTTTAGTTTATTATCTCTAGTATCACCTTGGGCCTTGGGAAGGAAATTTCTGGCTTCTTTTGCTTTGCTTGTTTCCATTAGTTACTAGAGGGAAAAGACTCCATAAACCTGCAGGCTCTGCTTTGCTTATTTCATTCCTTGTGCATCAGCAGCATATGTGCAAACAGTTCTTGAGATACTGTTTAAGTGCTTACCATATAAAAATGTAAGAACTGCTATTCCGTCCAGTACCCCGAAGGGAAGGGTGAAAAAGACATGTCCAGAATTTCCAACGCCCTCCTCTTCTCTCTTCACCTTCCAGCGCTCAGAAGTACATTAGGTTTTTTTTTGTTTTGTTTTTTTGTTGTTTTTTTTTTAAAGGACTATCCAGAGAGCTCTGCCAGGCAGGTCATAGCTAGTTGTGAAGTCCTTTCAGCCAAAAATGAATCCTCAACTAGTTAGTGCTGTTCTTTAAATTTATTTGTGGCCAGGGCTAGATTAATTGTTTTGTGGGCTCTAGACAAACAAACTATGCACCTTGTTGCTTTGTAGGGAGCAGTAGTAGCCACCACTAGGGCTTGGAGCTGCAGCGTGCAGCCGTAGAAGGGAAAAGGAACCGGGTGGCATTATAGTGGTGCACTAGCAGCACTGCTGCAGCAAAATAAGCACAAGTGGGGCTCTTCTTCACTTAGGGCCCTTAGCATGTGCCTAGTTTGCCTGTGTGTTAATCTGACTCTGTTTGTAGGAGTGTGTTACCATGCCAATATGGAGCAGAACCCTTTCTCCCAATAAGACCATTTGCCTTTCAAACCTGCTTCCCTTTTTGCCCCTCAAAAGTAACTTAAATCTTTTTAAACAATCAATAGAATTGATTTGTTTAATAGCTTCTATGAACAATGGCGTCAGCTGGAAGATAAGTGATCTTTGTCTAGGAGGTAAAGGGTCACTTGTAACCTGTAAGGCTGACCTTGCTTAAATGTCGGCATAAAAACAAGTTGGGACACATTTAAACATTTATCTTGAGAACTATTCAGCAATGTTGACCTACCAGAAAAGGGAAAAATAATAAAGGAAAGAACACATAGGAATCAGTATCCTAACTTGAAAAGCAAATCCTTTTAAATGCTCTCTTCACTTCAAATGCTTATCCAATTTTTGTTGTGGAAGACATCAAGTACCATTCCTGGAACATTTGTCTTAGTAATTAGTCCCTGGTGCACACTTAATAATGGGGAAAGCAAATCTTAATGCTTACATTGGCAGAATTTGACATCCAGCACACAGAATAATGCCAGTGCTTTGAAATGTATGGAAAATGAGTAAGGTAATACAGTAGTAAGTTAGTAAGGAAAGAGGTGATGGGGATAACTAATATGATGGAATGCACAATGTGTATACTTTGGCATTGAAGAAACATTGAAAACTCAAAATCTAGCCCATTAAAGAAGAACTTGAAAGTCATTTCAGAAACAGTCTTTGCCTTTGAATACACTGAAACAATTTGGGTTTTGCAGTCACATTTTTCCATTGATCAGAGGTTTTTCTTTGCCATGTTGCCATGAGGAAAGGTTGTGGAAAACTGCCTACGACCTCATATCAGGGCTGCCAAAGTACAGGTGACTTGCTATTGCAGCATGGGGCCTTGCTAACAAACATATAAGGAAAAAGTGAAACGCAGAATGCACAAAAACATTTTAATCAGGTTACTTTTAAAAACAGGAGGTAATCATTTGCTGATAGAACTACACTTTTTTAGCTGCTTTATGAGCCTTTGTCCATTTTAATTATAACTATGCTGAGAATTAAAGGGTCCAAAACATCTCTTCAGCATTTCCACTAGCATTAAATCTTCCTGCTCACTGTAGCATGTCTTACATATTTGTTTGTGATTTGAATAAGCATTTAGAAACTAATCAATATGCCTGACTTTCAAGGTGTCATATACCCTCTGTTTCCACACCCTTGATATTTTACAGGATTGGGCCCTCTATGATGATGTAGAAGAAATATGTTTTTGAACACCTATGTGTGTATAATCTTTTTTTTTTTAGTAGATAAATTGGACCCGTAAGGCTTATTGTGATTAAAAGCCTCACTGCTTATGGTGAAATTCTAGAGCTACCCATATTGCTGTTATTAGCATATAAATGCTAATCTCTGTCATAGTTGGACATAATCATGAAATATGCTATCATTCCAGGATGAAGCTTGGAGCTGCTGAGGGTCCCATAACATTATGGTGACGCAGCAGCAACACTATTGTTATGGTTGAAGAGACATGTTCATTATCAGCTCCTTTTTTCTGAATCTTGTAATTTTGCAAAACTTTACCCTTTTTATAAGGTTTCTCAGACTTATTTGAATGTCAAAGGTGATGTTTTGGGGAGGGGGACTTTACTGAAAAAATTGGCCAAAGAAATAGTAATTAAAGGCAGAGCTATGGGTAATGGAAAAAAGTGTTTTCCCTGCTTAATTATTCCAGATTCTTATCTGCACTTGGTTAATTTACTAACTGCTTCTTTATAATTAAAATGCCATAAACTTAGTCCTCATTTTGAGACAAACACCTCTGAAATGTTTCAAGACATAAGGTGTAGAAACATTAAATTTAAGTGGCCAGTTCTTCTGAAGTACTCTGTGTTCAGCAAGTCCTCTTAGGATGTTACTTCTCCATATGCCCCTCTTGAAATCTGCCCTAACTACTGGTCCCCAGGAATCTTTCTTAAGGGGGGCTCTGTTTAGGGCATCCCATAAGATTTAGTCTGTTTTTCCTTGGAGGGAGAAGATGAGATAGTTTAATAGCTTCCCTGTCCTGTGCCTTGATGTGTAGATAAGAAATTTTATTGGAACCCTGATGAAGTCTTCTTAAAGGTTAACTGCTTCAAAAGCAACCATTCTCCATTCCACATATACCCACTTGCCATTTGCTTTGAATGTGAAAAAACTGAGGTTTAGTATGGAATCTGACTTCTATGTTGTTGAAATGCTTGAATAACATTTTCAGTAAGCATGTTTTGGATAGCAAAAAAGTAGACAGTGCCATGAAAAATACCATTTTCGCAGGATATGCATGCCAAAAAAGGACAGTAGTGGGAATTTAAGGAGAGAACTTGATCCCACAACATTAGTAGGTTACTTTGCAGAGTAGCAGATAACGTTAGCCATATTATGAATAAACATCCTATCTTTGACTCCTAAAATGAGGTTCTTTTGGAGGTTCTCTTTCCATCACTTTCCTAAAAGGTTCAAACATCATCCATTGCATGAATCCCCAATCCCAAATCAATCAATGTCAAGCTTGGATTTATTTTCAACAATTTGTGGAGGATCCTTTGATAACATACATCCTGTTCATTATTTTTGACACATACTATTGAGATTGACTCCATATGTTTATTAATTCCACCAAAAATCTGGCTAAAACCTAGTGGGCAATTTATGAACTCTGAATAAATTATGGAAACCTTTTTGTAATAAAATAAAATATGGAGTTATTCTGAAAAAATTTGCTCACTTATCTTCATAATCATAAATTATTTCATACCTAATTACAAACAGACAGTCTGAATAATTGTCTTCATTGAGAGCTGTTTGACACTGAGAATATACTACCTTCTTTTATAAACCTTTTAATGTTCAGCCCATAAATATGTCACAGCTAAGGAGTACTGCATCTTTAAGTATATTAAATGCAGTCTTGTGTAACCAAACATAATAGGATTTTTAAATGAATTATAACTGAAGTACTTAACAAACAACTTTTTAAACTTTCTACATGTGTAAAGCTGTTTGAAACTGCCCGATCAAATTAAATATATAAAAGTAAACTTTGTATTTGGCAGCATTGCAACAAATCAATATGATCTGGAAGCTCTTGTCTGATGCACATTTAAGAGCAATAAAACAGTTTCAGGGGAAATAGTTTAATTAATTTTTTGAAAAGCACCTGTTAATGGGATTTCAGAGCAAGTACTGAAACCAAAGTAAGGTGAGAAACAAGCTTGCCCACACATTGTCAAACTGAAGGTTGAATTGACATGTTTCCAGCACCCTGAGGTTAGAACCTAATGTACACTGATATGGAACAGCTTGCATTAGCCTTCATTTTTAATAGGGAGGTATGGTACTGAGAAACAGCTGTCCCTACTGCAATGTTCCATATTGAGCTGAGCTGCAGTTATTTATGACACAGTCTCAAAATGAAGGTTTGCTTGCTAGGTTTCATAGGATTTGAGAACCAAAATTTTCCTATAAAACATATGCGTGACCATGGGTCATATTGTTGGACTTTGCTTTAGTGAAGAAATAAATTGTTTCCATTTGACTAAAGTCAAATAATTTTTCCTATTATTTTGCCTTGTGTACCAAACTCAAAAATCCATTATTCACCCAGCTCTACATACTGTATTATATCAGTCCTGTCCTAAACATAGAGTATCCTAACATGACTGTCTTAAACATGGAGTGAAACTTCAGTAACTTAAAGTTTCAGAGCAGGCACCATGACCAAGATTTGCAAAAGTTGGCACCTAAAGTTACTTCTTTTAAATCCATATTTAGATAACTAAAGAAATGGTTTTCAATATTCTGTGAACCCATCTGCTCCATTCAAGTATCATGTATGCATAAATATGGATTTAGGCAGCCACTATCAAAAATCTGGGCTCATATTTTTCATCTGTATGGTGTGGAATGTATGGGATGCTGCAAAATAAATAACACCAGATTTAAAGGAATAGCTACTTTTTATCTTTCAAATCTGCTTTTGAAAGAAATGGGGTTACTACAAAGTAGATTTTCTTTTTCAGCTAACAGCTACTTATTTTTATTTGCATCACAATATGACACCTAGAGAAGGAACGTTTTGTCCAGTAAGATTTTATTTTATACTTTGTGAACCCCTCGTTTAGGAATGTAGCAGACGAGAGGAGTAGGGTACATCTTTGTATACAGAGTCAGGACCAAACCGCCTTAAGAAAGGCCAAGGCTGATTAACTAGTTAAGGAATGTCTAATGCAGTTGTGAGTCTGAATTCTTTATGCCTGGATAAGGCTTAGAGAAAATGGAGATGACTAATGCCCAATGCCAAATGGCCTTCTGCCTATTTCTTTCAAGCCAGAGCTCAGATGTTAGACCACACACTAAAATGAGGTTTCTGGTTATGCTCTGTTTGAGGTCTCGTGACATTTTCTCAACATGTGCCCATCAATATGTTTTACTTAACTTGCTTGATGATTTTCTTTCCTTTGTTCCCATAGGGGCTGGATCCAGTGAGGTGTTGAGAGCATGCAGTCAGGGAAAGGAGGTTACTCAAAGCTTCTGCAAAGGCCCTCCATGCTGTGCAAGACCATGCACTACTGTATCACTTTTCAGCATCAAGTGTCTGTTGCAAAACTTCCCTTTGGAAATATTTTATGAACTGGAAAGGACAAAGGTAAAGTTTGTGGCTCTTCACAATATAAATTAATCAGAGTGAAGGTAAAGAACCAGCAGCTGTATTGGTGGTCTACCTGGAAGTGATTAGCAGATTGGTCGTGGTAATTGGGAAGTAATGAGACGTATACCAAGTTCCCCTGCTCTGCTGAAGTGTTGTGGCGCTTAGCCAAACCATCTCCCCAAGTTGTTTCTCTCTGTTGGCTTGCCTTCTTTGAAGTATTATGTCATCATGACAGCAAAGAAAATTAGGTGTCCATTCTTTTCACAATGCCCTTTACAGAAGTTTTTCCCATCCTGTGTTTTGTTTGTATGATGGACTCAGGACTCCCCACACAGTTTTATACCAGACACTAATTCGACAAGGCTATAATATTCTGGTCCCTGCTCCTTGTACTGTTTGGGCATTTTATTTAATGCCTGTTAAAGAGAAAATATGTAGACAGTGTTGAAAATAGGGCCAGAACCCAGGTCTCCCCACTCTAGACCCCGAATGAACAGAAACTGCTGCCTGCAACCCTGAGTCCAGGTTTTGGCTCGAGAAAAGGGTGGGGTTTAAGACATGTGCATGTCTTAACTTTTGCTCCTCTTTATCTTAAGATTGCTCCCTTTCAGTGGGCAGGTTAGATGTCTTACTCTACTGATAAACTATACAGAGAGCCCAAGCATAGGGTTCCAGATTCCAGTGTTTGGATTAGGCACCTACAATTTCAGGCATGTAATGCCCACATCTTTTAGTGGATGTAGCTCCGAAGGATAAATCCATGGAGTTTTGGCATTACTAGTAGTGTCACAATTAAACCCAATAACAAGGGTAAGGAGCTTGTAGATAAAGATAAGCAATGTTTATGAGGATGCTAAAGCTACTTTCATTTGTTCACATGAAGGTCCATAAATTAACATCCATATATTATTTATATACATACATTCTTTTTTCTTTCTAGGATCTTCTCAGTCAGAAAACAACTTAAGTCATTGAGAGTTTAATGGAGGGGAAAATCAAAATGTATTGATTTCACCTTATGCTGCTTGAAAGAAACATCCCTGCATGTTCTTATTGCTTTTAAGTATAAGGTACCTATATTTGAATGTACTAGAAGTAATATCAAAACCTATGTGGGCGCTGCATAATTTGTTTGGTATAAATTCCTTGCAAACAACAATATTTTCCTAGAAACAGGAGAAGAGGCACTTCTGTTTTGTGCTTTAGCTGCTTGGTACTGCTTAGTGATTTAGGAACAGATGGCAAGAATTTGCCTGCTGAACTGATGAATGGTCCAGGTACGTCCAGACAACGCACCTTCAGAACTGCTGATTATTGTGGCTATCTCAGTAGAATTTACCAAACTAACTATTGAATATTTCAAGATTAAGGTGGGATAAATATGCTGAATTGCTGGACAGCCCAGGTACAGTCAAGTGGAATGGGTCTGTTGCACTGCTGAGGATTTCAGGTATGCCCAGGCAGAAGGTCTCTTAATTTAGTGGATATTTCAAATAATTATAAATGGAAAGCATCTGCTGTGCTAAAGAAGGATTTGCTATGTTCAGGCAAAACACCTTACTTGATGAATGTTCCAGATACATCCATGCAGAATGCACCAGCTATGCAACTGAAAGTGCCAACAACCTATTCATGATGTAATTGATTTAAATGGAATATTAACTAGGACACTAGGCAGAGGGGCTGAGTAATCTGACCTTTTTATATAGCAAGATAAAACATTTCTATTTGTTCTTAATTTAGTTTGGAAACTTGGGAGAATCAGAAGCAATAGAAACAGAAATGCTTCACTAATGAGAGATGCAATTAAATTATTTTGTGACTTGATTCCTAAATTTGGGAAGTGTTTTCAGATTGGCCTTGTTGTTGTCTGACTGATCATTGTAAAGCATGCCATGCTGAGAACCAAATAACTCATTAAGGGGAATTTGATGAGATAATTAAAGTGCTTGTCAAGTCTTCAATGAGTGTGGTTGGTGACTAATAGTTTTGATCAAAGCTGATTTACTTTCTTTGGACTACGGCAAAAACTCCTTTAAGAAACTTGATTAGAACAATTAGGATATAGTCTCTGGAGAAAACTACTGCTATAGACAAATGCTGAAATACAGGAGAGGGTATTGTGTTTTAATGTATAATGAAAGAGAAACAAATGTATATGAAGGAGAACAGTTTTCTTTGCTGGAAGTCTGGTAAGGACCATAACTAAGACACTTAGCCCTTCACATTAGGTATGGATCAACTGTCCCCATGAATTGAACAGGAACCTAGATACCTAACTCTGGATTCTGGATTTCATGGTGTGTGAGCCAAGTCCTAAAACCTGGATTTTGTGCTGCTTAAGTCTTTTTATTGGATCCAAGTCAAGACTCTATAGTGGAAATTGTCTAGAGCTGATACATATGCAACCTGCAATATTTATTTGAAATCAAAGATCATTTCATTTATTTAACATCCTACTTACTTACAGTCAGCTGCTCTGTGTAATCACAGTGCGTTCCTTCTGTTGTCAAACATAAATCTCTCTGAAGTACTATCCAAGAAAAATGCTCAGTTTCAAAATTCTGCCAGTCTTTCAATAATCATCTCTAAGCAAAGGCAGATCTTCTTCCACCTTGTTCCAACGGAGTGCCACAGTAGGCCTCTCCAACTTATATGTGCAGCCATCTGTCAATCAGCAATCCGCTAACCTTGTTACAACATACACAACTGAACTCTGCTTTACCTAACACAGCATAATCATCTGTCAGCTGTATTTGTGGGACTATCAGAATGCTTGATTCTGTATTAGTGCAATCTGGGAAATTTCCATCGTTCCACAGCAAGGTAGAGAGGGGTCCCTGGAAACATCCATCAAGAAAAACAAAAAATAACAAAACAATGAACATAGATATCCTATCAGAAGACAGCTTGCAAAAAGGAAGGCTGGCAGAGCTAGCTTCACAGTGTGGTCTATGGTTTTGCCTACATAACCAGCAAGCTACTATGTGCTGTAAATCATTGATCCAGGAAGATGACTATATTGACAAGCTATGCTGCTAGCAATAATGTATTCAGTTAGCTGCTATGTTTGGAGAGTAATTACATATTCGTGGTGTGTACAGATAAAAACGTGTGACTCAACCATGCTACTTTTCTGAACCACTGGAAATAAGAGTGTGGACAGGATCTGTGGTAGAAAGTATCTAGTGATATCTGCATGATTAAGTTTGGCTATAATCATTATGGCCAGCCACTTCATCTGCTTTCTGTCTGGTCTGCATATCAGAAATCTACATACATTCAGCCTTTCAGATGAAACACTGGACTAGTGGGACTGGAGCAGGAAGAGCAGATACATCTCCAGTGGTTTGCTTCAACCTAGTTCCTTCATAAATTAATGATAAAATCAAACATACTGCTCAGTGTGTACTCCTGGAATATTAGAAGATTCCTCTGTTGTTTCTGCTCATTCAGACGTAGGATTTTATTAGAATATTTATTGTTCTGAAAAATTAAGAAAAAAACTTATTAAATGAAGCTGTGTAAAAAATAAGATAAACAACAAATGCAGAAAAAAGAGGAATTGCTCTATGTGCAGCCACCCAGCTATAATGATCTTTACAGAAATTATTGTGATGCTTCAGACTTAGCATTATGATTTCCCCACAGAACAGAAACCACAAAATGAGCCAGAGAAGAAAGAACCCAGTTTTTATAGGAATATCTTGGGTCTAATTCTGCCCCTGTTGAAACCAATGGGACTAGAACATGTCTCTTGAAATATAATTAGCCAAACATGGCAAGTGGTGTTATGGGAACAGGGGAATGGATTTATGATTGGTCTGTTAGCACAAATATTTCCCCAGCATGAAAGCTTCTTTAAACACAGCCACAGTACAAAGTGCAGAAGTGAGTGTTATTCTCCCATGTTACTGTTCTGTGGGATTCATGGTACATTTCTGTGATCAGGGAAAATGCAGTCCAAGGTCTAACCCATTGGGAAATGTCACACTGAATGCTTTTCACAAAAAGCAAGGACTGGTCTATTAAGATCGCATTAAATGGCTCACAAATTTCCCATTTTCACAAAAATTGACAAAGCTTGCCTGTTGATTTATTATTCATATACGAAGAGATGCTTCTTCGAGAAGATCATAAATACAATTTCTCCAGCCTAATCAGCGTCTCAAGTTTTCTGATGAAGTGATAAGCACAATAGCATTCAGAAGGATTAAAGGATGAGGTGGAAAATGAAAGCTGAGTTATGTTTCTGTAAGTTGTCTTGCATGAAGCAGCCTCGGAGAGATAAGAAGAGCCAAATAATATGAAAATATCTGCATAAACCCCTTTCTAATAGAAAACTGGGACTCCATCAAAACTCTGCTTCTAGAGCAGATGACTCACACTCTCAGTAACAGAGTTGGGTTAATCCTGTTATGAGAAATTCTTCATTTGTAGCTATTTGGAGGATATGGTCACTGCCTGCATACTGGACAGAATACTGAAATCTTTTCCAGATTAGGATGTCTTTAGACTGAGCCTTCTGAAATGTTTGGTGCTGTAGGTTTCATAGGCATTAACTCTCCACAGTTAATATTCCTCTCAATTAAGAAGATTTTAACAGACTCCTTGAATGTCTAGCTTGTAGTTGAGAGCACAGGACAAGGGTCCAGAGCACTTGCTTCTTTCTGTTCCCGGCTCTGTTGCTTACTCACTTTGCTTTATGCTTTTGCTTAATCTGGGTCACAGTGTGACTTTGGACATGTCACTGATCTAAGTCTCTGTTTATCAAACTGTAAAGTGGGTATAATACTCACAATACCTTATACAGGTTAGTGAGACGTATTTAAATACATTTGTTCATGATATTCAGATGAAAGCATAACTGTGACATTTTAGACTGAATTTGCAATGGCATAGTCAGTTTGAATCATAACTGACCCTGGATCAAATTGTAGGCATTATTCTGGTAAGGCTGTGGTATATTATTATTTCCTCTAATAAAGCTGTTGACAAAATCTGCAAAGTGTTGTCTGCTACATATCCTGAGAGATGAGACCATGCAGAATGACATCTATCTTAAGTGCTACACCAAGAATGTACATTGTTTTTCCTCAGTTCACACCTAGAAAAGTAAAAGATTTTGGAGAACTGCTGTTTTAAGTTCTGCTAGGTCTCTGCTCCAGGTGCAGTCCAAAGACCTCCAAGTTACCTCATATACCTACAGCATGAACCACAGTGATCTTCATACATCACAATACACTATTATCCAAGGTCCTATAATTGCTATCTATTGAAGTTGGAGGAATATGGAAGTATATCAGTTGTGTTAAAATACGTGTATAACTAGATAAAGGCAGGCAATGTTCTTTGGGTAGATGTGATATATTTTATTAGACCAACTGAGTAGTTGGAAAAAAGTTTTTTGCAAGCTTTTAGGCATAATCTCCCTTCTTCAGGCATAGGAAGTCTCTGCTGTTCTGACACTCCAAGGAATGAAAGGACCTAAAAGTGTGCCTGGATGCCACTGAGAATGTAAATAGGTGGAAATTAGGGGAAACAAGGTAGAGTAGGAAAGGGAGGGCGTAAAATGAGGGGGGAAAGCCAAAGGTCAGTAAGGGAAACTCCACAGTAGTAGATATTTAAGATAGAAAAAAGGCTGCCTGTGAACAAGTAAATAGCTGGAAATTAGGAAGACAAAGAACAGAAAGGGAGGAGATGAAAAGGAAGGAAGGGAGGAAAAGAAATGTAAGAGGTTAGGTCTGGCAGGTACCTGGTGAATCAGATGTCAGGCAGGTTGTAATATATCATAAATCCAATGTCTATTTTGAGTCCATGATTTTTTGTATCAGTATATTTATGAAGTTAAGTTCATAGGCTTGTCTACGAAAGGTGTTTTATAAGTTTCCTTTGAGGATTAGACCTGAGAGATCAGAGAGGGAGGGGTTGTCTTGTGAGAAGTGGGCACCCACAGGTAGTTGTGTATTTTTGTCTTTAATAGATTTTCAGTGCACGTTTATTCTGGTGCACAGTTGTTGTTTGGTTTCTCCTACATATTTTCCATCATTTTCCATTTGATGCACTGGATGAGATACTACATTTTTTAGCTTGAATATCTCCTGTACTCACCTTTGGCTTCCCCCCCCTTTCCTGCTCTACCTTCTGTTTTCCTAATTTCTACCTATTACATTCTCACTGAAGTCCTGTCGCACTTTTAGCTTCTTTCATTCCTTGGAGTCTCAGAATAGCAGTGACTTCCTGTGCCTGAAGAAGGGTAATTGCACGTGAAAGCTTGCACAAAACTATTTTGCAACTACTCAGTTGGTCTAATAAAAGATATTATATCTACCCAAAGAACTTGCTTGCCTATGTCATTAGGCCAACACAGCTACAATGAAAAACACAGTAACTAGACAAAGAAATGTGGAGGAGCCACCCAGAAGTCAGTTTTCATGTACATGGATAAAATAACTCTTGCAATTCAGACTCTTTGTAAATAGCTCTGTCAGTACCCCGAAAGAAGTTTTAGAAACCGGAAGTTTTGTTTTGTTGTTGTATCCAGTGGGTGTGGCTACACATGTGTATTTACTGTGTGGTAACTGAAATTACTGTGCAGTATGAGCATGCATCTACACAGGCATGCCTATACTGTGCAGTAAATATGGTGACTTACATTGACTTGGATGTAAATTTGATACCTGCATCATGAAGCTATCAAATTTATGCCTGGTTATTTACTGCACAGTAACACATATGCAGATGCTTTACTGTGCAATAACACAATTTTAGTCCCAAGTCAGTCCCCACACAGCATTAATGTGCTTTAACAACTGCATGTGTAGACTCTGGCCTATTCCCGCAGTAAATTTAAGCTGTTAAATTTAAGCCAGCATAAATGCATTTGTAGACAAGTCCAGTATATGGTACATGAACCATTAGCTATTACGGTAGTGATTAATAAACATTGGCTGTACTCTTTCTGTGTTGGGGAGTGCCAAGAGCTCTTAAAACCCCCAGAAATCAGTAGCAATTCAAGCTGCCCAGAATCTCATATGACTGGGGCCTAATTTGAAAGGCAATCATCTCTTTGTTCTGTTGATGATCCTGAGGGTTTGGAACTTTCTTAGTTTTGAATTCATCTTAGTGAATCATGCCCTGCATGATTAAAAACACACCTAAGACCTTCCTTTGCCAAAGGTGGATGTGCCGACAGGACGACTCAGCAGAAATTCACAGCCGCTGTTGTTGAAGGCTGTTCAGCAGGAAAGGCCTTTCTAATCATAAATCAAAGCAAAGTAACAGAAGCTAAAGAGTTATAAACCAAAGCACTTTCTTAGCCTGGGGAATCAGGCTCCCCTTAGACTCTCCGATTAGTAGAGCACTTGATTTCCTTGCTCGGTATTCTCCCTGCAACAGCCTTTACCCACTCCACAAAGGCAGGAAAGAGTGAAGCTGAAGTTTACCCCTCTATACATTAGCTCATGAAGTGCTCCTCTGTTTTATTGCTTGGTGTCTGGGTCTTTTGAACTCATTTGGCCCCGGCCTGTTACTTTTCCCTTCCACCCCTCCTAATTTGAAAACCGTTATTTGAAGCTGGTGCTTCTATGTGATGTCTTTAATCCAATCACATGCAATGTCCTGAGCTCATTTCAAATGATAGAGAGAAGTTGTGTTACCAAACATTGCCATCGTTTTGTTGCTGTTGTTGAAGTACTTTGTTATTTTTGCCATTTTTCAGATTAGGAAAATATGGCACAAAAGGCATAACTAACATAACCTGTTCTTAAACTCTGCTCCTCCCTGGGGGAGGCTTCTTTCTTCTTGGTTTGGGCCATAATTGTACTTTAGTCCAGGATTCCCTGACCTCCCCTTTAACTACTGAGCTATCACATCTTTTTTTTTTCACATTGTGCTCTGTATTAGTGTTTCTTGTGTTAGTGATCAGTATTACAAAGAAAACACTTTGAAATTTAACACCATTATGTTAATTAGGTTTTTGTTAATGATCAGTGAAACTTACCTTTTCAGGGGGTTAGATATAAGGTTGTATCTGCACTGACCTCCACTTAGACATCTTTGTTTCAAATCAGCATGTCTTGGTATCTAGAGGTGTATGTAGATGAAATGGGGGCCTTAAATTGTGGATTTTAAAAAACACCACTTCAGTTTAGGGCTGATTGAACCTCTGCATCATGCACACACTCCGATGACTTAGCTGCCTCTCTGCTGGGGAGAAGAGGGTAAGCTGCTGGTGGGCGGAGTGGTCCCTGGGCTGCGCAGGAGTGGAGGGGTGCTTCCCTCCGTGGCAATCCCCCCGGATGACACCTGGCAGCAGGCACCTAGGCCACAGAGGGAAGCACTGGGCCCCTGTGCAGCTCAGGCAGGTAGGCTAGGAGTTTTGAAGCTGTAAGTGAAAGGAGTTTTAGCTTGCTGCGCCCCAAGTAATTTAAAGTGCATTATACTGCTGAATTTCCTATAGTGGCTGGAATTAATATGCAATACGCTGCTGAGACATGCAAGCACTGACACCATTAAAGTGGTGCAAAAGCATTTAGCCTGCATTAAAGTGTCATGCACACACGCCTCTCATTTTGTCTATACACAATAGGGTTCTAGATAGTAAAGGGGAAGACTTCACTGCCACTGAGGGCTAGTCAGAGCTGTGCAAGGGTACATACCTATTAGAAAACAGAAAAAGCATCATGAATGGGGTGGGGGAAGTAGGTGTATATCTGAACTCTGAGCTTAGGCATCTTATTCAGAGTGGCCAAAGATGTTCTTTTATTATTTCAAGATCCAAAATGTCCAAGGAGCAGCACCTTGCCTAACTGACCGCATCATTAAGGTTGGTATAAAGCTTAGCACCTGTTATTCAATCTTAAGCATGATTGGTGATGGTGCCCGTCTTTTGCCCAATAGCTTCAGATTTAGAGCGCTCACCAAGGGAATTGGGAGGCTTGGGGTCCAGGGTTTACTAATCCTGAGAGGACTTAAACTCATATTTGTCACTTCCCAGAAAAGTGCCTTATTAGCTAGGCTGGACTGCTTGTGGTCCATTGTAGAAGCTGCCAATGGGCAGCCAAGAGTACAAAATTCATATTGAATCATAGAAAGTTAGGTTAGGAAGTCATCTAGTCCAACCCCCTGCTCTAAGCAGGACTGTCTCCAACCAGTCAAGGCTTTGTCAAGTCAGGTCTTACAAACCTTCAAGGATGGAGATGCTACAGGATGGAGATATGTCCAGAATCAGAGCAGGCAAGAGAGAAATCTTGAGTTCTGGTTTATGCTGCTAGGTTTATTTCTTTATTTCAGTGACTGACTGCCTAGTGGAAAATGGCAGCTGGCTCTGGAATATAGGACTCCCTTTTCTCAGCCAGTTGCCCAAACCATGGTTCATGACTTTTTGCTTGCTTCCTGGACTGCTTATGCATTTTGTATTAGACAGTCACTGATTAAAAACTGAAATAACCCTGGCAATGGGGACAAGAACCTAGGACTTCCCCCTTCATGAAGAGTGCTTATCTCACTAGGTCAAACTTCCTCTTGCTTGCTGTCTTTCTGGCTTCATGAAACTTGTGCTCTCAGTTGCTCATTAGCCCAGTTTAAATAAGACAGGCAGAGAGGGACACCCACCTAGGCTAGCCTAGTCCATAGCCTTGAGGACATTAAAGAAGCTATGGCTTTCACTTCTTGGGAAAGTGTTTTAACCACTGGACTGTTAGGCAAAAGATGTATCACCACCTCTGACATTTTTGGCTTGGAGTGAGATGCAAATATTCTCTCAGCATCAACTAGACACTAGATTGCGTTGTCCCCACCCAAGGAATCAGATTAGGGGGATTTTAGGTTCACCACAAAGCCTAGGTTGGAGTTCAGTGGCTAATTGTTTCTGAGCATGCATAGAAGCTCAGGTCTAGAGACCTAGGGACCTTTACAAAATGGTGGAGATAATTGAATGGGGGCAGCTTTATAACTGCTGGAATAGGGACAATCTAGGTCACTTTTTGTGACTCAGTATCTTGTAGGACTAGAGCCTGAATGAGGACTTTTCCATTTGGCCTGATAAGAAATAATAGAAAATTACAAGGGAATTTTCGATTTTAAAGAGGCAGGAATCCTGAGAGGGGAAAGTCAAAGTGGCAGCCCTCTTGCATGCCACTCAGACAATTAAAAATGATCATTATCCCCTTTTTCATCTGCAATGCATCAACTAGTTTAGCTGTTTTGTAGTATGCAACCACTTTTCAGACGAGAATCTGACTAACTTTAGTGCATGGCAGGCCATTACTTTCCTTATGTGAATGAAGATTTTAAGAGATGTCCAAGACATCTTAATAAGAGTCTGTTCAGTGATGTAAAACATGTATTGAAAAGTACATCGATATCACTGCAACTAAGTTGAAAGATTGCTGAATGTAGGCTGAGGACTGTTCAAGGAAAGCAACATTTCTACAGCTTACAAGCGGAGAAGGTTTTTAAATAGATGGTGTCGATTCCTCCTCTCTCCCACCACTTATGTTTTTTAACCTTCTGGTGTTTATAAAACTTTCCTGAAGGCTCAGACATAGCAATGGGCAAGTTTCAAAATGTGCAGGTTCAGACCCAAGGGCCCCTCTGAATGTGAGCCTTTTCATGCCCAGACTATCCTTTCATGCTTTATCCACACTCACTTCATATGTGCCTGGTATCTGATAAGTATATTTTTAGTGAAACTACGTTTAACCTAGTGACTCCTTAGTGGTCAATGAAAGGTATCTGTTCATATTATGCCTGTTTTCTTTCTTCTTCCTAGTTGCTAAATCACATTTTTAAAAGGGAAAAAAAAGAATAACACACTTTTTTTAAAATGACTTTTTCCATGCCAGAGGCTGGTAGCATTTCTGTGGTAATGTTATTCAGTAGCCAATGGGGGAAAGGAGGTGATGTGTTAAATTGTGAATGGGGTGGGAAGGATGGTGTCCCTGCTTGAGCTTTTATATTATGACAATAGAGCATGTTGTGAAAAAAAAATTGAGAACCCCTGGTTCAACCAAGATAATACTAACTAGACCTTTAGTGTTATGATGCCAGTTGTTATCTCCCTTTAACGTTCTGATGTATAATTCAGAAACAGAGCAGGTGCATACACATTTCCCAGATGAGGGTTATAATTAATGATCTATAGGTGCGGAGACAGATCCCCAAACCTGGATGCCAGTTTATTGATTGATATTTCTTGCAATGGGGCTGGGGGGAAAACAAGTCCTTTCATCATATTTTGGAGATGATAATTTTCATCTCATGCCTGTCAAAAACAAGGTGGCACAAAAACTCTTGGAATGGGACAAGTAAAGGGCAGAACCCCCATACCAATGTTTTCAAAGCTTGAAAACTTGTTCAATTTGGTCTGGGAAGAATTTGGATGGTTCCTGTTTTATCAGACATGATTAGTTCCAATTCAGGAGGTTTCAAATTTCTCAGTATGCTGGATTTTTAGGAAAAAGGAATGTTAAGGCCCTTACTCACTTCTCACTTTAAGTCATGTAAATCAATGATAGTATCATTGAAATCAGTGGAGGTATGTTACTGCAGCACTGGTGTGAAAGGAAAAACAAATCCGTATGAGATATCAGTAGCTTTAAGATGACACAGCTAAGGCTTAATACTTGGCAGTGTCCCTTTAAGCAACTTAAATTTAATAGACAGGGAAAGTTCAATAAGTAAAGCTGAAACCTCTGTCAAAACAGCCATCACCACTGGATGATATCTAAATGCCAAGAAATCTCCCTGGCAGCAAAGGGGGAAGGTTTACCAGTCGCTTCTACATGAATGACACAGGCTCCCAGGAGTGATCAATGCACACTGTAGTTGTCATTGATCTCCCTGCAATTTACACTCAACTGATCTGCTGTGTTTTGTTCCTGACTGACAGTTTTTCATATGAGTCTTGGGTTTTATAGGATGGACAGCTCTTCTCACAAGGTCTAGTTTGCAAACAAGATTGTAACCTGCTCTCTTGATTTAGATTTTATTGCTAGACAGGGACAAAATGTCAATAGTTTTTTATTGTCAGTGGGATTTTGAAACTGCTGCCATTCCTACTTGACTTTGACGTTTTCCCTACATACATACCAGAAACTCTCTTTTAGGGTTAATTCGAAAGTCTCATGATGATAAATCCTGGTTTAAAAAGAAAATAGTCTTGGGGTGTTTTGCACTTTGAATATTGAAACCTAACTTCTCACTTGCCTCCAGATTTCAGGCTTGAAATTTTGTGGGTACAATGATACATTGGAAGTTTTGTGGGTGCAAATATTAACAGATGCAGTATATTCAAATAAATGGATGTATTTATAATTTAAATACAAAGGACACAATAACTGGATAATTAGTTAAACACACAATCCAGACAAGAATAAAGAACAGGAAGTCTCTCATAATAAAGCAAAATAACTTACTGGTTGATAAATCAAAGTAAGAAATTATACTGTATCCTATGAATCTCAGAAACACTTTAGTTGATCTCCCAAAGCCCTGTTAAATGGGTAATTCTTCCTAACTGAAGTTTTTAGTAACCCTGGATATGCATATACTGGATGGCTGGATTTCCACCCCCCAAATAAGCATCTGATATGATGAACAGATAGCTATCGAAATGTATAAATGATACAATTTGTATGCAAGAATCAATATTTGTTTGTTTTCTGTATGGGGGAGATGTTACATAAGCTTTCAGGAATAAATTGCCTTTTCCCTGGACTATTATGGCTAAGACAGCACTCTGAAAATCCTATCACTTGTACCTGTGTTTATTGGCCCTTGCAAAATTGGATATTATTTCTCAAAATAAAACCCTTTAAATGTGTTTTGATAAATTGCAGATTTTAACAGATAAATCATGTGTTTTACTAGGGGGTATCATACTGATAAAACTAACTCCTGTGGTGGTACAGCACCTAGCACAGTGATATCCTTGTCCATAATAGAGAGTCCTAGGTACTATGACAGAAAAAAATACTGTATTTACTCAAATCTTAGGTGACTCCCGACTAACTAGATTATATATATGGAAAAATGATAAATTGCTTATCATTTTCCAGGTATAGACTCTAATTACGAGAAAACCAATTGGGTGGAGGTGTCAGGTGGCCCCCTGCTCTCTCCTCCCGCAACTTTTTCCCCTGCAGCTCTTACCCCACCCTGTGCTTACTGTCAGACACTGCTTTCCCCGAAGACAGGGAAGTGAGGAAAAATGTGAAAACACTGACTTTGAAATAAACATGCCTGTAGTAGTTTGCATATAGGCAAATTGCTATGTGTACCCATAGACTTAGTTTATCCAGAATAAACACAGTTTACCTTTTTTGAAACTTCTGTGCAAGTTTTAGCACAATTACTGTATAAACACACTTTTAAGCAGCACTTTTATACCCATTTATATATAATTCAAACTATGCATGGTATTAGTCCAAAGCCAAAAGGCTCATGATTTACCATATAGTTCACTGGGCAGACCCCAGAAAAGTCAATTGTGTTTAATGTCATAGGGCACATCTACACATGCACTTTAATGTGCATTAAAGCATCACTAAAAAAAGTGCTTTTTAGTTAATGTGCATTAAAATAGGCTATTGTGCATTAAACATAATTTTAAAGCTGCTCTTTAGATAATGCACATTAAGACAGGCTAATACATATTTTTCTAGTACCTCACAAAGGAGGTATTATATTTTATGAACATTAATGCATATGTAGACATGCCCTTAGTGACCCCATAGCTCAGTACTGCTCAGTATATCTGTGGACTCCAGATTCCCCCAACAAAAAAAATCCATGTGCTGATTAGCTTTTAACTCATGGTTGGAACTGGGTATTCTTGTCAGGCTCATTCAAAAATTTATATGCAGATGATGTGCAGGGCAACCTGGTCTGTCTCCACCTCATGGGGGATGAGGCCACGGTGATAATATGCAACAGGCTGAGAGAAGCAGCAACAGAGGAATTTGGGGTTAAGTGTTTGGAGTCCCATTTGGTGATGTTTGTCAGACACTTAAGGCTGGTGAAGAAACAGGAATGACTGAAAATGAGAAAGAAAGTTTCATGTTGTCTGTGGGAGTAAGGAGGAAGTTGATATGTATTCAATGTAGTGGCTCACTGTGACTTTAAAAAGAGATGGCACTGAGGGAACTAAGAGCAATGGGCACTACCATATATTTTATTTAATTGGCTTGCACTGACCTATCCTTCTGTAGTTAGTCATGACTTATCAGCATTTTTGGTACTAGGACAGGGTGTCAGAACATGTCGTGGCCTCTCAGAGTGGCAGCCTGGTATTGCAACACTCCAGGCCCAGGGCTCATTCCATCCTGGTGGAGCAACTGCCTTTGTTTTTAGGACACACACCCACCCACACACACACACACACACATGCATGCATGCACACATGCACACACACACAGTTCCCATTAATATATTTGCCCAAAATGGTCTCTGGGTTTCACTGTCATGCTCAGTGCTGGATACATTAAATCAAATTCATAGTTGGTTTCTGTTACTAAGTATGTACTGTTTTTGGTAGCAATTTAATGATAGACAGCGTATTTAATGAGGTTTCCTTGTATTGAAATGTAAGATGAAGGGTTTACCCCCATGCTGATGGTAGGGAGGAAGAACCTGTCTTATTTGAGTAAATACAGTAATAAAAGATAAATATTCATGGTGAATGGATGATATATATTTTACAGGTTTGTTCTATTGGCTAACACTGCACTGCATTAAAGTCCCTGACCATAATTGTAAACATGATATCTTATAGTAAAGAACAAAAGTAAGCGTCCAAGAATTTTAAAAAGCAGTGTTTAAACCTAGCCTCTTATAACTATATTTAGGGTACTAAATAAGTGGCCTTATTTTCAAAACCACCATACACTTGAAAACTCCCACTGAAGCTGAAGGCTAAAAATTTTAACAAACAAGTCACTTATTTATATGTCTTACCTCACCTCAGAATTTTTTTTTTTAATTTTACTGTATGCATCAAAACTGTATAAGGTGTGTATATATTGTAAATAATTGGTTATATTTTTTAATTACAAATGGTGTCAATCTATCTTCCCCTACTTTTTTGGTTGTAGATGCAATCTTCTACATGGGTTTCTTTAACAGAACTTTTGATGAAAAATTCAAGGTTAGTGGGAGCTGTCCCTTTGAGTACAAAGGAGTTTCATTTTTTTAACACTAGGGATGTATTTGACTCTGGTTTAAAGGTACACTTGGATACTGAAAACTGCAGTAGCTTTATTTTTCATTTCTCTTGTCTTTTTTTAATTCTGTTTTGGATTTAAATACGTTTTCTGAAAATAATACAGTTACAATTCCTCACTCAAGTAAACTATCAACAACCTAATGCCTATGTCAGAATAATCCTACAAGTACCCAAAGAATGGTCTAGGATTAGCAAATCATCATAACACTTCATAAAACAAGCCAATGCTACTGCCTTTATTTATGGCAGCACATAAGCCCCATTCAGAGATTGGGATCCTATTTTGCTAAGCCCTGTATACAAGCAAAACAAAGTACAGGCAGTCCCTGACTTGCAACATTTGGAGTTACAACGTTTCTCACTTACAACTTTTATAAATTGACACCCTGTTTCAACTTTCTGATGTCAGTTTCAACTTTACAATGCTTGATCTGATATAACGCCATGACAGTGAACAAGCTCACTGCGTAGCCCATCTCCCTGGAGCACATCTGTTCAAACTTCCTTGGATACTTTCTTTAAGAAAGCAGCCAAGACTCCTGAAAAGTCTCCAGCCAGGAACCCTTCAAAAAGTCCAGCAAAGCCACCTCAAAGAAGTCTTTCCAAATCAATATGATTGCTATTTACAGTAAAAAACATTAATATAGCTATATTACTCATCTGTAATTGATTGAGTACAAAATTCTTGGTTATTTTTGGTGAAAATAGGGTATTGGACCCTGGTTCAGGAACCAAGCCCCCATTTATAACATTGTTTCCTATGGGAAAATTGGTTCCAAGTTACAATGTTTTGACTTAAGATGGTTTTCAGGAACCAATTGTGTTGTAAGTCTGAGGACTGTCTGTAAAACAAAAAGAAACAAAACAGACTAGCTCCAAATGCTGACACTATGGACAGACAAGTGTGCAAGGCAACAACAAAACAATTACAATTATTATTATACATAGAAATCACAATACATGGGCTTAGCTTGTAAAGAGAGATTTGGTAAGAACACATTTTAGTAAGAAGCCTCAATGGACTGAGTATGAGGAGTAAGCCTAGATATATACACATAATTATTTTACACTTACAGAGCCTGTGTATATTGTTCTCATACGGTGTGGACTTTTATTTTACAGGTCATGTGTAGGTGTTCATGTATATGTGAATATGTATTAGTAGGCAAGTGTGTAGCTCTGTATCTGAAATTTTGAAAACTACTTTAGAATATTTTTCTTGTAAATGTTTTCCAGAGGGAGAGATTCCAATGTGATGTAGGCAGTGAAATGCCCCATGGATTTTTCAGATTCTGCAGCACAAAATTTTATAGTTTATGATTCATACAGCAAATATCTGTCTAATAAAGACACATTAAAATGCCACCTGATGATTGCAGGTTTTACATTTCCATATATTGCTGTTATAAGCTCAATTTAAAAGGATGGATCTAAGTTCTGCACTGATTTATATCTGGCATAGCCTTATTGAAGCTAATCTGCCCAATCATCCACTGAAGTCAATGTTGTTTCACAAGGGCTGAATTGGATACACTGGGGACATGTGATCAAACTTATCTGATCATTGAAAATAAATGCCAACATGTGCATTACATTATGGTTTTAAAACAAATCAGGGCCTAATTCTTCAGCCAAGGTTTTGTGAGAAGACTACTCCTTTGAGCAGAAAAGCAGGATCCAGGTTTTGATTATAATTATTTTTCTTGCTGTATATTTGAAATAATGAAGAAGAGGGTTTTGATGCACTCTGGTCTCTCTAATCCTTTCTTCTTGCCAAGGATGTCAAATTATGGTCCCATTGATTTCAGCGGTAATAGTATTTGGTCCTAAAAGACATAACCAGTCTAAGACTGCTTACAATAATTTTTATAATATAAATATCCATACCTAGAACCTAGAAGGAAAATTTGGATATTTTTTCCAAATTCAAAATTTAATTGATACTAAGTAGGAGAAAGACCTGATTTGCATTTTGTAATTTTCCTTCTACAGTTTTTATGCTATTTTCTTTTGATTTCACTAAGGCTGGATTTCCATTTTTAGAAGGTTACCAGATTGATGCAAATCACTGTTTGGACCTTGCTACGTAACCACTCTGTTTTGTTTCTTGCTTCACTGTCTCTCATTTTTCCCTATCTGTATGTGCCTCCTGAATCCTTGCTATCCTGTCTTTAAATAGTGTCCATGCTGAGTTCAGATTACTTGATGTCTTCATTTTTTTACTTTATGATCTCTTTGACAAGGTCTTTTCAAGGTGTTTTCTAAAGTCTAGATGCCACGATGCTAATCATTGGCACTAATGCTTCTCTCAAGAATGCTGTACTTAATCATGATGTGGTCATGATTCCCTTATAGCCCAACATAATTGCTTCTTTCTGGCAGTAGTATTGGGATGGATTAAAAAACTTAAGTCTCCTCTCATGTACCTTAGTACTACCTGGTTCAAGAAGCAGTTGTTTATATTGTCAAATGTCCTGTTTCTATTTTTACAATTGAAGTCTTCTATTAATACTATTTTAAAAGATTTAACTAAGTCATTGACTTTATTCAACTCTGTGTCAGTATCATTTTGCTGACTAAGAAGATACTAATATCATTCTACTAATACCGATATAATGAATATTTATTTCCTTGTGATTTGAGTTTTATAGCCAAATAGATTATAGTTCATGAACCATCCATAAGGAACTTTATCTCCTTAGATTATATAGACTGTTTTACATATGCTTTTAGTTTTCCAATCTGTTCTTTCCTTCCTGTATAGTTGAATCTGAAAGTATTGTATGGTATACAAAACACTGAGCCAAGATATAGAAAAGCCACAAGAAGAAAATCCTTTCTTTTAGTTTAACAACTTTCCTCATCTTGGGGCCTGGACCTAAATGAAAGTAATCAGATGATCCTTACTGATTTGGAATATGCATGAAACATGCCAGGGATTTTTGTCAGGGCACAGCTTTGTCTCATTGCACAGAAATGAAACCTTTGGTGTGTTTGTCTGATGCTCCTTGTTCTTATGGCATGTGCAGTTTGAATGTGGCAATGCCAATATAATAAGCTGTGGAGGACCACTGAGTTCCGAGGTGGTGAGTTGAAATGAGGTGTGGAAGGAACCTCAGTGTTGTATTCTTGGGGGCAAGCGGGCAGGTGAGCATCACCACTGCCATGGGCAATTGGTGCTTCCTAAGCCAAGGAGGGCACTTGCCCCCCCACTTCCCCCAGTGGCCAGTCAGCAACTGGGGGCGGGGGAGGGCATGGCCAATTCCAGCTGCACTCTGCTTACACTTCTAGGTCCGCATGATCATCTAGGGACAACCCTTGCTCCTCCCGGTCAGCACGAGCAGCTGCAGGGGGAATGCAGGGATCACTTCTCCTGGTGCCCCCACTCCCTGGCTGGTACACGTGGGGGAGCACCAGCACTCTTGCCTGTCCCCCCTTCCAGTTGCCTAGTCAGGGAATGCTGGCTGTCAGGCGGTACACCAGTGCTCTCAGGGGGTGGACTTGCATGCCCATGCACCCCTACGCATTGCCATTGACCATTGTTGCACATCAAGTCAAAAAGTTAGTTTCACATAGTGCTCAGAGTTAATGAGGAAAATGACAGTATGTATCTATGTAATAGTAAGAGCTTTGCTAATAGCAAGAGTTCTGCACACTGATTCCATAGTAGGCTGGTGAAGTGGCATGTAGCCTCCTGCTCTGTGAGCCTGACCAACCCATGAACCTAGACAGTAGAATGTTGTAATACAGTGGAATGTGGTAAACAGCAGGTGTGTTGGATCATGACTCATCCCCAAATTCCTAGATTGAGATAACCAAATCCCTAGCTCAAAATAACATTATTTACTCCAGACTATATAAACTGTACATTCTTAAGTTATGATGGGTTCCTCAGCTCTGGCAATAGTTCCAACTTGCGCAGAGCCCCAGCACAGGCTATCACATCCCCAGGATCAGGACAATTCGGGGTCAGAGGAACCAGGCAGGGTGGCAGCTGCCACCTAAGGCAGATGTGAAGTAATTGTCCTCTCTGCTCTGTTCTATTGCCTGCCTCTGCAAGTATCCTTAAATAAAGCTTTGCAAGTGTGAAAACAATCATGAGTATGTCCTTTGTTCAAGTGAGGGGAATCTTCTGAACCCAGTAGTTCATGCTAAGACAATCTACCATAATGTCAAGGTCCCAGGGCTATGGGACTCTTTTGCAGTCATAGATCAATAATTCCCAATATGGATCTATTACATACATGTAATGCCCAGTGCCTTTATTGAGGGTATATATTAAGTAGAAGTGATCCCATAGTTCAGAAAGAAAGATGGTAATACTATTTGAATCTTCTTTAACTCTTTTTATCCAGAGCTCTCAAAATTATCTACAAGGAAGGTCCGTATTCTCACTTTACAGCTGGGAAAACTGAAGCTCTACTTAGTGCTCTAACTCCAAGGCCACATATTCTCAAACTGTAAGGTATTGCCTTTATCTCTAAATGTCAGACACTGTGCTAACTCTGGTTGTGCTAGTGTTTCCACAAGCCATGTGCAAACACACTGAACAAAATTTCTGGGTCTGTCAGCTACGGTAAGTGATAACAGCACCATCCATTCATCAGTCTACAATGTAAACATTGTCAGGAGAAAAGGATGAGCTGCCTATTGAACCTCACAAATTTGTTGCTTTTCAGGCTACCGCTTAATTGTGAGGGTCTGTTCACTCTGGGAAGAATTAGTTCAACTCTGCATACTGCAGAAAGAAACAAGAGAAATGGTTTATGGGTGTTCCCCCAGTTGACCATCTCACTGTGAGCCATTCTATTCTGTGTCATTGACTGGCTGCCAATGGGATGTGGGAGTCAGTGTCAACAAAATTTATACTTTTGCATTTACTCAGCAAGAACAGAAAAAGACTGAAAGGCTTTTTGTGAGAAGCCTGCAGTGAGGAGTATGGTATAGGAATCTGAATGGTAGCATTGGTATAACAAACTGCTTTTCCTCACTGATCTGTTTAGACAGATTAGGATGAATGTGTCTCCTTTCAGGGTGCAGCAAGATATAATTTTCTCACTGAAATCACTAAGATAACTTTGCTAATACTTTCTCTGCTTCCTTTTATTTGATATATGTAATGGCCAGTGGTCCTACTATCTAACAATTTTATTGAAAAAAAAAGTTTAGAAAAAATTTAGAAGCATCTTTTGGGGGTCCTCTTTAAAAAATTAAAAGCATTAACTTTCCATTTCCTTCAAGATTTCTTAAGCCCCCCACCAAAATACTTGGTGGTACTTCTGTTTGCCCAACTAAATAAGCATTTTTACACTCTGGCATTTGTATGTATGGTTTCTCAGATATAGTTGTGGAGGTGGGGTTTGTTCTCTTCATCCTCTTTCTTCAGGAATATTTGGGAAGATCTATTAAAAACTGCTCATCACAATTCAATACAAAATCTTTTCCCACCTGCGTGGATGTTTATACATAGGAAGAGAGTGTAGAAAACTTTGTTCCCAATTTCCTTAATCTATCAGTCAAAAATATACTTATTCTGCAAGGTGGGCATGCAGTGACTCACACTACTGAGTCTTACTCCATCCTAAGATCTGGAATTTAAGGTGCCTGATCATCCTTTTAAAGATGGAAATTTTGTCCCTGGCCAACATGTTCTATCCTGAGATGTGTAGAGAGGATGCTGCTTGGACTCACTGAGGCTGATATTTTCACTATTTGCTTCACTCCACAGAATACAGTTCCATATAGTAAGGGCAGGATTTTATGATAAGCTAATGTTAAAAAAAAAAAGAGGATTCCGCTGTAAATCTTTCCTCAGAGTAAAATGAATAAGGGTGCTGCATGTCAGGAAACAGCCTCACCCTACTGCAGGAAAGTATTGGAACAGCCGTTTCCATTTCCGTGTTAATACAATAGGTAAGTGTGGTGGGCTTGCTGATGGCAGCCCAGTGCACTGGCTTCAAGGAGCCTCAAAGTATTAGATGGGGCATTTCCCCTTCCCCACCAATCAGGGGAAGGCAGAAGAGAGGCTTGCTTTACTCCTACCCAAGGGCAAGGTCCAGAGCCAAACTAGAGAGGGGACTAACCTCTCCATCTCTCTGATTGGCCCATTTCCAATCCAGGGGCAGAACCTCCAAAGGAGATAAAAAGGCAGCATGTCTGGCACACAGGCGACTTCGACAAGGCATGGCGAAGAGGGCTAAGAAGAGCTGGCTGAGCTGACTAGCAGGACAAAGTGGTTGCCCCAGAGAAGCCCAGAAGACATCTTGCCAGATGAGGAACAGCAAGTGGCTGTATCCCCAGCCCCAATGTGGAGGAGGGTGGCAATGGTGCACAGAAACTGTACAGTAGGCAATTTTGCCTCCCACATTGCATCAGCACCCACTATCATCCCTTTATTCAAAGAGGGGATGCTAATATGAGTACCACCTCATAGTATCATAGTACCTAGGGTCAGAAGGAGCCTAGAGCAGGCCATCTAGTCTGACCCCCCGCCAATGGCAGGAACGAGTGCCAGGGTCACAGGAC
>JAGPOW010000304.1:31747986-31758433 GCA_030014935.1 Caiman crocodilus
GACAGGCCTGTAGTTCTCTGGGTCCTCTTTCCTCCCCTTCTTAAAGATGGGAACCACATTGGCCACCTTCCAGTCCTCCAGCACCTGTCCAGAGCTCCAGGAGAGCTCGTATAACCAAGCCAAGTGCCCAGCAATCACCCCTGCCAGCTCCCTCAACACCCTTGGATGGAGGCCATCCGGGCCTGCTGACTTAAAGACATCCAGGCCTTCCAGAAGCCCTTCCACTAGGTCAACCATCACCCTCGGCCTAGCAGTGATTCCCGAGGGGGAATACAGGCTTCCAAGGGGAGGGATGTCCCGGTCCCCCTTCAGGAAGACTGAGGCAAAGAACCCATTGAAGATCTCTGCCTTCCCATCGGTCGCGAGCACCAGGTTGCCCGACGAGTCCCTCAGGGCCCCAACATTTCCCGGGGCTCTCTTTTTGCTCCCCACATGCTTGAAAAAGGACTTCCTGTTGTCCTTGATCCTTGTCACCTGGCGAAGCTCTACTCCTGCCTTGGCCTTCCTAATAGCCCTCCTGCACTCCCGAGCACAAGAAGAGTACTCCTCTTTGGAGACTGCTCCCTTCTTCCAAAGATAGTAAGCCTCCCGCTTTGCCCTCAGGGCCCCCGAATATCCTGATTAACCTGAGTTACTGTGACAGGGGCAAACTTTCATGTCCAGTGTATGCACCAGCATCCCTCCTGTCTATGAACCACCCACCTACCTCACTCGCCTGCCATGCCTTGATGTAATAGTATTGAGATGTTAACTAGGTGGGGGGGGTGCCCATTTTGAACCCCCACTACATTGTGGCCCAAGCCTCACAGATGGCATCCTGGGCAGTGAAACTCAGCTGTACTCTTCACCCCCTTAGTATGGACCTTTGGCTCTCACTTAGGCCCTGGCCTTATCTGAGGCTGGTTGGGATCCCTCACACTGTGCCACCTTGTCCCTTTAACCACCTCCTTTGGGTCCTGACCCCAGCACAGAGCAGTCAAGTGTCCTTCAGGATAAGTCTAAGCCACTTGCTTGCTCACAGGGTTTGGGGTCCCCAATTTCCAGCTTATATAACCCACCCAAAGTTTGGGGGCTGAGGTTAAGGCGCCTCAACCCACCTTACACCAGGGAAGTGCTCACTTCTGGCATTTACATAGGGTCTGTTTTGCCACCAGCAGCCTCATCAGGCTTTTCTGCTCCAGCAGGGTGCAGTTTTAGGTCATGCTCAGGACTACTAAGTCCTCCTTCTTCCCCATGGCCTCACCCTTTACTTCTGAGGTGTTCCTGGCAGAGCTCAGCAGAAAGGAGTTTCTCCTTTGCTGGCTGATCATGAACTGCCCTCAGTTCAGGGAGCTAGGCTTTAAAATGGCACTCTCATCAGGCACCTGCCCCTCCCTGGCCCAGTCCTTAAAGTGGCAGGCACTACTGTGCCTTGCCATAGTTACATACGTAATCCTTTTAGTGTAGAAAATCCCTTTCTGACATTGTTCATGAATATAAACCCTGTGAGGGACCAATGTTATGCTAAATGTTTTTTTCCAAATTTATATTACATAATGGGAAAATGAACAATCTGGCTGATTCTAATTGGTAGGGAAATGATACATAAAGGCATAGATCATCTAATAAGGAGTAAAATGAAGTTGCAAAGCTGATTGGCAGGAGGGGAGAAGATATTTGCACATGAGGGACAGACTGATTTTCAGCCATTAAAAAGAACAACCCTTTTTAGTTTTCACACACTTTAGGAGCTTTGGATTTGCAGTGACATTTCTTTCCTAAGCGCTAATGTGCCAGTTGAATGTTCTTGATAATGAGTGACACTGATCTGATGACAAAGCAGAATGTGAGTACAGTAAGGGAAGAAAATAAAAATGTTAGACAAACGTTAAAATAAAACACCCACTGTGAGCACTATGAAAGGCTGTTGGGGAACAGGCATCTTCTGAACAAATCATTTCCAGAGAGAAGCAAAGAAACACCCCTTCCTTTTTTTATGTGTTATTGTTTTCACATGGATGCTTTAATTCTCAAATATCATTACAAGCTGCCAGTTCAACAACAACTGAATATTGAGAGGAGTTTTTTCAGTTCAAAAGTTTTTAAGTCTCTCCTGTTTGAGATTTCACTACTTCCATGTTCCACCAGATTACAAGCAACCAGATTGCTTCTGCATGTGCCACTTAAAATGATAGCAAACTATTTTCAGCAAAACTCTAAGAAATTCTATACAAGCTGCTAGAGGGTCTAAACAGAACAACTGCTCCAAATCAGCTTGTAAGTGTCAGGAAAGCTTTTCTTGTATGCTATTCTGTCTTGGATTTTTCTGTTTTCTGTTCCATTTATTTTTGCCTGATCAAGTTTTTTTCCTGGTAAGTAATAAAGCTGTAGTAACAATCAGCTGATATAGAGCTATACATTGATATAGATTATAGAGATTATAATTATGAATATAAATTTTAATCTGGATAAAATACCTTGAATTTGAAAGCCCCAGAATTTTATGAAAGTTTAGTTATAGATTCAAATCCAAGCCTAAATTGGCTGCTGCAGAACTATGAATCTAATCAGCCTCAAACATCAGGAACATTCAGATCCTTGTTTATACAGCTCTGTGCCTGGTTCCTTTGATATGTATGGTATGATACCTTTGCACCTATATTAAATGCAAAAGGTAGCTTAGCTTTAACTGTGGTGTCCTGAACAGCATCTCCACAATAGTCTAAGTCACCCAGGACTGGATCCTGCAACACTGGATTTAAGGGAGAGGGTTTCCCCTGCAACTGAACTAGATAGAAGCAGTATGAAGCTCTAGTAATGACATTATTTAAGGAAGTGTTGATTCCTTGGCAAAAGATGGCTATTGGTGTATTTTGCAACATGTCCCTTTTAAGTCTTATCCATGGTTGACTCTTACACTCAGTTACAAATGGCATAACTTTCTAAATGGGCCTATTATCAGTCTAACAGATGGGTATGAATATTTGCATACAGGAAAATCAGCATGTGCTTCAACTTTGAGTATTTCAGGCATTCATCTCACAAAGGAGCATCTGAACAGCAATCTGCACAGAATATCAGTGGTGAAGATGAAAAGTGTGTGCTACTCCACATACTCTAGTTGTGATCTGGATTAACTTTGACAGGCTTAAAATTGCTTCTGATATAATATAAGGCACATTTTGGGGCCTGTTGAATCAAACTAGTATTTTTCACACAGAAGAGAAAGGTAGCGTTAAAGAACTCTCTCTTTATAAGAGGCACCCACAGAACATGGCAAAAATGATGACTGAGTTTTCTGAATAGCTTCTCCCAGTAAATATGGTACATTTCTTTGACATTTGAAAGCCTTGGTGCTTTCTGTAATTTCTTTAAGTTGGATCACAGTTCTACATCAGTCAATATTTTGTAGGTAATACACCAGCTAAATTACCATGTTGCTGGGGTTTTGATTGTAGCCATGTTGGTCTAACAAAATAAGCAGGCAAGGCTCTTTGAGTAGATGTGATATCTTTTATTAGACCAACTGAGTAATTGGAAAAAAGTTCTTGGGAAGCTTGCGAGCTCAGTCACCCTTCTTCAGGCAGGTGGAGTCTCTCAACAGCAGAAGAAGGGTGACTTTGCTCGAAAGCTTCCCAAGGACTTTTTTCCAACTACTCAGTTGGTCTAATAAAAGATATCACATGTACTCAAGGAACCTTGCCAGCTAAATTACAACATTTTGGTCTTGGCGCACATTCATTTAATGACACAATAAGATCTGTTCCTTGATCCCAACAGTTGCACCTCCTGCCATACCACATGTACATGGAGAGAGGCATGACTTTGGGATTGTGTCAACTGTGCCATTTCTACTTGGTAGTACAGGAGGAGTCCAGGATCGTGATCAAGGTGTCATAATGATCTCAGGCTCCCACCACACAGGCGAGTTGAAATCCAAGCATTTTTAGATGTGTGTATGATGCAGAGCTGGAAGCTTTTGAAAATTGAAAATGCCTGGTGCCGCGTCACATTCATTTGTATAAAAGGCAAAATGCATGTCAGAGATGAGAAAATGGTGGTGGTGTGCTTTTGAAATAAAACACATCAAAGGTACTTTAGTTCAAAAGTGCACTGCCACCATTTTCCCAGCACTGACACTCATGTTGCCATTTATACAAATGCACGTGATGCAGCACTGGGTGCATCAGCTTGTGTGCGGAGCAGACTTGGTTAAATCTGATCTGACGTGCTGGATCTCTGGTGCATCACAGCGTAAAAAAAGATATGTATATAAATGCCTACAGCCAGGTGCCTACAGCCTAGTGTGAACCATGTGGTCCTGGGGGCAACAATAAACTCATTATCAGTCAGCCCAGAGCCACTTTGCGTATGTGGTTTTTTCCTGACATCTCCAGCACATGAGAACCCTGGGATCAGGAAACCTCTTCCTAATCCCAGGGTCTCCTGGATTAGATGTGTCAAGTGCCTCCCTCTGTCGCCACCTAGGAGCCACAGGGAAAGGCAAGCACCATACAAGGTCAAGGGGGGGCCTCGTTTAAGCTGATGAACCTCTCTCCACTCAGCACCCTAAAAACAGTAGGGTGCAGCCCCTTACAGGGCTACACCTCAGGCCTGCTGACCTGAGAGAGCTGTCAACCAAGCCCGGCCATGAAGCCAGCATCAAGCTGAATGGCATGGCGACCCAGCCACATGTTCAATTTAATGCATGATGGAAACCTTAGTTGTACAGGTTACTATTTGTTACCTATTTGTCACGATTAATAAATTAATTGAATTTTAAGTGTAACATCTGCCAGGGGCCTTTTTGTCCTGTGCTATGTGACAGTAGTTTGTGCTTCATCAGAAAGCTTGGTAACTATTATTTGTTTATTGAAATTTCTTTTAAAATTTGGAATAAAAAACTCTAAGGACAATATGGTTCTAATCTTGGTCAGGTTTCTCAGGAAGCCTCATAACAAAAACAACATAATTAAAAATGACAGTTGGGATTTTCAAATGATCTGAAGGGAATTGGGTGCCCAAATTTAAATCAAATACCTTTGGCTCTTTTGAAAATCCAAGACAGTCTTTTAAATACCTGTAAAGCCTAGGCAGCTCTAGCCAATGTGGTAGTAATGGGCTTTTCATTGACTGGACTTGTATCTTTGGGTGCCCATAGATGTGCGAGTTCATGTTCTAATTAATTGAGTCTGCTCCATGTTCCAATTAGAACTTGCCAGCACCGCCTCACTGCCATGTGTACCAAGCTCCCCACACATTGACAATGGCAGTGGGGACACTTTATCCAGACCTCATCAAATTAGCTTTAGATAAAGCCTCTTGCAGCCATTTTGAAACATGCAGGGGCTTTGACCATGAGACGTTTTAATTAGAGCAGCTGTCTGGGAACCACTCTAATTAAAATGCCGTCTGTTCCCCACACTTCACTCCCAAGCATGTGTGTAGGAAGCCTTTAAGTTCTTCATCTACATCAGCTACTGCAACAAGAAACTGAATGGAGTTGTGGCTTTCTAACAGAGTAGACCCATAAGGCAATTTCCGTAAGCACTCGTCAGTTACTGAGATGAATTGATCCACTGTCTCTATTAGGACTATTTAGGTAAGGGAATTGCTTAAGAATTACAAAATCATTCCATTTTTAATTTTTCAGGGTATATTTACATTGACTATTAGAAAGGACTTTTAACCATATTTCCTAACAAAAGAGGGTCAAATTCATCCTTTGTGTAATCATAATGACTTCAGTGATATTACATCATGGATGAATTTAGCCTAAAACCTACCTTTTTGTTGCAGTCATTCTCAGCTCTTCATGCAAGAAGGTTGGTTTCATTGTCTCTTGCCTGTTTACAAGAGATGAGCAAGAACACTATTTCTGCTTTTTTTGTGAACTAAAATTTATTGAGTATTTTCTATTTTGAAAAAGTTTTAGTTTCATTCTGCTTAGATTGACTGCACTATTTTAACCTGCCACCTGAGGTCATTTTAATTATATCTGACAAATGAGTTATAGTAACCAAATGAATTAAATTTCTTTTTAATAAGTAATTACAATGAAAATTTTAAGTGTTATACCCAGATTCCTGGAAATGAATTGGACAGAGTTCTCCTCCTCTCTCTCCCTCTCTCTGTTTCTTAAAATACTTCCCTTGCAGGAAATATGCAAATGATTGTATAGAAAGCAGAAGTCAATCATTAGCAGAAAGTTAAGTTGAAAAGTATTCCATTCCTTGCAGCTCTAAACATTAATGGTGATATGCATGTTCCCAGCAATCTGAGAAAGAAAAATATTTTTCAAGAAAAGAAATTCTTTTAAGCTTTCTTTCTGTTAAATTTGTAGTTCCAGTATGGTTCAGATAAATACTTACAAGTATACCTGAACCTAGTCAAAGCCATTTAAAAAACTGGTCTGAACAATCTCATATTTTGATATATTTGCACTTCTATTACCCATCCTGACCTGTTCCAGTATATAGCTGAGCTGAAATGAAATATAAGGAAAATAGGGAGAAATGGGTGAATTTTGTTAATTCCCGAAGTCTCCTGAAACACAATAGATCTGGAGAGACAGTGTCCTTAGTGTACCCTCTTGGAATAATTGCTTAGCAGGGACTCAAGGTGAAGAGCACTACCTACTAAATTACTGGTACATTTAGTAGTTGGCACTTAATATTTTTTTTGGAAAGTCTTTTATTCAAGTTATGATCATACTGCAATGCACCATAATCATAGTCCATGATGTTTTGACTGAAGTATTAATGTCATTCATGCATGTTTCATTGGGCCCCAACAATCTGATATCTAAGATGTTGGCAGATAATGTTCATCTCTAGTTCAGATGTGACGTCATTGCTCATAGTGTTTTTGATACTTAATGTCAAAGAGTGCATTATTTACATTCTTTTGTGCAAGTCCTTCTTTAGTCTGATTGCTCCAGTGCTATGAGGAGGAAAGGCTACAAAAAACACAGAGGCAAAAAATGAACACCTTATTCAAGCAAAATAGTAGTTTGCTCTGCATGTAGACCCATGAGATACATGTGTACCAGAAAGGTAAGAAGAAAACTTGTGGAATAAGATGCTCCTGAAGAGCAGAAAGGCATATCAGAACCTGGTTCTTAACAAACAGTTCTGTCTTTCCTTTGTATTATGGGTCTCAATTGTATTTGTAGCTCCTTCTAATGATTTACAGATGCAATGTAACCTTTCATTATAAGACGTGCTCCACCCATGCAGCCTCAGGCGTTTAGTCAAGGACGCACTGCAGAGTAAGAGTTTTGAAGAGGTGGGAACCCAGGAAGGGTGACTGTGCCTTAAGAAAATGATCCTTCGGGCACAGTGGAAGATGATCCTGATGTGGGGAAAAATGGAGAAAGGGGCCAAGAGGCTTCCTTGACTGACCAGAGAAATCCAGAGCAGCCTACAGGCAAAAAGGAGGGCATATAAAAAGTGGAAACGGGGAGAGATTACTAAAGAAGAGTATACCTCCTCTGCTTGTGCTTGTAGGGAGGCAGTTAGATGAGCCAAAGTTACCATGGAGCTGAGGAGTTAAGAATAACAAAAAAATGTTTTTTAGATATATAGGGAGTAAAAGGAAGGCCCAGGGTGGAATAGGACCTCTACTAAAAGGGCATAAGCAATTGGTGGGGACAAGGCTGAATTCCTCAATGAGTTCTTTGCCTCAGTGTTCTTAAGCGAGGGGAAAGACAAGTCTCTCACTGGGATTGTAGAGAGGCAGCATCAGAGTGCCAGACTACCAAGTGTAGACCCTGAGATAGTGCAGAGGCACTTGGAGGAACTGGATGCGTTTAAGTCGGCAGGCCTGGTTGAGCTCCATCCGAGGGTACTGAAGGCACTGGCTGATGTCATTGCACAACCATTGGTGGGAATATTTGAACACTCATGGCACATGGGTCAGGTCCCAGAGGACTGGAAAAGGGTCATTGTGGTCCCCATTTTCAAGAAAGGGAGTGTCACAGAGCACAGAGGTGCCCTGCTTCTAGAGAGGGGAAATGGCCAGGGAGAGAGCCCTGGCAGGGAATAAGGAGCTCAGCTGTGGGTTGCCCACAGCAACCAGGATGTCAGCTGACCGGAAGGGGCAAGGCCTGGCCCTCATAAAGCCCAGGGCTGAGGCCAGGCTAACAGTTCCCTACCAGCAGCTAGAGGGGCAGGAGCTCCTGGAGTTAGGAAGCAGGGAGAAGCCTAACAGCAAGTACACTTGATCAGAGTTGAGCAAGGTTGTTATAGCCAGGAGTCTCAAGTTTGTGTGTTATGTATTAGACCGGTGGCTAGGGTGAGGCTATAAGGGGTTGGAGGAGGCCTCAGGGGGAACCTCCAGTGGTGTGGGGACCCCGGTGCCAGTGAGGGTGCAGTGTACTCATTGGGGAGTCGCAACGAAGTGTGAAGACCCCGGTGCCAGTGAGGGCACAGCATACTCGCAGGGACCCACAGCGTGGGGGCCCCAGTGCCAGTTAGGGTGCAGTTTACAGGGTGCTTAGACCCCAGCCCCAGAGAGGGGCATTTGAGGAAGCCCAGCATGGGCACAGCAAGCCTCAGAGAAGGGGCAGTATTTTTAGGAAGCCCCAGTGTGGGCCCAGCGAGCCCCAAAGAAGGGGTACTACTGAGCAGCCCAGTGTGGGCATGGTGAGCCCCTGAAGAAGGGCCTAGTATTACGGTAAACCCCAGGAGAAGGGCGGAGTGCTGCAGTGAACCCCAGCGAGAGGGAATAGTGGTGCAGTGAGCTCTGGAGAAAGGGGGTAGCAGTGAGGTGGGCCTGGGAGTCAGGTGACGTAGCCGAGATGTTCTGGAGTGGGCACGGAAGTCCCCAGGAGAGGGGTGGCATTATAGAGAGGTCCCCAGGAAAGGGGCGCCAGTACAGAGAGCCCCAGGAGAGGGGCAACGTTACAGAGATGGCCCAGAGTAGGCACCGAGAGCCCCGGGAGAGGGGCAACGTTAGAGGAGAGCCCCGAGAGAGGGCAGTTAGACTGAGAAGGCCCAGTGCAGCTGCAGAGAGCCCTAGAAGTGGGTGGTTTGATTGAGGAGGCCCATAGTGGGCACAGGAGGCCCCAGAGAGTGGGCAAGTGTACAGAGGAGGCCCGAGAGACGGACGGTGTATCTATAGAGACAGACCAATGTCCATCCTATCTGTGAGGCTTGGGGTGTGTTATCAGGGATGGATGGAGCCACGCATAGCCCATAAGGCTAGGGTGCCTGGGAAGCACCCATCATACAGGGAAACCCCCGGTGGGTCCAGGAAAACACAAGGACAGAGGTCCCAACTAACCGTGCTCAAGGAGACGTGAGGCAGCCTCCCAACTTTACCTAAACATCAAAGATGTGACAGGAGAGAATCTGAGGGTGCCCTTGGGCCCACTTGGCATGGAGGAAGGGGCCTCAAGGAGATCACGGCCCTCTTGGAGGACCTTGCCATGACAGGGAGGAAGCAGGACCCAGGCAATTATAGGCCAGTCGGTCTCATAGCAGGTAGATCATGCCTGACTAATCTAGTCTCTTTCTATGACCAGGTTACAAAACCCCTGGATGCAGGAGTAGGGGTTGACGTCGTTTACTTAGATTTCAGGAAGGCCTTCGATACAGTATTCCACACTATACTGGTGCACAAGTTAAGAGGCTGCGATTTGGATGACTACACAGTCCTGTAGGTGGTGAATTGGCTAGAGGGTCATACCCAGAAAGTTATAGTGGATGGGTCGGTATCGACCTGGAAGGGTGTGGGCAGTGGGGTCCCACAGGGCTCGGTCCTTGGACCGATACTCTTCAATATCTTCATCAGTAACTTGGACGAGGGAGTGAAGTGTATTCTGTCCAAGTCAGCGGATGACACAAAACGGTGGGGAGAAGTGGACACACTGGGGAACAACTACAAGCAGACCTGGACAGGTTGGGCATATGGGCACAAAGCAACAGAATGCAATTCAACAAGGAGAAATGCAAAGTGCTGCACCTAGGGAGGAAAAATGTCCAACATACCTACTGCCTAAGGAATGACCTGCTTGGTGGCACGGAAGCGGAAAGGGATCTTGGAGTCCTAGTGGACTCCAAGATGAACATGAGTCGTCAGCGTGATGAAGTCATCAGAAAAGCTAATGGCACTTTATTGTGCATCAGCAGATGCATGACGAACAGAACCAAGGAGGTAATAATTCCCCTCCCAAGAGCTGGTCAGACCGTAGTTGGAATACTGCATGTAATTTTGGGTGCCGCACTTCAAGAGGGTTGTGGATAACCTGGGGAGGGTCCAGAGAAGGGCCACTTGTATGATTAAGGGCTTGCAGGCCAAGCCCTATGAGGAGTGACTGAGGCACCTGGACCTCTTCAGGCTCTGCAACAGAAGGTTGAGAGGTGAACTTGTGGCTGCCTATAAGTTCATCATGGGGGCACAGAAGGGAATTGGTGAGGCTTTACTCACCAAGGCGCCTCTGGGGGTTACAAGAAATAATGGCCAC
>JAGPOW010000304.1:31770043-31781239 GCA_030014935.1 Caiman crocodilus
CCGAGTGAACCCCTAGGACGCTGTAGAACAAAAATTCCGCTAGCTACATATACAGAGCTCATTTCGTCTACAACTGTGACTAGCGTACCCATCGTGTTGTGGTTGTATCTTCACTTGACCGACGACTGTCTGTATTCCTGTTAGCATCGTGTTGAATTCATTCCTGTGAGTAAAGTTTCAACTTTGTTTATTCACTTCGTGTCTGAGTCCATACCTACCTGCTACTGTGACCTGCCATCATCCAGGTTGGTTTACCACCTGGTGCCGATACACATCCTACTTGTAGCATGGTGACTACTTGTCGGGACAGGAGGGTGGTTCCAAAGAGGATGGAGCTAGATTGCAGTGGTGGCAGATAATAGAACAAGTAGCAATGGTCTCAAGTTGCAGCAAGGGAGGTTTAGGTTAGATATTCAGAGAAACTTTCTCATTAAGAGGGTAGTAAAGTACTGGAGCAGGCTACCCAGAGAGATTGTGGAATCTCCATCCTTGAAGGTTTTTAAGCCCCAGCTAGTCTTTGTTAGGATGATCTAGTTGGGGATGCTCTTGCTTTGAGAAGGGAGTTGGACTAGATGTGACCTCCTGAGGCACCTTCTAACCCTAACTTTCTATGATTCTATAATTTTTATTGGATATGAATATGAATCAAAACTCATGATCCAAAAATGAAAGATTGTGCTCACGATAGATATTTGAATGCTATATCCTTTCCTTTTAACCAAAGCACCCAATCTAGATATTACAAGTTGAAGATCCTTAGCTAGTATAAACTGTCTTAGTTTCATTAGTGTGTTGTTTAAGATCTTAATCAGGATTTATATTTTCATTGAAGTTATTTCCCTCCAGCCATTCTTTCTGCCTTCCTTTTACAAAAACAACTGAATAAACAGTGAAAAATCTTGTCTGTATGTATATGTATCTGAGCGAAGGACTCTAGGCTTCCAAAATAAAACTCCTTCAACTCTGTGATATGTAAAAGAAAATCAAACCAAAACACTCATCTTCTCCTTAATTCCAACAGATGACATTATGGAAAGTTCATTTAATAAACTAAATGAGAGCCCTTTTATGAAGCTGGTTCTCTACCAAGCTCCAGTATTATATCAGCTTCATTCTGAATAGCAGATGATAACTTGGTTTCAGAATTTATTTTCTTATTATACATGCATAGCAAATTATAATATCAGAAGTATTCTCAGCAGAAAGTTTGCTTTGCATTTTCTGGGAGGGACAGCTGGACAATGCTTTCTGCAGTAGCAAGTGCTGCATATGGAGTTAAATTTGGAAGTGAGAGAAACCCACTGCTCATCAACAGAAGAGTTTAAAGTTTACATGCAGTTGCCAGTCCCCTTATTTGTTATGTACTGCAGTGTTCTTAAAGAAAAACAAACAAAAAACAATGCCCAACAAAAAACAAAACTGAAGAGATACCATTTTAACTAAACTAGCATTTGAACATTTAATTACCGTATGAACAACTCTGCCTTTCACACTTTGCTTTGTATCAATTGATCACAATTTACTTTTTGCCATTCTCAGAGCCTATCTTGCTAAGGCCTGTGACAACATTTTACTCTTCAGTGCTCTTAACATTCAGCTTTCACTTCCTGGATGACATCCAAAAACACAAAGTGACAGTTGTTTTCCAAGTTATAAACACAGCATTGAATCCATTAAAGACTCTTCTGCTGTTTCTTCTGTGACTTCAGCTGTTATGTCACTGAAAGAGCCAGTCAAAGTTCCTTTGCTTCTCAAGAATGTAATACTTCACGGCTCATTTGAAATAGCATTTCCACAAAGAAAAGTTTTACAACAGAAGCTAAATGTAGCATCTTTGGTTCACATCTGGCAGTTTGTGATATAAAGCAAATAAGGATGGAGACTGTTATTTCTCAGATCATTTATGCGAAAGAACACAGCCTGAGCAACAGTGACTTGAAGTATTATAGTTTTCATGCTAGGTGGTGTTGGCTTTAAATTCTGTGTTTGCATTGCCAAGTTCCTAAAGTGGATAATGATCTTTTCATTCTTTACTTTTGATTCCACTTAGTTCATGATCAAACTTCCATAAATTAGGAGAAATCAGCAGTGACAAAGTGTATGCACGTACTCAGACAATCTGTGGTCTAGTTAGAAAGGCTGAACAAACAGAAGGAGATCTGGTCTTTGAGAAGCAGCATCACTGCATCCCTTTATTTTTCCTCACCTGCTTGAAGATCATTGTCTCCATGAGTTCTTTACAGTCAGAAAAGGACAGTCCAGTATGCCAGTCATTTAGATTAAACAGAATCCATTGACTACAATGCAATGAATGCCAGTGGCATGTACTACATGGAATTGACTAATATGAATATTTGGGCAAATGAACTTTATACCCATACAAATAAAGGCCCTAACAATACTCAGATGCTCTTAGTGGGCATGTCTACACATGTATTTACTCACGCCTAAACTTAATGCGCTCTTTTTAGGGTCATTAAGGCAATTATGTGTGTATGTACACATAGATGTGCTAATGTGCATTAAGGTACATTAAATTTAGACACAAATAGCTACATTGCATTAGTGCACATACAGATGCACTAATGTGCATTAATGTGGTGTCTATCCATTGGTACACACCATGTTAATGCACATTAGCACATTTATATGTGTGCTAATGCATCTTAGCTATTCAGGCTTATATTTGATATCTACTCCATGCAGGTATTAAATTTAGGCTCACATAGCCTTAAATCACCATATTTAAGGCACATTAAGGGTATTCAAGTATAGACATGTGCTGTTAATGTGCCTTAAAAATGTCAATTTTAGGTGAAGCCTGCTTAAGAGGCAAGTGTAGATGCACCCAGTATCTTTCCCCTTTACTTTTAAAAACATTCTCTTGCTTTCTGAAATGATGGGATGGAAATCTGATCGCACAGGTCCCTGAAAAAAGAAGATACAAACCAAAGTGAATACATAATAGAGAAGAATTCTAAACTGACTGAGGAAAGAACATGTCTGCTTGGTACATCCAGTCTACTATGAAATGTGTATTAAGATCACTAGGGTTTGGTTTGAGGAACAAAAAAATTATTCTTGATTAATATTATTATATTTAAGAATAAATTATTTGCTTGTAAGAATCAGAGAGGAGATAGCTAAGGACAAGGTTTGTTACCTTTTTCTTCTGTTGGTGTATTTCGGTGATGCTCAATCTTTTGGCCCCACAGGCCAGGCGAGTAACACAAGTCCAATCTGTGGCTCAGTTGGGTCATGGGGCCACACACTGCCCCTTCCTCCCTTTTGTGTGCTGAGAGTGGGCCCCAGAGGACCAGTAATGCCCCCCTCCCACTTCCCCACTCTTGGATTGGGCCCTGGGGACCAGAGTTGCCCTTGCCTGGCCCTGTGCACTGGGATCAGACTAGAATCCCGCATGCTAGGCTTAGGGCTTCCCATGGATCTGGAGATTTGGCAGTAGGGGAGCAGTGATACTGCTGCCCCGCACCCCACTGCCAAATTTCCACACCTATGGGGAGTCCCACAGATTGGATGACATGGTACCATGGGACAAATCTGGCCCATGGGCTGGAGGTTGAGCACTCCTGGTCTAGTCTAAGGCATTCTTAAACTGATTCTAAAGGTTCTACAATAGCTGCCACAAGAAATCATAGAATTTAAATGGTTTTATCTCATTGTATTAGGATATATATATATATATATATATATATATATATATATATATATAATATCTGGTCTTTTTCTTCCTAGGTTATCTTCTCCTCAGTGGTAAAGAGAAAATGTAGGTGGCAAATGTCCAAGCTACCCCATCATTATACAAAGTAGAACTTTACATGAATAAGCAACAGAAGACTTGCATTCCACTAAAGGCTCATCACCTCCTCAAAATAGTTTAAATAAGAATTTAGGGTGTCTGGCCTTGCTCTGGCATCTTTTTCTGGAGTGATTTTTCCCTTATTGAAATAACATAACATTTATTTCAGTGATGCAATTCATATATCTAAATCAACAAGGTAGGGTTAATAAAAAGTGAGCTCAGCAGGTAAAGAGCAAATAGCTCCTGCTAGGTAAAAGAACAATTTCCAGCCTAGAAGATTAACACAAGAAAGAAACTTTTCCTTCCGGTTGAAGTGCAATAATTTTCCTGAATCATAGTACTTGTTCTTTGTCAATGTGATATTGCTACAGAAATAAAACTATTTCTCTGGAAATTATTGCAATCCCACCTATACATCTGTAATTCCTTCTTGATATTATAGCTAGGAGGTAACATCAATGGCATAAGGTCTCCATTAGATCTTCTTCACCATATCACACTGCTAAACTGGAAAGAGTGATTATCCAAGATGCCATTACATGCACATTGGCTGGGTCTAGAGATACAGATTCCTGTCTCACCACTACAACAGATAATGCCTTTAAAACAAGGGTAAATCTTGCAGTCTGACATTCTAGGACTAGCTCTACCAGTAGATGAGTACTGACCCATTTACCAATGAAACTAAAGTGCACTAAGTGTTGATTTGGTTTTTTTTTTATTGGAGTACACACGTCCAAAGGAAAATCTAACGGTGCAGAGAGTTCAGTAGTTAAATAGATTGTTGGGAAACCAAGAAACAAGAGATCCAATTATATACTCATCCGGCTCAAAAAATACAGCTGAAGAAAAACATAAACTGAGATGTGTGACTGGGAATCTTGGCACCCTGTGGGTAAAGGAATTCTGAATGGGGAGAATATTACCAGAGATTAAAAAAGATGTTGAAGGCTGCTATTGCTGCTGCACAGGATCCCCATACATCTATTCTTTAGGGCTATGCAAAGTTTCATTTCCTGATTCAATTTGGCAGAGATTCAGCCTGATTCAGTGGCTGAATCTCTGAATCTGAATTGAATCAGAAGTCCCTTTAATCTCTCCAAATCACATCAGAACCCTCTGAATCAATTCGGCGAGATTTGAAAAGATTTGGTGATTCAGACTTAGACACAGCCTTAAATGTTTTCTTCTACATACTTCTAGGTACCAGGTGGTTCATGAATGTTGCAATGTTGGGGTACATGGAGTGTCCTACAGAAGTGCTGGGGGGGCTTGGCACTTCTGGTCCACGAATGGGTCTGCCAGAGAGCACACTGGGGGCCCCTCCATGCCCCCCAGTGAAGTGACTGGTGCCTCCTGGGTGTATGTGAGGGGCACCTGGGGGCCCCCTGCAGCAGACTGCCAAGCTAGGGGGGTCATGGGGGTGTCCCCCGGCATGATCCCTGGCGGACCCAGAAGTGGACCAGAAGTACTTTCAGTCTACTTCTGAGTTTGCAGGGAAGCACACTGGGGCCCCCCCCCATGTGCTTCTGTGGAACACTCCATCCACCCCAGCATCGCAGTGTTCATAAGCCATGCTGGTACCTCAAGGTACGCAGAAAAAACATTTAAAGCTGTGTTTATGTCCAAAGCGCTGATTCTCCAAATCAGCGTTGAATCTTCAGATTTGGATTAGGACGAATTGAATCAGGAACAGTGATCTGAATCAAGAATCGAATCACTGTCCCCGATTTGGGCCAAAACTGAATCCAAATCAAATAAGGCCTGTTTTGCATACCTCTGCTGTTCTTGCTGCTGTCACTGCACAGGCTCCCTGGAGCTGTCATTCTGGTGTCCCCTCTAAATCAGTATGCGGGGCGGAGGTCCTGCTCCCCCACGCCTACTTATCCCACTTAGTAAAAAATTGTAACTGAGTGTCAAAGAATGGTAACCATGTCTGTGTTTGTGTGTATGTGTATTTCATATATATTTTTATCCTAATATATAGATGGAACCATCTAAAGTCTATGATTTATTGCATTTTAGAATGATGTGGTAGTTATGATGATTCAGAAATTATGTGAGAGGCAATGATTTTTGTGGGTGATATCTTTGATTGGACCAACTTCATACTTGGGGTATAGAGTTACACAAGCTTCTGAATACAAGATATTCCTCTTCAGGTATTCTTGCATTTGAAAGCTTATCTAACTCTACCCCAATTATGCAGCTGGTCAAATAAAAGATGTCTCCCAAATATAGTCTTGCCTCTTGCATGATTTATCACTGCAGCTACTATAGATACTTTAGAATACGCCTTAGATACTTTAGAATAGAAGTAGGAATAGAAATGACACCTAGTTGATTAACTACTTCACCTCTTACACTGCAACAATCTCAGTTATATACTAGTGCTTTGCCTGGGCTAATTGAAAATTTAAGTTAGTTGACAGCTTCCCAGACTGGTAAGAGAACTTCATATTGAAAAGGAAAACATATGAAACAGATAAATGGCAAAGATATTTCTTGGGGAGACAATTCCAGGGAAATAGTGGCTCTGAGCACCCCTTTGGTGGAAGGCTAACAATTATAGGAATAACAATTTTAGGAATAGGATCATAGGAATGAAGGACTGAGGGGACCTCACAAGGCCTTCTAGTCCAGCTTCTTACTGAAGCAGGATCATCCCTGACTAAACCTTCTCGCCCAAATGTCCGTCTATCCTGCTCTTAAAATTTTTGAGGGATTCCAGGGATTCCACAGCCTCTCTAAGTAGAGGCAGAGCAGTGCAGCTCTGTTCCTGGGGCAGCCATGTGGACCTAGGTTAGTGCCGGCTTCTGCTGTTCTGAATGCGGAGGTGTCATCAGTCACCAGAATGGTTGCTTCCCCTCTCCCATCCCTGCAAGAAAGTTGGAGCCTGGGGCTGCTGCCGCAATTGCTCTCCTTCAGTTGTGCTACTGTCTCTGGGTAGCTCATTCTGATGGTTAACTACTCTCATAGTCAGAAAGTTCTTAATCTCAAAGCTAACTTTCCAGTTTCCTAAATTTTGCAGCTGGGGGCCATTGTCCCTAGTCTTGTCCCCTGCAACTACAGGGAAAAGCCCATTTCTGTCCTGTCTATAATCACCCTTCAGATACGTGAAAGGTGTTACCAGCTTCAGTGATGTAGCTATGAGGGGTGCAAGGGGCAACCACCCCAGGTGCCAACTTGGTCGGGGAAGGGCAGCAAAAAAAAAAGTACCTGCTGCTGGCAGATGTGGTTTGTAATTGCAAGGATCGCAAGTGCCACTTACACTTTGCCTCAGGCACGTCCTTAAACTGCTGATCAAATTCTTCCCTAGACTTCTCTTTTTCAGACTAAATAACTCTAGTTCTTTCAGCTTTTCCTTACAAGTTATGTTTCTCAGTCCTCTCATCATTTTGTTGCTCTCTGCTGGAGTCTTATCAATCTGTTCACAATTTTCTTGAAGCATGAACCAAAAACTGGACATAGCACTTTAGGTGAGGCCCCATTAGTGCTGAATAGAACAGAAGAATCACTTCCCGAGTTTTGAAAGTGATATGCCTGGTAATACAACTGTATATAATTTATTCCTAGTTTTACACAAATGCAGGGCATATCTAAATGTACTATTAATACGTTGTAAGCTTAGTGCATAACAAAATACTACACAGGAAACTTTTCTCTGGAGCGCATCTACTCATGTGCCTGTTGGGAGCAAAATTGCTCATGATGGGAGGAGTTCAGTGCAGGGCTACTCCTACCCTGCTCTGTCCCCCTACAGCAGCCAGAGGGAGCTCCAGGTTTCCCTGGGTGCCAGCCCCAGGCTGGCAGGGGGCGGGTCAGGCCTCAGCTCCAGGGGGAAGTGGGAACTGCCTCCTCTCTGGGGTAACTGCCTCCCAGCCTTGTGTCCCAATTGGCAGATTAGGGCACAGGGCTGGGAAACTGTCTCCTCCCCCAGCAGCTGTTTACCAGCCCCATGCCTCCCAGCCTTGTGTTCCAATCAACAGATTGGGGAGCAGGTCTGAGAAACTGTCCCCTCCCATAGCATCTGTTTTGTAGCCCTGTGCTCTCACCAAAAGATCCACTGATGGAGGCAGGGGCCTGGGAGGCAGCTGCCCAGGAGAGGGGACAGTTCCCCTGCTCCCTGCTGCCTGGGCTGACCGTGAGTAATTTGCTCCTGGTCAGCTGTCTACACATGTGCTACTGTGCAGTTGCTAATGTGTGGTTAGTCTACTACCTGTATTTATAGGTAGCAGAAAACCATCCATTAGCCTAATTTACTGTGCAGTAGGTGCCGTGCAGTTACATGGTGACCTTACAGTACAGTAAATTAGTCTACTTTGCAGTAAAGTTTCTTGTATAGATGCACCCACAGAGAGGTGTACTCATACACCTCTGCAACATGTATGAGAGGCTGTCTCTGATTGTCTTTCTTGTGGTTTCCCTGTCCCCCTCTTTAAAATTTTAATCCTTTTAAATCATTTTTTGTTTCACCTGCCTAAGGGGGCACAAATCATTTGGCTGATGGGAAACCTTAATTAGTATAATAGAGTTTTATATTCTTTCCATACATTTTTTTCTGGACTTATACCCTAGAATTTTTAGAGAATTATATCCTGGCCATAAAAGCTGCTACTAAAGAAAACCACAACACAACGCAACACAACGCAACAAAAAACGAAACAAAACAAGCAAACAACAAACCTCAGCAAACTGGATGATATTTCTAAACTACCTTTCATATTAGGAGGAATGACGAGGTATGTGACATAGTTAACCTTCTACATTTTAGTGTACATGAAAAGCTGCTTTCTCAAAATTGAAACCTTTAAAAAGCTTTAACAGTTTAAAAGTATTTTTCCTGAAAATGGAATAGTCTGTTTTGTATTCATATCACAGTCAGTAACAGTTATATGATAGTATTTTTAGAGCCTTCTTAAATAAACTAGGTTGGCTAATGAATGGAAAATAAATAGGTGACATCCCCATCTTCTACTCTCGATTGTAATTACATTTAGAGATGAGCTTCAAAACTTGGATCCCAAAGACCTCAGTCTGTACATGTCTGAGGAAAGGATCTCCTTAGTTATCTTATCCAGTCACAACTATTATAGGCAAAAGGAACTCTGGTGGGAACAAAGCCTACAATCTTTGGATGTCTATTACTGTCTTACTAGTAGGCCAATGCATTATATGTTATGCCATCAAAACCATCCTTTCACTGAGGTGCATAAAAAAGAAATGGGTCAGCTTTTGCATCTGGATTTGGATTTATTTTTAAATCTAGACATTTGGATAGTCACATCAGGGTTTGGAATTTGTTGCATCACTAGCTGCCATCAAAATGGGAAGCCACAATTATTCATTGTAACTGATTTTCTGTATGAAATAAATATAAAATATTAATACAGCTGTCAACTATTGTGATATAGTGGGTATCTCATAAACCAAGAAAATCAGCCATTTATTTGTTTACATTAAATATTTTTTTACCTTGTATCAGTAAGCAAATCTGTTTCTATTGAGATATAATAGTAGTGTTAAAAAAGACAGTTATCTTTTTCCTACAGAGATAGCGAACTGCCATGAAACATATTCCTGCATTTTCAGAACTCAAGCAACAGCTGTAAATTATGGTTACTTATAGAAATCTGTCTAGTGACAGCAATCAGGAAATTGTCATTAATCAGCTGTGGTTTCTACATTAAAAAGTAACATCTTTTTTAATCTTTAGAGAAGAGAACAAAGGCTCCATATCCTAAAATCTGAATATGTAATACAAAGATTTCAGAAAGGCTAAAAACTACAGAATGATTTGTCAGCTTAATGGCCAGATAAGCTGACAAGCATTCTCTTTTGTGATCAGTGATCTCTTTGTTATTGTCAGAGGCATATATTGTGCTGCTAGCTGAATCATTGGATGGCCCACTGGGTGGCAATAGTGTTCTTGGCTCTACAGTTTTGGTTTGGACCTTTGCTAATAACTAGAAGAAATTGCTAAGATGCTCATACCTAAAGGTCTCTGAACTCCTCAGAAAGTATAGTTAAAACCTAATTAACAAAGAAGAAAAAAGGTAAACATAATGCAATAAACAGATGAAGTAATTCAGCAAAAGCACAGTGAAGTGTTGTTGACAGAGCAAATGAACAAGACCTACAAGCGTTATACAATACTGAAAACAAGAAAAAACCCAAACAAATCCAAAACTTGTAACTGCAACATGGGAATTGTTCAGTACAGTGATCAAACCTCTGGTAATTTGCATGGATAGAGAAGAGTTGGTCATCTAAGGACCCAGTACCTTCATTGTTGGTAAGTACCACCTTGGACATGAACATTGTCTTTGAAAATTGATACATTTTGTTCACATCTACAAAACTGCTGCCTATTTCTGTGCCTATGCATTTCATTAAATGATAATATCCATTTCTAAATTTAAAATGAGAGTGGACAGACAGAGTTTAGCATGTGCAATACCTTGCTACCTGTTAAGTTTAGTTTACAGCAGAGGGATCATATATCTGATATGAATTGCAGGGGATCCTGCATGCCAGTTTAAGGAAGGAAAGGATTTAAGAGGTTCTTAAGTAATTAACTATTATTGTATCCCAAATTAATTTGGTCTCGCATTCAATCCTAGTGCCTTTTAAGGAAAAAGGCAAACTACTTCTAAGCCAAGACTTCAACCTTCTTCAGAGAAGAACAAAAGTATTCTCATGTGGATTGAACCAACAGTTCATACAATTCAATGTTTTATCTCTAGCAATAGTTAATCCCAGATGATTCAGTGAAGGGTTTAAAAACTCCGCTGTGTGGATAACTCTGTAATAACAGTCTAGAGTAAATGTTTCATCCTCATCTCCATCGGTTATAAAGCAGTAGCACTTTTTGTAATAGGGATCCATGTCAACAGTAGTAGTGGATTGTTCATGCTTGCCTGTTGTCCACAGCTGTGTGACTGACAGGTTTATTGGTTCACTAAAATTAAAGAAAACATAGAAATTTCATTTTGTGATGACTTGACCAAATTTTATTTAGTACTTTTAGTGATCTGAAAAGAAAAAAATGCCCTTGGCTGACTGAAATGTTTCTTTCAGACTTTAATGAAAATGTCAATTGGATTTGACCTTTTCATGGTGCAGTTTTTAATTTTCAGTTCAAATGATAAAATAAGAATATTTGATTAAAAAAATATTAAAGAAAAATGTTTTTTGTCTCCAACATGAACCAATTGGCAAAAATGACACTAATTTACAATGCAGTTTGGCATTTCCTAATCTGTATTTTTCTCAAGGAAAAATAATCAGTGAAAAAATTTCTCCCAGGGACATTGTTGTTTCTCTATTTTAATTAGGAGGCTATGCCTTTAATTAGTGCGTGTCATTTATTTAGT
>JAGPOW010000304.1:31784607-31797024 GCA_030014935.1 Caiman crocodilus
TTATTGCCAGTGAAGGGGGTGCTTCATGCACTCCTGAGGCAGGGAGATTGCAACAACTGTGATCTCTCAGCCCAGGGGATTGGGCAGTCAATCTGCGAGAATGGGAGATCATGGAAGTAGTGCTCTCCCAGACCTGTGGGCTTTATGCACCCATGAGACTGGGTGATCATGTCAGCGGCAGGCTCCCAGCCCCAGGGGCCTCATGCACCCTGTGGGGCTGGGAGATTGTAACTATACTGGACTAGGTCCCATAACACTGGGAGGCATGTTATGGGGACCCAGCACCCACAGCTGTGGGACTCTGGGTCCTGGCAGCTGCAGGGTGCTGCTGGGATCTACATTTGGCAGCTTCTGAGGCTAAGAGTCTCCTCACTGGCAGAACTCCCAGTGCCAGCTGGGTACAGTTCACCCCTATCATGGGGTTGCCAGCTACAGTGGATACCCTGCAACACATGCAAATTAAAGCTTGAATAGCAACCAGCTAATACACATTTTCAAGGTCTAACTTTATAGCTGATTGGAGTTTTTTATGGCTTGATACGTACTTTGTACTTGTAGCTCAGGCTTGTCCAATATACGGCCTGCAGGCCGCCACGTGTCCCACTAAAACATTTTCTGCAGCCAGTGGTGCTGCCATGGGAAACAAAGGTAAACACTGTTTGCTTTCATTCCCACCCCTTGTCCCTCCCCAAGCCCCTCAGCAGATTCCTAATGGCTGCTAAAGGGTTGGGGAAGGGACAAGGTTCCCACACGCACTGCGTCAGCTTGATGTTGCCAATGTGGTGTGTGTGGGAAGAGGAGTAGCCATGTTCCTCTTGGGATAGGATAAGCCTGGCCGGAGCAGCAGGGGGCTCAGCTGCACTTTCCCCCTACCTGCGCTGGTCAGTCCTGAGTGGTGCACGGCTTCGCCGCCACCTCTACTGGCTGGTGCTGACCTGAACGGGTCTGTCCCATCCGGAGCAGCATGCAGCTGAAGCTGGATTCCCACATGCTGCTTGGGACAGGAGGAGCCCAGTCAGGTCAGCACTAGCCGCCAGAAGCGGCGGTGGAGCCACATGCTACTTGGGACTGACCAGTGCAAGAAGGGGGAAAATGCAGCTGAGCCCTTGCCGCTTTGGCCAGGCTTGTCCTTTTCGGAGCAGCACATGGCTCCGCCGTCACTTCTGCTGGCCATTGCAGACCCAGCCAGGCTCCTCCTGTCCCCAGCATCTTGTGGAAAGCCAGCTTCAGCTGCATGCTGCTCTGGATGGGATGGACTCAGCCGGGTCAGCACCGGCCAGGAAAAGCGGCATGCAGCTGAAGCTGGCTTCCCACATGCTTTTGAGGATGGCAGGAGCCCGACCGGGTCTGCACCGACCAGCAGATTGGTATAACGTGACCAGCCTATGGCTGGGGAGGGGTCAAGCTCTCTAGATCTGAGATCTGCTGTAGGCTATGGCACACAGACTCACTCTGGAACAATGTGCTAATAAACTTGTGTCTGTATCTGCCAGGATCCCAAGTAGCAGGTGGTTGATACCTGGTAAGCTCATGTGAGTAAAGACTGCTCATTTCTTTCTGTGTGGCCTTCAAAATGTTTTTATCCTACTAAAATATGCCATGCTTTGTGAAAGTCATTGTCTCTGTATGAGAAAGCAGAATCATAGCCACTGAACTAAATTCATGCCTCATGGGAATAATCACAATTCAGCAAAATGGACGGGAAGGAAAAAGCTAGAGTTCTAAGTGTGCACCCTAAAAGAGGCCATGAAAGAGTCAGAAGCACCAGGACAGCTATCTAGTGACGGCAGTCCAGGGGGCATGATGGGAATCCTCTACTCTCATGAGATTTAGGAAAGCAAGAGTACATGAGAGCAACATGTCAGGAGAGACAGTGTAGGGCCTTGGAGCCACATTAATAAGCGAGGACAACTGTGTTCCCACTCTGGTCAGTGACTAATTGTGGATACATCTTCACTAGCTTCAAGCCACTCAAACTTGCTGCCAAAATATAAGCCTTTCCTACCCACTTACACGTTACCTGTTCTGAACTGGAAATGAGGCAGTGAGGGTCCTTCTAGGGTGGTCCAAGGCCATTAGAAGCAGATCACACACAGAGAGTGAGAGATGTTCTCAGAATGTCCTCACCACTACATTTCTTTTGAAAAGCAGGGATGTCCTGAGGTTCATTTAATGTTTGTAAAATGCTTGGAGAGCCCCATGTAGATGCACTGCATAGAAATGTAAAATATATTTTGACTTATTAGGTTGGCACCTTGCGCTGAGATTTTCAAAGCTGAATCAAAAGGCTGAGTTCCATTAAAATGAATGAGATTTAGAGGGCTCCAAATCTTTTATGACAACTTTGTAACATGCCTGTCTACCCTTTTTGCAAATCTCAGCCATAGTTTGGAAGCTCAGCCAAAGAACATAAGAGCATAAAAAGTGCATGCTTGGTCAGCCCAATGGTCCATCTAGCTTAGTATCCTGTCCCAAACAGTGGCAGATGTGGATGCTATAGAGAGAGAGGTTTGAACTGGTTAGACCCATTTCATTATTGCTTCCTGCAACTTCATTGGTGTCAAAGGTCACATGACATCACTACCTGATGCGATACCACTTCCTGTGAGGTCTTTGAATGTAGCTTGCTGGCCCTTTGGGTGATAAAAAGTTCATGATCTGGCCCCACATTCAAAAAGGTTGGATACCCTGTTGTAGTTGGTCTCAAGGTCATTAGTCAATTAACCAGTTTAATTGCACAATACCTGTAACATGTAGAGTAGGCTTATAAAGAAGAATTTTATTACCTTTGGAATGGACCAGACTGCAACCTATGGTAAGTATTTTCAAATGTTTTAAAGTGGATTTCTTTAGATCCACCCAACATGTCTCTCCCTGTATCTCTCACCACCCTGCATTGCACAGAGAGATTGTTTTTTCACTTGTCTAAAGTGAACAAATTACTCAGGGCTGAGAGAATCTCTGTAATATGCCTCTCATATTTCTGCTTTCTGCAAGTGGAGGGTAAGAACAAGCCCGTAGTGAATTTCAGGCAGATGTATGCATCTGCTCTGATATACTTCCTATCAAACTAGACACATTATATTATTCTTATAATAGTGATTATTAATATACTTTGACAAACAGCCGGAGAGTGGAAAAAACTTTGTTCATTTTTTCACTGCTATAATTTATTTGGCTTGTAATCTTGAAAACAGGGAAATGTAATTTTAACATATTTTCCTGTATTAGCCCACTGTGAATATTTTAGATTCAAATATTGGCATCATACAAAACTCAGTTTCTCTCAGAAGAGTTGTTTCTCCTCAGGCTTTTTCTCCCAGAGTAAAAATAGGTGCTCTGGGAGAAAAATAACCTAGAAACAGTAGGTTTCTCCTAGGAGAGCAAACCCTCTACATGGCATGGCTTCTCTCAGAAGAGAACATAGTCATAGTATCTCCCCTGCCCAGGGAGACAGTAGCTAGGTACAGGCATTACACTTATTGTGTGATAAGTGTGCAAAAAGTGCTCTATAGCTATAACCAAACAGACAGTAATGACACAGAGTGATTTTAAAAGGCTGGATCTTACTCTAAGTTAACCCTGGATGCATGAATGGTGTGTGCCTCCAGTGGCTGGGGGGGCATGACTGTGCTGGCAGCAGCAGGAGCACAGTGCTCCAGTGGGAGCATGGCGGTGGTGAGTGATGAGCTCCTGCAGATGCCTCTGGCACTGTCAGTGTGCAGGTGGGAGGGATGGTGAGCACTGACCAGGGGTCAGTGACAACCCGCAGGCACTGCCAGAACTGGCGGTGGCCAGGGGCAATTGTGGACCACCCACAGATGCCACTGACTGTGCTGGTGGCAGGGTAGCAAGTGGTGACCATCCACAGGCACTGCCGACAGTGTTGGAGGCACCTTTTTGCAGGGGGCCTGCACATTGCCTCTGCCTGGATGGATGTGATATCTGACTAAAGCATTTTAGTTCGAAGTACTTTATTGAACACGTGTGCCAAATCCCATTGCGAGTCAAGGTAGGTTTCATTTTACTGGCTTCCCTTGGGCCTTTGCGGCACCCCATTCACCCTCCTTACAAGGCATCACAGTAGCCTCGGCCAGAGGTTGTCTGTTCTGCCCAAGTGCCAGGCCCAGCTCTAGAAAGGGCACTAAAATAGAGATGTTTTCAAATACATCACGAAGCAGCTGCAAGCATAGGACCACAACAGGGACTTAGTGTAGTGCCTAGACCACCAAGAAAAAGGTGATGAGCAGTCTGTATTACAATGTGTTGAGTGCCAACAAGAGGTCTGGTTGCTGGGGGCAGGCCCTGTGTCCTTTTACAAGGAGCTGTCCTACTTCCTTGCCAAGGACAGGAACATCAACATCCTCATACCTTTGGCACTGCCAGGGGGCTAGAGACATTGCTGGCAGGGACCCCTCCAGAAGAAGAGGAGGCACAGGGAGGCCCCAGCAAGGCAGGACATCTGGGTGCCCAGGAGCAGGTTGCAGGGAGATGTGGGAGATGCCCCTTACATGCTGCTTTCAAACCTGGGAGAATTCTTCCAGATTATTTGTGTATGTAGCCATTGAATGACTCTTTATTTGCAACACAAATTTTATATTGTACTGTAAAGCACACAGTAGGCACATGTGCATAAAGTGCTTAACAGCAAATTAGTGTAGTTTATTATGAAGTAAGCACGTGGGTTTATCCATGCACATACTTGCTACGCAGTAAATCTCTCTAATCCTGAGTAAATTTGCTACCTGCAGCTCTGTCTCCTGCTCCTCAATCATGATTGTGGAGCAGGGGGTTATGAGGCTCTTATCTCCCAGTCTGAGCCCCATAACCACAGAGCTAAGCCTGAGAGATAAGCACTCCCAGCAGTGGCTCTGCAGTTGTGGAGCCAGGGCTGAGAGATCCCTGCTGACGGGAGTTAGGCAGCTTGTTGCCCACCCAGCACCATGAGTGTGGAGCTGGGTGGGGAACAGGCTGGGGACCTTTTTCTCTGTCCAGCTCCTTGAGCATGAAGCTGGGAGGGAACAGGCTGGAGCTTGTTCCCTGCTTGACCCCACAAGTGCAGACTGGAAAGGGAATGAGCTCCCCAGCCTTTTTCCCCCCCACAGCTCTGTGCTTATAGAGCTGGGCAGGGAACAAGCTCTGCAGCCCCCACTCTGTTATCATAATTGAAATTATGGAGCAGGGGCTGGGAGCTTCCTGCATGGGAACAGTTCCCCACTCAACCTGGAGTTGGCTGGGACCAGCCCCTGACTGGGACAGTTCCCAGTCAGCCCCAGGCTGTGTGGGGAACCATGTGCATCCTGGAGGTGGTTGAGGACTGTCCTGTTTCAGGCAGTCCCCAGCCAGCTCCAGGCTGAACATGCAGACTTCCCTGTACAGCCCGAGGCAGGCTGGGAACTGCCACTGTCAGAGGCAGGTCCTAGCCCCATGCCCTGACTGATTGAGGCATGGGGCTTAGAAAGAGCTGCAGGAGTGGGACAGGTCCCAGCTCCCTGCTCCAATCCACCCATGGGGCAGCTAGCAGTGAGCTAGCTGCTGGCTGCCCCATCTGCAGATCAGGGCAGGGGGCTGGGACCTGCCTCTCTCCTGCAGCTGTTTCTACATCTTGTGCCTCTGATCAGGTAGCCAGGGCCAGGAGCTTCCTGCTGTTGGGGCAGACAGACATTGTCCTTGCCTAAGCAGCAGGCAGGTCTCCAGGGCCAGGAGAGAGCTGTCTCCTGGCCCTGTGCTCCTTGCTAGCCTCTGGGTTAGCACCACTGGAGAGTCTGGAATTCCCCCTAGTGTCCACAGGGGCACACAGGACTGCAGAGAACTGAGAGTAAATCATCTCCCTAATCCCTGCATGTGTAGGCACCTACCCACAAACTTTTACTGTGCAGTATTTTACTGCACAGTAAATCTAGGCTGGAGTAAATCCATGTGTAGATGCACTGAGCAATGCACAAGTAGAAATTTTATTAATTGTAAAACGAACCTGAAGAAATGTATATAATTGAAAAATCAGTTATATTTTCAATGGTATTTTCTCCTTAATTTATTTTACTGAGTAATGTTTCTTGCTGTCCTGTTAACAGCAGTACCCCAATCTACTCTCAAACTTCCTGGATTGCATTTCTTAGGCCTGGTGTGTCATACACCAGGCTAGTACAGATAAAGGCTCAGGGAAGTAGTATATAAAACTATGATGGCTGCAAAATAGAGCAATCAGGAAACTATTCGTATCACTATGTGCTGGCTACCTGAATTTTTTCTGAAGTAGCAGGGCCTTGGGTAGCATTTAAGTTGCTGTATTTCCTGTTCTTCATATGAACACTTGAAACTTACCATGAAATTTCATAAATTACCACTCTCTTCCTCACAAAAAAATATCAAAAGCAGAAATATAATTTGTGCCAGATATGAAAGGAATTTATTGACGTCCCCTTGTTTAAATTCCTGAGCCACTGGAGCTTCTGAAGCTGAAGGTCTGATCAGCTTCAAAAAATTAAAAAATAACTTTTCCGTGATAAAAATGTCTTGCTGAGAAAAAAAAAGCATCATTCCTTATGTCTGCAGCCTCTGTAGGAGTAGAAAAGCAGCTAGAGTGAGTTATTAAGGTTATACATCAGAAAATCTGTCTCTGGCTCCAGGGGTTTCACCAGCGATTCTCTTTAGGAGGGATTAATTTGGAATGCCATGAACTCTAACAAGTCTTCCAAACTAGACCCAATGCAACCTAAGGTTTATATTTTTTGCCCTATCTACTCCCCAACCCACAACGATCAAAACTCAATTCTCTGATGCTTGTCTAAGACCCTGAAGACCTATTGAAGATGTGCTATGTTCTGCTGCCTAGCAGTTCAGAGTTCTGAATTTTATTGCTGGTTTCACCTGCACGTTAACCTGTACAAGTCAGGTTTGACACAATGCAGGCTGGATTCTGTGGGTGCAACTCCCATCAACATTTCTGGATTAAGTCGCTGGTGTAAAGTGGGCTAGAGAACTAGTGTAAACAGAAATGTGGGATAACCTACTTCAATGTAGTGTTTATTTGGAATTTAAAATGAATGTAACTGATATGACAAGATTGCAGAAGAAAACCGGTGCATAAAAGGAAGACGTTAAACAAAGGTGCCCCACATCTATGGACATGAGCTTATCTTACACCATTTACCAAGTTCAGCTGTGATATATGCAAATATAACTCCTGAGTATTGCCTTAGCTTACACAAGGCTGAATTTGATTTCCAGCAAACAAAAAGTGGCTGCTGGTTGCACTTGTTTTTCCATACCTAGAAAATACTAAATCAGAGGAAATTATATTACTTGGCTTCTTGCACCCATTTGCTGAAATACTCTTTTCCAGACTACCTTGATGGTGTAATTTACTCTTTGAACCTCAACTTTCTCATCTATCACAGGAGCTAATTATACGTACCTACTGTACCTCACAGGGTATACTAATTTATTCATTAATATTCATAAAGAGTGAAGACCCTCAGATAAATGTGCTCTACAGTGACAAAGTTATTGTTAGAAGGCTTTGAGTCTAATTATACTTATTCGTGGTAACTGAGAGCTGTAGAGTTAAACTTTAAAAGCTTCAATTGTACCAATGGGGGACACATCATTTAGAGCTCAATACAGTATCATTTTTCATGCAATGATCTTTACTTTCATATTTAAATCTAGTTGTCTTTAATTTAAATTTTGCTGAAAACAGCCATATTGCTACAAGCATAAATTAAGGTAGATGAACATTAATGATGTCAGCTCACAGCTGTTCTTAACTTAAATAATTATCACTTACTCTCTGTGATCAACATTCTAAATGCCTAAACTATTCAATTAGGAGCACAAAGCACTTTCTTCCATTATTATTAGTATTATTATTAAAATCAGGCTTTAGCTGAAGTAACTTAGGCATTCATGTTATATAGAAATATGATTGAGGCTAATGATTTATTAACATAATTGGTTTATGTTTGATAGCAATTTCAAAACTTTATCTTTGCACATTTGTTAAATTAAAAAAAATGATTGAAATTAATGCTACATTAATTACGGGTGATATGAACCCTTAAGCATATGCTGGTATTAATTGTGTCTATTATCACAAAATAAACATCTCTTTATAAGAACAAATGATGCTTCATCTTAATATTCCTGATTTTGATACCCTCCTTTGCAGCTGTTGTTTCTGTTCTGGTGGTTTTACTATAGAAGAGCCACCTGTTATAATAGTTATTTGGGTGGTTTTTATCCTGGAGGGAAAAAAATCACCTGAAAAGAAAAAAACAAAACAACCCCCCCAACCAAACAAAACAAAATAAAAAAACACAACAAAAAAATTCCCCTAGACAATTTTTAAAACATTCAAAAAAAGTGAGCATGATTAAATTCTTTGTTTCTTTTTACATAGTTTTTCCTCCTTTTATTTGATTGTGGTTCAGGGCAAAGTGTAACCCAACATAATGGAAACAATAAGATGTTGGGCACATTTCTTTCTAGCATGGGTCACTAGCCACCAGTTTTATTGCAGTTGTAGAGCAAATTGGCAATCAATTCCAATAGCTTGTTCTGAATATTTGCAGAGTGAATATTAACATTTGCAATCATGAAAGTGCTTAGACAGCTTGTCAGGAAGTTGTTTTTTTCAGGTAAGAAGGATGATTGTGTAATGGAGACAAATACACCAAACTTATTTCACATGACCTGGGGCTGCAAAGAAAATAAATTTGTATTAGTTTTAGCTTTGACCTTTAGAATGATTGTCACTTAAATCTTAAATGTGCCATTTCTTAAGCAGACATTTCTACTATGAAAGTCCTTCATTGGGTGAAACAGCCTGTCCTTTAAAGTGTCAGCCTACTCTAAAAAGTGACTCAGTATAAACTGTGTCATAATGATGCATTTATTATGTTTCAGATTTATTGTCCTGCAACTTAAATTTTCTCAATTGAAAGTTGAAAGTTTCTTTCTGGGCTCCTATAGACATGCAGGGAGCTGGTTCTGACGCACTGGAAATCCCATGCATTGGAGCAGACTCAAGTAATTGAGTCTGCTGGAGCACAGAAATAAACACACTGTAGCAGACTGTGACATCATGTGTACCAGTGTCTCCACACCAAAAAATGGTGGTGGGGCACTTGAAACTAAAGCTTGTTTAATGGGCTTTTGTTCCAAGTGCCCTGCTACCATTTTTCAGCCTAGGGGATGCTGATACACATGACGCTTGGGTGCTTTTAATTAGTGTGGTTTGCTAATTAAAGCACCCCCCTGAGACTCCCAGAGCACATGTAAAAAATGCCCTTTTTTACTTCTCTTTGAAAATTTCCATCCCTGCATCATAAGCTTGGGATGTGAACTTTTCAGCTGTTTTCTGCCCTTGTTTTCATCATCAATAGTAAATATTTGACTGGCCAAAACCTGACGGTGATCCACTATCTTTGTATTTAATCCTGGGTTAACCCATGTCTCCAAACAGGTGAAGCAGATGTAACTAAGGGCAGAACTTAACCCTGCACTAGGAAGTTAGGCAAGGTACATAAATTATACTTATTGCTCAGCAAGAACTCAAAAAGTGTCCTACAGTTGTGACTGAACAGACAGTCACGGCACATAGAACACTAAAAATGACAGATCCTGCTCTAAGATAACTCAGGATGGATATGGTATCAGACTTCAGTGCTGTAGGTTAGAGCATTGTAATGATCATCTGTACCAGATGCCATCATGATTTACGTTAGGTCACGTTCCACCAACATCCCCATGAGCATTGTGGTATTCCATTTATGGCTCCATACTGCCCCATGCCTAGGCCAGAGCTCATATCGTCTAGCCAAACATGGGGTCAGCCCCACCCCCAGGCTCTCACTGACCCAAGGGAGCAAAGCCCCTGTTTCCAACCCCATCCCCCACCACTTGTTTTCTTTGGTCAGCTGAGAGCCACATTCTGGTTTTGGTGGGAGGAAGGGGTCTGTGTTCCAGCACCATCATGGGGATGGGGCATCTGTGTCCCCCCCACGTCATCATGAAGCACCGTACAGACCTTATGCTGAGACCAGGAAAACCCATTGCATGCAGGCACAGTCTCACCTGAGCTGGGCCCTGGCACACCCTTGCAGGCAACCCATTGAGCAAGGCACCCTGTTAGTTGGCTCCCAGTGTGGCCTTCTAGCTCTCAGAAGGACCTGGTATGGGTGGCTTGCCTTTGCTAGCTCAGAATGGCAGGGGTAAGAAGATCAGGCCTGGGCCTGCATGGAGGTGACCCTGTGGTCTCCATTGTTCAGGCCAGGCAGGTACCAGGCCCATGATTATCTGGTGTGTCATAAGGCTTTTTTTGGCCTGCAGCTCCAGGATCCCACTTATCCTTTCATTTGGCATCAGATTTCAACTTCCAAATCTGAGAGCCACTGTCTGATGTTATTGTCCAGTGTACTGATTCCATTTATTCCATCTGGGCATTTGTAAAGATTGCAGTTTTCAATCTGCCACTCTTACATTAAAAGAAGAACTCAAATGCAAAGAACTCCACTTGCATACAGATGGAGAAATTGAAATCTGACCAACCCTAACCTCCTCCCCCCCAAAACCCCTCCCTCGATCAGCCACAGCAGCCTTGTTAAATATAGGATTTTAATCTCAAGACAAATATAGGTATCCATGTTACTCTGAAATCAGACAGAAGGCAGGGTAGATTTGCGCCTTGTAGACCAACTAAACCAGAGATGTATACCATGAATTTTTGTGAGCCAAAGCTCATTTAATCAGATGCTGTGGAAAGGCACACACAGTGTATCATATAGAAAGAGTGATTACAATACAAAAGACAGAGAAGGTAGAGAAAGAGAAGAGAGGAGAGAGGGAGGGCAAGGGGCAGGAATGGGAAAGGTAAACAAATAATAGAGACATGTACATGTACTGGCCTGGAGTCTGTCAAGAGGCAGGCTGGCACTTGGAAACTGCTTCAGGTTGGGTAGAATCCAGCCCAGGCTTCCTCAGCAGAGTCTCTCAGAGGTGGTGATACATGTTTTGGGGTGACCCAGAAAGGATTTTCACCAATAATTCCAGCTGAAATAGCTTCTTATTTTGGGCAAACTTCTTCTTGTGTCTCTACACCATATTTGAACATTTTGTTATATATGCTTGTGCTCATTTATTGTACTTTGTGAGGTCTTTCATTCTACATGTGTCTTCAAGCAGTGGGCATTGCAACAGATGTTGCATAGTCTGGGGCTCTGTGCTGTAGTCATAGGTGGTTTAACCAATGGTATAGCCTTACTTCTTCATTAGTTCCTTGGACTGTCCAACTCTGGCATATAGGCAGTTGAGACATTGCCATCTTTGCCATGTTTTGTCAGCCTCTGGAGGTAAAGATTCATCCAAACCATGATTTTGACCCTACAAATTTCAGGCAATGAACAGAGCACACAGGCCTGGGGTCTGTTAGGAGGCAGGCTGGTGTCCAATCTTTCCAGATTTCAGTATAATACTGAAATAGTTCTTTGAGCAAAGACCATGAACTAGAACGCTTTTCTGGGCCACACAGTCATGTTCCCTCTTATTCCCTTTCTCTGGCCCAGTGAATATTTAATCTTTTTATTTTCTTTGCACACTTGCACAGCTTCAACAGGCAGAGTGGACAGTGTCATCGCCAAAAAAGCTTATAGTGTTAGGGCGCACTCTCTTGGATGGGGTAGGTGAAAATACGGTTTTAAATTAACTCAGGCTGAGGAAGACATTGGATCTAAGTTTCTCACATTCCATGTGAACCACTAACCATTAAGCTATAGTTTGAAAGTGATGTTGCGCTCTTGGGCGTAATACCCCAAATCCCGTCCAAATCCCATGTTTTTTGGATCAAAGCCTCTGTCAGTAAAATTGTTGTATTTACCTTGGAATATGCAAAGGAAAGTGATTGCCTTTATTTTAGAATAATACATGTATTTGTATTCTAATGAAATTTTGGGAGTGGTGCCACCTTAGAGTGGGAGTGGTCCTGTTCCCTCAGCCTCTTTTGGTCAATAAATTTTATCTTTACTTTTATTTTGGTATAATTTACTTGAAATAATACTGACAAAAGCAGGGTTTTTTTCCCCATTACATGGGTTGCTATTTCTAAACTAATACTTCTTGGGATGCTCCCAGCCAAATGAGAAGCATTTAATTCCAAATAATCATAACATCATAGTGCCTAGGGTCAGAAGGGGCCTAGAGCAGGCCATCTAGTCTGACCCCCCACCAATGGCAGGAACGAGTGCCAGGATCACAGCATCTCAGCCAAGTACCTATCCAATCTACTCTTAAAGACGCCCAAGGTAGGAGCAAGAATCACTACCCTAGGAAGCCAGTTCCACGTCCTAGCCACCCTAACTGTGAAGTAGTGCCTCCTAATGTCCAACCTAAACCTGCTCTCCAGTAACTTGTGACCATTGG
>JAGPOW010000304.1:31797124-31816992 GCA_030014935.1 Caiman crocodilus
TCCAGGTCCTCTTTCCTCCCTTTCTTAAAGATAGGAACCACATTGGCCACCTTCCAGTCCTCTGGCACTTGTCCAGAGCTCCAAGAGAGCTCGTATAACCGAGCCAAGGGCTCAGCAATCACCCCAGCCAGCTCCCTCAACACCCTCGGGTGTAGGTCATCCGGGCCTGCCCACTTAAAGACATCCAGCCCTTCTAGAAGCCCTTCCACTAGATCAACCCTCACCCTCGGCCCCGCAGCGATTCCTGAGGGGGAATACAGTCCTCCAACAGGAGGGATGTCCCGGTCCCCCCTCAGGAAGACCGAGGCAAAGAACCCATTGAAGATCTCCGCCTTCCCATCAGTTGCGAGCACCAGGTTACCCGACGAGTAATATGGTTCTGAACTGATGGCAACTTCATGACTCTTAAATACTGCGTGTGAACTACTTTCGAAATAAATATGGGCCTGTCATAGATACATTTTTCTTGGCTTAAAAAATATGTATTTGGTACATATGTGGGAAGATAAGAAAATAAAGGGTGCCCAGATTATGAAATATTATGGTAAATGTAACACTCTGCCTATATTCAAATAGCAAGAATATCATTGTTTTGGTTAATTCTAGCAGATATAACTAGAAGTAAACTGACTGGAAACATCTATATGAGATGTTTACTGGTAGCTAATTATCTCCTCTCCATGGACTGCCACTTTGATGGGGTGGAGAGGCTTGCAGGTACCAATGGCTGTAAGAGCAACAACATCAGGAATCTTGTACTCCAGGTAAGGTGACCCATGGCAGTAAGGTCAAAGGTGAGGTATCAGACCAAGAGTAGTCCAAAACAACATAATAAAACTCTCAATGGTGGAGCATACAGATGAAGAAGGCATACTTTGAAATGGCTGTGAAGATGGATGAAGACTGCAGAAAGAGTAAACTCAGTTGTCTTGAATGTCCTTGCCACTGGACACAGATTTTTCCTCCACCAGAATCTTTGTGAGTGTGGATGGGCAATGGCCTCCTCACAAAAAACAAGTCACGCATAGTCTTCTTCCACTGGATCCAATATCTATCAAATAACCTATCACCAATACTCGTAACCTCTATCAAGTCCTGTGCTGATAGACGATTGGCGATAGGGACAAAGTAATCACTGGGAGTCCCTAGTTGTGGATCTACATGCAGGTGGTGGTTGTATGTTAGTCACTTCACCCTTGGAATGGGACAGGAGGATGATTCAGCAGTTGCGATTGTGATTAAGCAGTCCATTTTAGGATTCCCTCTGCTTACTCCACATGGGGAGGCAACTATGCCCGAAACATAGGATTCCTTGCCTTATCTTACCTGACTGGATAGTCACTTCCAGGGAATCACTCAAATTTTGTCAAAACACAAAAATGTCCTTTGCATCCTGGAATGTATGACCCTACTAGATGACCCAAACAGTGACAGACTTGGATGTAAAACAGCTATTGTCACCTGAAAATTCTCAAGATACATCATTAATATCACTACTCTCAGTGAAACCAGATGTGCAGATGAAGGCCACCTGGGGAAGGAGTGGCCATATGTTCTTCTGAAAAGGGAAACCTGCAAACAACAGGTGAATACATGGCATTGCTCTCACCATTAATAACCAAACTGTCAGCCAAATGGTTGAATTCCCTGTTTGCATTAACAAGTACCTGACTAACAATTTGTTTGCCACCACAGTACATACACCCCAACGATAGTTACTGAGGAAGAACAGAAAGAATTGTTTTTTGCTGACCTTGATGAAATCCTGACCAGCATCCTGAGAGAGGATAAGAACATTCTCCTTGGGGATTTCAATGCGAGACTTGGCTGGGACTTTAACATCTGTGTGTTAAAATGGAGCCAGGTAAGGTTCTTTGGGTAGAGGTGATATCTTTTACTAGAACAACTGAGTTAAAATGGAGGGGCACCATTGGGAAGGAAGGAGTGGGAAAGGCCAATTCCAATGGCATTGTCTTACTCAGTAAATGTGCAGAACATGACCTTCTCATTTCTAACACTACCTTCAGACAATGTGATTCATACAAAACAACATTTCAACACCCCCACTTGAAACAATGGCGCCTCTTCAACTATGTCATCATAAGAACACATGATCTAAAAAACGGTCATATCATGTGAGCAGCAATACATGTGTAGGTGCTGACAGAGCTGGCTGGGGTATGAGGGCTGCCAAATTGCAGGGGTTAACAGTGCTGATGCTTGGCCTTGTGCCACAGATTTGAAAGTCAAATGGCAATCACAACCTGCAATTTCTACGTGTGTGAGGGGCAATGTTAACCCCATAGGTGCTGGGTGCATTGGGATGGCTATGGTGTTAACCAGCATCATGGGCGGGTTCAAGAGGTGAGTCCTCCAGTCAGGGAGGGAGTCATTTGGATGTATTTTGATACCCCTGCACTAGATGAAATGATATGTTTCATCCAATATGTTTTCTAATGTGTCATGTTTTGTGATTCGAGTCTCTCTTGTACTAAGCTGACTAATTTAATCAGGAACAGTTAGCATTATGTGTTATGGAATGTATCAAATATACCTTTTTAATTTAGGCCTAATAAATTGTTCTGTTTCAGTATTAAATACAAATCAGTTGCTATGAGAGATGGTAAGTGAAAGTTAACAGAGTAGATGGCAAACCTAGCTGTTATGTAATTAACTCAAAATTATAGAGCAGTAAATGTATAGGTGTTTTGCTGTTATTCAACATATTTTACTTTAATGAATAAACATAGCAATTCAATCAGAAATCAATTTCCTAAGATAATATGATGCTTCTCTCTAAATATGTTAATTGACATCTGACTTGGTACATCTACCTTGTTATATTCTAATTAAATGGCTTCAGACTGTCTTCTAGTGGAACAAAATTAATAGTGGAGTAGGCATTGAATTACTGTGCTGCTACGTTTGTTAGCTTTTTACATTATCTGTTTGAACATTACCTTTAAAATGGTATTACTTGGAGTGGGGCTGCACTTTTTGAGCCTGATATTCTGCATGTTCAATGATCAGCACTAGAAAGTCCTCTTTTAACCTACATAACCAGGTGCTGGACTCCAGCTAGCATAGTTCTTTTCTATTCTAAATGTAGGCAAAAATAATAGTGGGAGCAATATTCAGGCTGGAGATAATGACTGGGAAGTAGGTTCTATTCCATTTGTGGATTTTGTTACAGAAGGTCTATGTTTGAAATTATTTCACTGAGCTTTGTCTGGCAGTGACCAAGGACAGCTAGCTGTGTACCTCTTGGCAGTCTTGCCATACTGTGTTAGCATCTCATCTATCTTGACTGCTGTGGTGAGCAGAACTCTCTTCATCTTTGATGAACATTGAAAGTTGCTTTTCTCACTTCACAAATAAATGTATTGAAAAGATATTTTAGTACCATTACTGTTGGACCTGTCAATTTTACCTCCTACTTCACCCTTCTTTAATTCCCAACATTTTATGGACTATATTCCCTGCTGCCACCAACAGGTTTTCATATCTTTGCATTTTATATGGGTATTTTCCATTATGTTTTAGCAACTATTTTTTTGTTTTTAAATATCAAAGCATTGAATACCCCAGAAGGTTAGTTGGGAGTCTTTATGCTTCAATTTTTCTTTCTGAGGCCATACATAAGCATGCATGGATTGTAGATTGGAGTCCTTATTTTGATAATCAAAATTTAAATAGACTGTTTCAAGCTGTAATATATTTTTTTGTATACTGTGTTAGGAGTTGTCTTTTGTAGTGTGCAGATGTTGGAAGGTTATATAATCTTATAAATGGATGACAGTGTTTTAGATCGTAGTATAATGAACGAAGGATTTATATAGCATATTTCATTTTATTGTTAATCCCATTTTAGAGAAGGAGAAGCTGAGCCACAGAATGCTGAAAAACTGCCAAAGTTCATACAGTGAGTCAAGAGAAGAGTTGTTATGGACAAATGGCATAATATGCATTCTGGTACATACTCAATGGGTCATTTCACTCTGTTGATCTTATATTGTATAGCAGTGTTTGATAGATATATAGGGTGACACAAACCATGAGTGATATGGTAATCCCTTCTCACAGAGCAGCATTTTTTAACCCATGGGTCACAAGAATATATGAAAGTGTTGCAAGCAAACTTTAAAAGTGTGTTCTCCATTAAAAGAGAAAAAAAGTGGATAACTGCAGCTTTTTCCTTGCAAGTTGGCAGAGTTCCAGCCTGCAAGGGGCTGTTTGCCTCCCACCCTCTTGTCTAACTCCTAAGGGTGGGGAACAGCGGGTCAGCACCGGTCATCAATTTTTACAAATTGGTCTGGTACAAAAAAGGTTGAGAACCACTGCCAAAGGGGACAGTGTATATATACTGTATATACACTAGGAAGACAAACACAAATGTAAAATATCTATGAGTACCTTTGTGATGTTTGCTTTAAATTCTATTAAATTACAACAAATGCCTTTTTAAGATGCAAACATCATTCATTGCATTACTAAAGGAACTATTTAAACAGCAAGGGCCAAACACATACTGTTTTGAATTCTCTCTTGTATCTTTTCAAAAGTATTTTGAGAAGGATCTCCTGCTGTTTTTGCTTTACCCTCCCTGCTCAACTAATTAACCTCCTTCTAATTAGGCACCTTTTTCTTAGTAGAGATTTTGCTTTCATATTGTACCTACAATATGTATTTGACTTCTTCCACAAAAGATCTCACTTAGATATCTGGGAAAGATAAACTCCTTCTTCTTTATTTATTCAAAGGTACTTAAAGTGTTCATAGCATCAGAATAGTGATATTCAGGCTTTCATATAAGCAGCTTGCTGCAACTGTACATTTTTGTGGCATGGATAAATGTCTAAAGTGCTCACCCAGAAACTTCTTTAGTTTGGACAACACTGATGGGGTCATGAAACCTAGCAGATGATGAAATATGGTATAGACTTGACATTCAGTATATTAAAGGGTCTTTTAAGGGTCAAGAGGTTTGGGGATGGCCAGTCATGTTCTGTTAGTCTCACCTGTTATACTTGGCGGGTAGTGGACTTCAGAGAAGAAAGCCCAGAAATGAGACAAGAGGGGGGCTGTTTCTATGAGAAGCAAAAGGCCTTAAAAGTAAGGTAGCAAGTAGGGCTCAGAAAGGCTGTTACACTGTTCTTAGGAACCTTTTATGGCAAGACACTTCTTTCAGGGGAGGTGCTTAATTAACTGAGGAAGGGGAATGCAAAGTGGGAAAAAGAAGCTACCTTTAAGAGAAGGCTGTAACCCAGACTATAAGAGTTTTGTGAAATAAGTGGACACGTGGAAGCTCTTATGTTAGGTTTCTTCAGGGGATTCTGGATTCTCTACAATAGTGTGTGGGAGGAACCACATACTGTTTATAGGGATCTTGTTACATAGTAATTTTGGGCAGCTTCTAGGGTTCTTAACACCTGGACTTGTTCTCTCATTAACACCTTAAGCTAGTTTTAAGCATTTCATACCTGGCTCAAAGTTACACCACTCCAGGGCAGGATTATCTCTCATCCATGTTACCAATCTCAGGTTATACTAGTGTGGCAAGCTTACCAATACAGCCTGGCATGTCCGGGCTCAGAGAATCCTCTTCATGATTCGGGGAGCCCGTCCACCAATCAGGTAACTGTTGGGAAGGGCTTTGCCCTGCCCCTGCTCAGGGCAAAGAGAGAGAGAAAAAAAGAAAGAAGGTTCAGACCTGGTTCGAGACTGCACCCTGCCAGTCTGGCAGGACTTTGGGGGTGGAGCCCCAAAGAGAATAAAAGGAGCTGCACCCAGCACCTGGTGAATGCATCAGGGACAGAGAAGAGAGAGAGAGAGAGGGGCTAAGAAGAGCTGGGGAAGAGCTGGCCAGCTGGGCAGATGCTGTTGCCCTGAAGAGCCTGAAGATCCCTGCAGTGGGGCAAGAGTGGCAGATGGCTGCAACCTCCATTCAGTGCACGAGCGATGTACAGTGGTGAGACCCTGACAGATGCATGAGTTGGCTCAGGTCGTCAGCCACCCACTCGGTGCAGACAGCCCTGCATGGAGGGTCCCAGTAGGACCAAGACCCTGGGAGCCGTTCAAGGTGGCTTGGGACCCGAGCCCTGGCACGAGGCTGGAAACTCAGTGCAGGTGGCACTGCGTGGCAGGTCCCCGAGGAACCCAGACTCTGGGAGCTGCTTGAGGTGGCTCAGGTCTCCAGTCCCTGGTATACAGCCAGGGCTTGGTGCAGGCTTTGCTGCACGGCAAGTCCAAGCTGGACCCTGGGACTGTGCAAGGTGGCCCAGGCCCCCAACCCTGAGCAGAAGGCAGAGCCTCCAGGAGCATGTGATTGTGCTTGGGGCTACTAGCAGGCAGGTGGCCTGGACAGAGCCAGAGGTTTGAAAAGCTCCTGGAGCAAGGAGCAACTCGGTTGAGGGGATGCTGACCACCCACATGGCCCTTGAGTCATGAATTACAGGGGAAAGGGGCTCCCACAGGGGAGGGAACACCCTGGCCAGGTCTTTTGGGTGAACTATTTTGGGAAGCATCCATGCTAGGGCCCCTCAAGGGCTGAGAGCACTGGGGATCCTTTCTCCCCTCGGCGGCGTTTTTGGGGTCTGGATGTCTAGGGTGTTCTGGGGTGCCCATCCCCTAAGCATGAGGTATTAAATGGTGTTTATGTGCCTTATATTGTGTAAACAGTGTCTAATATTGTCACTGTAGTCCTAGGAAAGAGTTAATTCCATGCCAGTAGTTCCCTAATAGCTGCCTAATCTGGATCATGGGGTACAGGGTTGAAATGCACTAAACCATCAGGGGAGCTCTAACTGCATCCACACAGATAACAGGAGTGTTGCTGTCCAAAGCCAGGGAGAGCAGTGGGAATATAGTCGCCTCTCTACTGTCATTTAGATTAACCAGCAGTGGTGTACAGAGAGGGTGCACTGTTAATAATGTTCCAAATGGATACCTAATTATCCAATTAGTTATTAACAGCGCTGTACTGATGCCTCAGTAGTCAACTATGTACATAAGCAAGCACATATCACTGTCTTATCCGAGCATATGAGTGTACACCTTCGGGTCAGTATCCTCTTCTATTTTTTCATGTTTGGAAACAATACACTTCTACCTATTCATCCTTTCATCCTTTTATCTACAGTGTGGCATGGTCCCAATACTTTTATTCAGGTAAAGCTCCTTTTAAGCTTACTGAGTGTCTTCCTTCATCAGGATTAAGTACCGACCTCAGAACTAGAACCATATTTGCTAAACACACTTGGAATGGAAAGATACTGCATAATTGAAGGGTATAGTTTAATTATCTAGGCAGTAATATTATAATTAGAGCATGATGACACATTTCTTGTTCATTCTACAATTACCGTTAGAAAAAACAAAATGACCACAGACTCATCTTTTCTCCCTGTTGGTTTTTCTTATGCCCTCAGAATTTAGCCCTTAGAAACATGAACATTGCCTTTGTATATACTACCCTACAGAGCAGAGATGCAAAGACTTAATTTTAAAAAGAATCACCACTTGGCAACCATGAAGGACTCCACATTGTAGAGCTTACACATTGCAGAGCTTACATTTTACTCATCATTTTCACAGTGCCTGAGAAACTAAGGTTTCATAAAATGTAATGAACTCAACATTGATTTTTTTTTTCTTAAATGAAGGATTGTGGCTTGTCAGCTGAATGAATTTTTTTACATTGGCCTTCTATTTTCATAGCTATTCTAAATCTCCATTAGTGTCATCTGCAGCAGTTTTCAGACTTCCTAAATGAAGTCGAGCATACTCAATCCACCTTACAACTGACCTTTCCATTTTTACCATGGAAACAGGATTGAGTTACTACTTGATGAGGTGGTACCAAACTTGAAAGAACAGTGAAAAATATTCAGTATTCAGCAAGTCATAATTAAATGCAACTGTTCATGTTCTTAATTTCTTTACCCCAACCAGAAAAAATATTGGCTCAGTCAAATGCAAAATTTAATTGCATTTTGCTGCTATTCTGACTCTATTTGCTCTTTGAAGCACAGAAATATAGGAACACCTAGAGTGAAACAAACCAATGGACCGTCTAATGCAGTGCCTTCTCTGAAAGAGGCCAATGGCATGATTCCGAGGAAGATTTAAACTCTGCACGCTACACCTATTTTGCAACACTGTTCCAGTATGTGTGTAATCTTTTTTGACCCTAGGAAATAATCAGCTTCTGACCTGAAGCTTGATGACTGATAGAACTCTTTAACTTTATCCTACTTTAAAACTGCTGTTGTTACTCCTATGGATCTAAATGTATAACCATTAAAATCTTAATGAAGAGAAAATCATTTTGGGTACTACTTTTGCTTCCAAGGCACCTTCTTCATCCCATTTTCCATTAGCTTCAATCATACTAATATTTTGCTTTTTTTTGTAACATCTTTCAGAGAAGAATCTCCACCCCATTATTAAGGGTGAATTAATACTCCCCCCACTCCAGCCCTTTGATGGAAGGAATGAAGCATTCCTTTTTCCATTTGATAAGTTATATAAGTGACTTGGTTCAAGTAACAGTGCAGAAAACCTGACTACATTAAACAAAAAAATGTTATTTGGGGATGCTGAACTTCTGGGTACTTTACCTCAAAGGGGCCTGACTTTAAGAAAGGGCACTGAGTGCACTTGTATGGTATGTCAACTGATTGCATAAAATTATTGGTCAGTTTTGAGTAATTAGGTATCTTAATGGCTTTGTTACTGTCTATTTTACTTTTAAATTTCCCTAAAAAGAATATTATTTAGTTTTTCTTTCTGTACTGCCAGTCCCTTCTCCATTATTAAGCCCTCTTTTCCTTAACTTCTAAACTGATTATACACACATTTGCTTCCTGCTTCAAGCCTTCTTGGTCTTATAGCTGCCAGTCCCTGTGTCTGGAAGTTGCTTTTTTTTTTCTTTTCCCTTTTGGTCCTATGTTCTGGCTATGTACAGCTGTTCTATCTCCTTTCTGCACCCCAATGTGATATTAGTAAAATTAATTCCACATGGAAAGAAACACAGTGCTATAGATAATAATAGCGTAATTTCTATGTGGAGCACAAGGGGTTCATAGATATCAAATTGTGCTCTCTGCTCCATGCAGTATTTGCCTGGTGTGTATAAATTCAGTAGCTGTGTTTTATAAATGTGGAAATATGGCAAGTATCCTTATCTTTATTCATTCTTTATCTTTTTTTTCAAATATTCAAGCATGACTACCATTTATTTCTTATTCCCATTTGTAGGAAAGAAAAGGAAACATCCCTCTGTTCACCTGTTGATGAATTCTTTGAAGATACCTCCTGCAGGCTTTTCTCATTCTAGACTTAAGTAAGCCTATATTGTATAGGTGGTGGTTTAATTAGTTCACCATTATATTTGCTTATTGGTTTAAATGACTGTCATTATTAAGGTTTCTGTTGTCTCATTAATTATATATTCACAATGTAAGTTATATTAGCAGATCCACTAAATATTTACTCATTTTAATTAACTAAGTTAATATATGTTGATGGAAGGAATAAGGTTGGGAATAAAATATATTCATAGATTCATAGATATTAGGGTTGGAAGGGACATCAATAGATCTTCGAGTCCAACCCCCAGCATAGGCAGGAAAGATTGCTGGGTTTAGATGACCCTAGCTAGATGCTTATCTAACCTCCTCTTGAAGACCCCCAGGGTAGCGGAAAGCACCACCCCCTTTGGGAGCCCGTTCCAGATTTTGGCCACTCGAACTGTGAAGAAGTTCTTCCTAATGTCCGGTCTAAATCTGCTCTCTGCTAGCTTGTGGCCATTATTTCTTGTAAACCCCGGGGGTGCCTTGGTGAGTAAAACCTCACCAATTTCTTTCTGTGTCCCCGTTATGAACTTCTAGGCAGCCACAAAGTCACCTCTCAACCTTCTCTTGTGGAGGCTGAAGAGGTCCAGGTTCCCTAGTCTCTCCTCATAGAGCTTGGCCTGCAAGCCCTTAACCATATGAGTGGCCCTTCTCTGGACCATCTCCAGGTTATCCACATCCCTCTTGAAGTGTGGCGCTCAAAACTGCACACAGGATTCCAACTGTGGTCTGACCAGCACCAGATAGAGGGGAAGTATCACCACCTTGGATCTGTTTGTCATGCATCTGCTGATACACGATAAAGTGCCATTAGCTTTTCTGATGGCTTTGTCACACTAATGACTCATATTCATCTTGGAGTTCACTAGGACTCCGAGATCCCTTTCCGCTTCCATTCCACCAAGCAGGTCATTCCCTAGGCAGTAGATGTGCTGGACATTTTTCCTCCCTAGGTGCAGCACTTTGCATTTCTCCTTGTTGAACTGCGTTCTTTTGTTTCCCACCCATATGTCCAACCTGTCCAGGTCTGCTTGTAGTTGTTCCCTGCCCTCCGGCATGTCCACTTCTTCTCATAGCTTTGTGTCATCTGCAAACTTGGACAGAGTACCCTTCACTCCCTTGTATAAGTCGCTGATGAAGACATTGAAGAGTATTGGACCAAGCCCTGCGGGACCCCACTTCCCACACCCTTCCAGGTCGATACCAACCCATCTACTATGACTCTCTGGGTATGACCCTCTAGCCAATTCACCACCCACCAGACTGTGTAGTCATCCAAGTCACAGCCTCTTAACCTGTTCACCAGTATGGTGTGGGATACTGTATTGAAGGCCTTCCTGAAGTATATGACTTCAACCCCTACTCCAGCCTGCAGACATTTTGTAACCTGGTCATAAAAAGAGACTAGATTAGTAGGCATGATCTACCAGCTACAAACCCATGCTGGTTTCCCCTCAGCATAATTTTTCCTGCTGGGCTCTTGCAAATGTGAGCCTTGATAATTTTTTCAAAGACTTTGCAAAGGATGGAGGTGAGACTGACTGGCCAATGGGAACCACATTGGCCCTTTTCCAGTCCTCCGGGACCTGGCCCGTGCACCACGAATGTTCAAATATTCCTGCCAGTGGCTGTGCAATGACGTCAGCCAATGCCTTCAGTACCCTCAGATGGAGCTCATCCGGGCCTGATGACTTAAATGCATCCAGTTCTTCCAAGTGCCTCTGTACCATCTCAGGGTCTACGCATGGTAGTCTGGCACCTTGCTGCTGCCTCTCTACAACCCCAGTGAGAGACTTGTCTTGCCCCTCACTTAGGAACACTGAGGCAAAGGACTCATTGAGGAGTTCAGCCTTGTCCCCCCTGTCTGTCACCAGTTGCTTCTGCCCATTCAGTAGTGGTCCTATTCCATCCTGGGCCTTCCTTTTACTCCCTATATATCTAAAAAACAATTTTTTTTTATCCTTAACTTGGGATGCCATCCTCAGCTCCATGGTAGCTTTGGCCTGTCTAACTGCCTCCCTACAAGCACGAGAAGAGGAGGTATACTTCTCTTTGGTAATCTCTCCCTGTCTCCACTTTTTATATGCTTCCCTTTTAGCCCCTAGGCTGCCCTGGATTTCTCTGGTCAGCCAAGGAAGCCTCTTGGCCCCTTTCCCTCTTTTTCCTCGCATCGGGATCATCTTCCTCTGTGCCCGAAGGATCATTTCCTTAAGGCACAGTCACCCTTCCTGGGGTCCCATCACTTCAAAACTCCTACTCTGCAGGGCGTCCTTGACTAATTTCTGAGTTCTTTGAAATCAGCTTTCCTAAGGTCTAGCCGTTTCACCCTACTAGTTACCTTACCCACTCGATGTCTTATGGTGAATCCTATTATTTGGTAATCACTGTCCCCCAGGTGACTACCAATCTGTAGGTCCCTTACCATGTCATCCCCCATTGCCAATACCAGGTCCAGTAAGGCATTCCCCCTAGTGGGACTATGTACCTCCTGCATCAGGTGGAGGTCCTGTATATAGGATAGGAACCTGTGTGAATGGTGGGACTTTGCTGTCTGTGTCTCCCAGCAGATGTCTGGGTGGTTTAAGTCCCCCATGACTACCGCCTCCTTAGTTTTTACGGTCTCTGAGAGCTGCCTCAGGAGCTCCAAATCTAGTTCTTCCCCTTGGTGTGGGGGTCTGTAGCAGACCTCTACCACCAAGTCCCTTTCTCCTTGCCCCCCATGTAACCTAACCCACAATTCTTCTACTTTCTCCTCCTTCAATTCCGTCTTGATGAGGGTCAATGTATATTGCTCATTGACATAGAGCGCAACCCCTCCCCCTTTCTTCCCCACTCTGTTCTTTCTGTACAGTTTATACCTCTCAATATGTACCATCCAGTCGTGGGACAAATCCCACCAGGTTTCTGTTAGCCCTACTAAGTTGTAGGTGTTTTCTGCAAGCAGGAGTGCTAGTTCATCCTGCTTGCTCCCCATGCTCGTAGCATTCGTATATAGGCACTTGAGCCCTGTGACTGGCGCCTTTGCTGCCTCCCAGCTCTGATTCCCAAAGGGCCCCTTATTGCTTACCTGTGCTGTACTGCTGGCTGCCACATGGATTGCAGGTTCCTGATGTTCTCCTTCTTCAGGCTGGGCTGCCCTTGTGGGTGCCACATGGTTTGGTGGTCCACGGCTTCCCCCCACCCTGATCTTCCCCTCCCCCTGACGAGCCTAGTTTAAAGCCCTCCGGAGGATATCTGCCAACCTAGAAGAAAACACATGCTTACCTTTGGGTACAGGTGAAATCCATCCCAACTGAGCATGTCTAACTGGGCATTATATTATATCTAGAGAAATAATTTCAGATTGCAGAATTGTAAGGGAAAATGAATTTCAGTGTAGCTTATGCCTACTGTACATCACAGCATGATTTTCTGTCTAAAAATGACTATATGAAAAATGACTTGCAGAATTTGGACACTTGGGACATTTATAGACATGCTCTGGGGGGCAGCTGGTGGGGGGGCGGGAATGTCTCTTTAATTAGTGCAGCTCCAAGAGCTGCACTAATTAAAAGTGCCTGTAGCATCATGTGTATCAGCATCTCTGAACTGAAAATGGTGGCAGGGCACTTTGAACTAAAGCTCTTTGAACAAGCTTTAGTTTAAAGCACCCTGCTGCTTTTTTTTTTAGTATGGGAATGCTGATACACATGATGCTGGAGTCTGCTGGAGCATAGTAATTACCGTGCTCCAGCATGCCATGCTCCAGCAGATGCGATTAACTGAGTCAGTTCCAATGCACTGTAATTAAAGTACGTTGGAGCAGCCTTCCTGCATGTGTATAGGAGCCAATGCAGCCTGAAGAGCAGTTAATTGCAGATAAGGTCAGGTAAGTGAAAACAGCTCTGCCCTGAGGTGCATTGATGGTCAGTGTCTCTCTTCTATAGGCACTTAATTCCTCTGCAAATTTAGGAACATGTTCTTAAAACTGTGGAATAGTTTCAGTATTAAGCTCATGTATATAATGCAAATGAAGCATGAAACTTCCAGATATTTGCTCTCTCAAGAGAAAATCTCCTGGGAGTTATTTGACCCTGGTTGTTCCTAGGTTATTTTTGTCCTGGGGCGGCTGTTTTTACTCTGGGAGAAAAAGCCTGAACATCTGTACACTCATGGTTTCTCCCGGGAAAGCAGCAACTCTCTCAGGAGAAAATGAATGTTTGTAGGAGGCCTGTGTCTCCTTTGTGGCTGGCGGGATCTCTGTGGATGATCTCCTCATGGAAACTTTTTGTTAAAAGTATGAATAGATCATAGATGTGAATGAGTGGGATGAATGTATTTATGCATGAAGGTTATGTACTGTGAATTCTTGACTGAACTTGGGAACTATTCATAAGTTTTAACAATCTCAACATGTCACCTTTCTGGAGGACTGGAACAGATATGGACAAAAGTTTCTCCATGCTTATCCAGCAGATTATGAATTTTCTAACTTCTCTAAAGTACTGGCTAGCATTTGGTCAATAATAATAATGACTTGCATTTACATAATCTTGTGTCCAAATACCCATGGCAGCAGCGGTGGCCATTTTCAATCTGTATAGTGTTTGTTTTGTAAAATAAATAATTCTGTAGCTTGATTTTTTCATTTCTGCATCTGGCTGTTCCCTATTCACCAGTATTCAGGAATCCTTGTTATGAACTAGGGTGAAAATATAAAAGGGTATAAGGAAAAAATAGAGGATTAATGTCTCTTCTATGTCAACTGAAGCTATGTCTCACAGAAGTAGTGCAGTGTAGTATGATGGTGTAAGGATATGTGAGCTAATGTTAAATGAACAAGCTAAGTTAGCAGAAGCAGCCTAGCTGAGAATTATCTTGTACTGTGCTTTGTTTACTGTGGCTAGACTGCTCTTTGGACCTGAGCTAGATCAGTCACAGCTCACTTTGGTACCTCAACATGACACTGCAGTTTGCAATGTAGACAAACCCTAAAGCCAAGTCTATTTGGCAGCAGCCGCAGGCCAGGGCAAGAACAAGGCCAAGCATGAACCACCTCTCCAAGTCCACTGATGAACACAAGACCCAAAATTTTGCCAGTGAGGCTGATCTGTGCCCCCCACTCCCTACTGTAGCTGCATTTAGAGAGTGCCTGCTGACTTGGATATGTGGACCACATTTGACTCTTTCCTTGCTGGGACACACCATCATAGTGGTAGAGATGAACCCTGAGTGGCCCAAGCAATTCTAAGCTTTGAATTTTTTCTATCAAGGGCTATATCCTGTATTACACTGAGGATAGAGTACCTTCTCATTGATTCTGACAGTTTTCTTGTGTTCCATTAAAGGGAGTAGGTTTTGAAAGTAGTCAGCCCACTGTCAGAATCTGTCTGTCCATGTTTATTCCTTAAGTATTACTGTAGTACGCTTTGAGATTTAGAAGCAAAACAGCACTGGCACTATAGTATCAGTGTAAAATTATGTAGGGTAACTAGTTATTTTCACATGTAAATTTAAAGTCCTATTGGCATCTACTATAAAAATACAAAGACTATGAAATGATATGGCAGTATACAGAAGAAGCAAAAGACTGACTTTATGGCTATGTCTAAAAGCAAACTAAAGGCACCATTTAAAAGCGAAAGGCAACATTTTCAGAAGTGGTCAGCTTTTTAGAGGGTAACAGATGTCTAACTTCAATTGAAATGAGTGGCAACTAGACACCTAAGTGCTTTTGAAAATCCTGCTAAACACCTAATCCTATTTAGCACCTATTCTGCATCTTAGGTGCCTCTATCTGTGCATATGTAATCTTAAGTGATTTAGAAGCATGGTAACAATTAAAAGAATGATTTTAGTTACTTGGGATTCTGATTTTCCCCTGCTCCTCCTTCTCTTTACCCATTCCCCCGTATTGAGAAAATAGGTCTAGAGATAGCTCTATTGACTTTAGTGAAACAGTGCTGATTTATGCCAACTGAAGTTGTGACCATGATATATAACACAATCTAGATGGTTCAGTACTCTATTCCTTGGAGGAGCTGTTGCAAAATAGCAACAGGGATACATGCATTTAGAAAACAAGGTATGAATTAAAAAAAAGTCTTTTCTAGGAATCATCAGTATGATCCTACTGGGGCAGGACTTCTGGAAAGAGAGATTCTCTTTTATTATCTTCATCCATCCTACCAGTCAAAGAGGGAGAAGCTTCCAACAGTGTAAGTCAAGAAGATTGATTCATATTTTTATATTAGCAAAATGTATGGTCACTACAGTTTAAATGTTTGCCCAGAGATTGTGTACATTAAATTTGATTTATATCTGTTTAAAACACCAACCTAAGACAGTTTCAAATGGAAGTCTTGGGTGCAGATTTGCAATGGATGTGCTAAGATTACTTCACAGTGTAGGTGTGCTCTCTCTGGACAGGCAATCTGGTATTGGTAGTTGGCAAGTTATTCCAGTAATGCATGAACAGGATGGAAAAGAAAGTAATCTTGCTGTATTGGGTCCAAAGAGCTTGGAGACTGTATCATTCAGCACATCAGATATGAAAGTACAATTATTGTATAATAATTCATGGAAAAGGGTTATGCTCAGATATGTTTTCTGAAAGTAGATTAATTCATAGGGCTGGTCTATCAAGTAAAATGCATCTTTTTTATTAAGCAAGCATGCTGCAGCTTTGTTGTCTATTATGCATGTCTGATAGTGAGTGATCACGCAAAGCACAGAAGGAAAATAATCCCAGTTTGAGGAAAGTTTCAAATAATTATGTTTGCATAGATGATGACGTAGGCACTTGGTTAGGTGGTTGAATTTCTGTACAATTCAATGATGACTTTCAATGGCACTGAAATTTAATTGTACTGATTACATCATGCTTCGTAAAATCTTGTCATCTTTTTTTTAAACAAAATAAATATAGCTTGGGTTTAAGAAGAAAGCAGCAGTGAACACAACAAATTACATGCAAGTATTCAAAATATGTAAATGCCAAGGACAGGAATATTTAGGGTCAAACAATGGCTGCAACTAGGGTTCAGGGGATGAAATTTGAGCAGAAAAGTTAAGATAGGATGTTGGGACACTAGTCTCTTACTGTGGAACATTTCTAAAGGCAGTGATAGAAAACTCTTTATTGAAAACATGGCTGGCTTTATCACTGAAAAATACACTGCAGAGAGCAAATCTGAACAATGCTACGTAGGCAGAGGGGGATTATGGTCATAGATGGAGGGAGAAAATATAATTTGGTGGGGGGCTGAGTGCAAGCATTAGCATGAGAACTACAACTCTCATCATGCTTTGCACTGTGCAAGGCATACGCGGTTAGCTTTTTCTTCCTCAGCTGCGAGGAACTGAGCACACATTGGGTGCTGGCCTGGCTGCATGCCAAGTGGTGCCATAGTGCTGCTGCTGTCATTTGTCACCACAAAATTTGGTTTTTTTGGGGGGGGCTAAGACCCCACCAAGCTCCGGCCTTCTGCTGCCTATGATTACGGTAACATTTTCCATGGAAATAAGAGCACCCCAGACTTGCAGAACCTGGGGGAAAAAATTCAGGCTAATATATTAGTTAGATCTGTTTTCACTGGAAATGGAAACTGTAGAGTAGAAATTACTCATGTTCTTCACTGGCTCCATGTGTTAATCCAGTCAGAATGGCAAAATATTCGTCATATCTAAATGGTATATATATACTAGGGCTGTGCAAAACAGCACCATTTCATTTCAACTTCCATTTTGCCATTTTGATGGGACAGTGTTTTGTTTTGAGTTTTGTTTGATTTCAAAAGCACTGTTCCATTTCGTTTTGTTGAAATTGTTTCGCTGTATCAACTGTTTTGATGTTTCGCCCATAGGCTATAATGGGAAACCATGAAACTGCCTATAATGTTGTCATTTTTTGGCAGATTTGGATGAAAGCAGTAGGAATGGCAGCCTCTGCTGAGGGCATGAAGCCTGCCAAGTGTTAAGGATATAGGTGCAGGAGTTTCTGGGAAATTGCACTTCAAAGTCTTGAAAGAAGAACTCATGTCAAGTGTGTGTTAAGGCGCGGTGGGGTGAAAACTGCTTGTATGGTGGCCCCTGCTGAGACCATAAGGCCTGCCATGTTTCAAGCAGATAGGTGCAGGGGTTTCTGGGAAACTGCAACTCAAGCTGCTGACAAGCAAACTTGTGACGTGTGACTGTGTGTTAAGGTGTGCCCTCGCTGGTGCTGGGTCCTCTATGCAACATGGTAGTGTGCCCCAATGAGGTCTCCTTCTCCCTTACAGCCTCAGCTTGGTCCACCACTTTAACAACAGGTAATAATAACTTAGTGAGCAGCACAGTAGCAGTAGTATCTCAGGCAGCCAAACTATGATAGAGCCCTTCTTTCCAGCAGCTGCCAGAGAACTCTCCTTGCCAGCCCCAGCCTTCGGACTTAGATGTGCTCAAGGCCCTGCATCCTTCCAGTCAGGTGCTCGGGGTATTGGTCTAAGGATATGACACTGGCTGACAAGGTTCTTTGGGTCAATCTAATCTGGTATGTTTTAGCAGACCAACTGAATAGTTACAGAAATATATCTTAGCAAAGTTTCAGTTGAAAAACCCTTTGTCAGGCTGAGAAAGCACCTGCAGTTTGTGTGTGTGCTGCTCCTGGATGGAAGGAATACTAAAAAAGCCAGAGTCTGACATTCAGTGCAGGCAACAAAGCCAGTCAGTGAAAATGGAAATGTAGGCATCAGGAGGTGAGGGACAGGCTGGGGTGAAGGGGGAAGGAGGATGCACCAGGTAAAAGTGCAGAGGTACTTGGGGAGTCAGATGTCCGGCTGGTTGTAGTGTGTCAGAATTCCACTGTCTATACTGAGTACGTAAGTTTATTTACTTAGGAGTTTGATGAAGTACAGTTCATAGGCTCATCAATGAAAGTGGTTCATAAATTCAAACAAGCACTGAACCTCGCTAACCTCAACACCAGAAGCCGACTTCCTACAGCCCAAAAGACACTAAAAGGATCCAGACCATGCCATGACAAGAAACACAAAACCTACCAAGAATATCTCCATAGAGATACCTTCACAATACAATACATATCTCCATCAGGGCACCATGTGCCCTGTTGGGAAATTCACGGAGACACCAAGCAACAACTGCACACCAGAATGAGCACATACCTAAAATCTATTAAAGACAACAACAGAGCACCACCTGTCTCCAGTCTCTCACACCTGATCCTCAAAGGGAATTTACAAACAACTTTTCACAGATGAACCTACGAACTACATTTCAACAACCTCCTAGGTACAGAAACTCATGGATTCAGTATAGACAGCGGAATTCTGACATACTACAACCTGCTGGACATCTGACTTCCCAAGTACTTTTCCACTTTTACCTGTGCTGCTACAGCCCCCTTACCCGCTATCAACCCAGCCTGTCCCTCACCCCTCGATTCCTCCATTTCCATTTTCATTGACTGGCTTTCTTGCCTGCATTGCATGCCAGGCCAGGCTCTGGCTTCATTACTATTCCTTCCATCCAGGAACAGCACACACACCAACTGCAGGTGTTTCCTCAGCCTGACAAAGGGATTTTCAACCTGAAAGCTGGCATCTCAGGTAGCTAAGCTGAACTTACTTGGAGCCTCACAACTCCACTGCAGCCAGCAAGCCTCACACCTGTCAAAGATGTAACGGGTCTGGCCTTTCCTCAGCCAGGACTGTATTAAGGACTGTCTGGGCTTTTTGCCAGCCAGGACTGTGTGCATTTGTATAGTGGCTGGAGGTTATGGTGCCTCCTACCTAGATTTCACTGGTAGGATCCTTGGTTGTGGCATTTCCTGGGGCTGCTGCACCACCAGTAGTCCCACCAGACCTCCTGACCCTGGCAGAGTGTAGTTTTAGTGGTCACGCCTAGGACTTGGGGCCTCCTACTTTCCCATAGCCCCATCCCAAACCTCCAAGTTTGTTCTGGCACAGAATTTCAGCAGGGACTTGTTCCTCCCCTGCTGGATGGTGATGCAGTGAGTGCCCCCTCCAGCTCTGAGAATGAGGCATTAAATGGTTAAAAAAACCCAGAAAATGGAAATAGGTGTGGATGGAATGAGGAGAGTGGCATTCATTCTGTGTGCACCGGAAGCTTGGGGAACCCCAGCAGTGGGAGGTTCATCTTGAGAAACACCTGCTAGTCCACCAAACCAGGATCCAAGCAGATGTAGAGAGGTATCACTACATCCCCAGCAATGCTGTACACCTTGTCACTCATAACACTGGTTGATGGACCGGACAGGTATTCTTGGGCAAGCGTGGCCAGATCCAGCCACATTTGGCTGTGGCTTGCCCAGTAGGCCAAGGGGTCATGCAGTAGCGGCTCTACCTCCTTGGTGAGATAGGCCACCACAAACACCTGAGTGCTACCTTTCTGATGGTGGGGTCTGGTGCCTCTGGACACTATCGGGGGTCAGCAGGGCAGGCCTTATGAGGAGAGGCTACGGGACCTGAACCTGTTTAGCCTCCACAAGAGAAGGCTGAGGGGGGATCTTGTGGCCTG
>JAGPOW010000304.1:31817092-31852464 GCA_030014935.1 Caiman crocodilus
GTCCTCCTTCCTCCCCTTCTTAAAGATGGGAACCACATTGGCCACCTTCCAGTCCTCCGGCACTTGTCCAGAGCTCCAAGAGAGCTCATACAACTGAGCAAATTCTTTGCCTGTTTCATAATGGTATGTGAAGCTGCCTTAAAACACAGATTTTCTCCTTTAAAGGAGAAAAATGCCTGAGGAAGTTATGATTTGGGAGTGAGGGGTAGGGTTGTTCAGTGCCACAAAGTGAGGGTGGGGGGCAAGGGGAGGGATAGCTGCATCTGGACCTGCATCCTGGTGAGCAAAGGGGCAAGGGGGAGCTATGATTTTCCATGATAAAAAAAACCTAAAATCAAATGCCAAAAACTATATATAGGTATTTAGAATTTATTTTCTTATAATCGCTCATGACTGTCCATCCCAGAGGTCATCAATCCCAGAATGGAACATTGGCCTTCTAAGAGCAATGCACATCAGGAGCAATGAAGAAACCTGTGGCCTGGAAAGTGAAAACCTCTCATACCTAGTCCTCATTGCTTTCCTGCCCCTGCTGTAGCAAATTGTTCACAGGAAAGATCAGGCTTATGAATCACTTACATTCCAATGTGACCTAGATTCCACCCAACTCCTTTCTCTTTTCTCTCTCTCTTTTCTCCTTTCTCCTTTTTTGGCCTTTTCTCTTTTCTCCCTCCCTGTTTCTTCCTTCCCCCCTGCCCCACTCACTCCTGTTTGCTGGATGCAGTCATCTTTGCCCATGAAGGACAACAAAGAAGATTATTTTAACGATTGGGGCACTGGTAGACTTCCAAATTGCTTAAAAATTTGTAAATTTATCAATGAAATATTGTGTTCAACTGATACCTACCTACACACACACACACACGCACACGCACACGCACACACACACACACACAGGTAATTTTATTTTAATTGTGGAAAAATGCATATTTGGGATTTTCTAGTCAGAGTTTTGGATATTTTTATCTGAGAATTTGCAATTTTTAAACATAGAAAAGCAGTATCCCTGGTAACTGATTTATCACATATCCCTTTGGAGGTTAAGATGGGAGGTAAGCAAGGTTGCATCATCACTCCAACACTTCTCGGTACTCTTCACTGCAATGCTATGTATGACTACCAACAAAAGCTTCCACTTGGAGTAGAGATAAATTACCAAATGGATGGTAACTGTTTAATTTCAGCCAACTCCAAGCCAAAATTAAGATTGCGCCAACCTCAGTCATCAAGCTCAAGTGATGATGCTGGTGATGCTGTAGCCTGCATTCACTCAGAAGACGGTCAGGCAGTCATCAACATCTTTATTGAGGTGTACAAAAAAACAGGACTGGTGCTTAAGATTCCGAAGACTAAGGTCCTCCATCAACAAGCTCTTAATGAACAGTCCCCAGATTGCTAATTCAGATTCATGGTAAGACTCTAAAAAAATGTTGAGCTTTTCCCACACTTCAGAAGCTGTTTCTCATAGAAGACTGACATTGATGAGGAAATCCAACATTGCCTCAAATGTGCAAATGCAGCCTTTGGATATTGGCGGAAACAGGTATTTGAAGCTTGCAACATCAAATCCAAAACCAAGCTTATGGTTTATCAAGCAACTGTGGTTCCCCAACTTTGGGTTCCTATACATGAGGCTGCTCCAATGGACTGTAATTCCATCCCAGTAATGACCTCACTCCAGCAGACTTTGATGTAATGTGCATCAGCATCCCTGCACTGATAAATGGCGGCAGGGCACTTTAAATCTCCTTCAACAAACTTTAGCTCCAAGTGCCCTGCTGCCATTTTTCAGGGTGGGGATGCTGATACATGTGATGCTCCAGGCACTTAAAATTAGTGCAGATTTGGAGCTTTGCTAAGTAAAGCATCCCCCCACCTTCTGGAGCATGTCTATAAATGCCATTGCTGAATGGACCTGAGATGTGGACAATGTATAAGAGACACCGTAAGTTGTTGGAGAAGTACCATTAACACTGCCTGTAGAAGATACTTCAAATCCAGTGGAAAGATAGGCACACCAACATTAGCATCTTCTTGCAAGCAAACATCACAAGCATTGATGAGATGATCATCTGACATTAACTTCACTGGACCAGCAACATCATCTACATGTCTGACTTCAAACTCTTGAAGCAAGTTTTATTTTTCCAGCTCGTCAAGGTGCATGCTCAAAAGGAGGCAGAGAGAGAAAGAATTTCAAAGATGTCCTCAATGATGACTTGAGAAAATGCTACATCAACATCAATTCATGGGAGACTATTGCCCAGGACTAACAGTTAGAATTTAGGTGAACAGTATAATCCTATTGTCATTGAAAAACAAGATTCATAGTGTCTTTTGATGAAATTAAGTTATCATTCCAGAAAAGGGTCTGCTGAATCATCTTCTCTTCCAAGCTGTGTGTGGTGTGCATGTACAACTGTTGACACTTGATTTATGAACCAGTCCTGATATCTTGTTTTGGGTGAACACAATCTTTCCAAATGACTGACCATGACGCCTTTCCTTAAAAAATAAGTGAGTTTTATTGATACACAGTGATAGCAAATAAGACTAATGCAAGCAAAGTAAGCAAAATGACTACAGAATCCTACTTATTTACCAGTCCTAAAGTTTCACAAGGAGATGGTACATCTGACCAGTACACAAGCACCACCTCACGATTCTTTCTTGAATTAGGACATCAGCTACCTTGGAGGTTTGGGGCTGATGTGTCATCCCCAAATGGTTGCTTGGGGATTCCTCCTTTTGTATTTTTTTTTCTCCTGATGATTTTTTGTTTCTAGGTACAATTGATTGGTTTGCCCTGTAGTCATCATGCTGTTCATGTTGTGCCCTGTCAGCCTATTCCTTTGTTTCTTTAAACAAATCATGTGTAAACATCCTAATGTTGTCATTTAGTACCTTAACTTGGTCATTCCTGGTCTTCTCATATGTTCACTCCACCAAAACTGGGGATCCCAGGGATTAGAGCTGGTCATTATGACCTGATGCTAATTCTGCAGGTTCTTATCTTGTTATGGGTTTTAAGGGAGCACAGTGATTGTTTTGCTGCTCCATGTTTTCAGTTTCCCAGGATGTATTTGCCTTTCTGTCTGTTAACTTTGGATTCTTGGTTGCTAAAATGCTGAGAACATGAATCTTTGCCACAAACAGACTTTAGAAATTAATTAATCCTTGCCATTCCCCTGGACCATAGTTCTAATCAAAGCTTATTCCTAAAAGCAGATTTCTAAATTTCATTCTCTAGTCATCAACTACCATGTGGCTGCAGAGCTCAGGTTTGAAACAAGAGAGAACTGCTACTGAACAAAATGGCCCCATTTCTGCTTTTCTGACCTCTTGAGAAAGCTTTATCAGTCTGAGTTGGTTGTGCTCTGGGGCAATAGTGATAATTTACTTCTGGGTTCTCAAATAATATATAAAAAGCTACAACGTGTCTGAAGATGCCTGTAGAAAGAAGAGTTGATAATACTAAAATGTTTTGACTAAGAAAAAGAAAAGAGCAAAGGAAAATATGAGTATAGAAGACTACTGAATTAAAGAAAGCAGTCAGCAAGAAGCTTATAGAACAGGGGCAGGCAAAATATGGCCAGGCTATTCTATCTAGCTCAGAGAGCGCCTAAAATTTTTGGAAAAAGATTTTTTATCTGCCCCTGGCTGCTTGTCAAGCCAGTGGCAGCAGGTCCCAGGGGGAGCTGGTGGTAGGGGTGGAAACCATTGCAAATTGTCCAGCATCTGGGAGGCCCATGGTGCTTGCCAGGCCTTGCTGCAGCCAGAGCAGGAAGCAGCCGGTGGGCAGGGAGGAGGGGGGAGAAGGAAGTGGTGGTGCAGAGGGAGGCAGGGGCTGTGGGAAGCCTCAAGGGAAGTAGCAGTGGTGCAGGGAGTGGCCTGGGAAGTGGCAGTGGCATGAGGACTGGCAGGAGCCATGGGGAGTGGTGAGGGAAACAGCAGTGATGTAGAGAATAGTGTGGGAAATGGCAGCAGTGTGGGGATCTGTGGGGGCTGTGGGGAGTGGTGGAGGAAGCACTTGGGGCTGTGAAGAGTGGTGCAGGAGGTGGCAATGTTGCAGGTACCAGCAGGCACCATGGAAAGCAGCGGGGAGTGGCGCAGAAAGTGGCAGTGGTGCAGGGAGCAGTGGGGGCCGCAGGCAGTGGCAGCGGGAGCAGCGGGGAGTCCTAAGGGAAGTGGTGGGTAAGTTTGCAGGAGGGAGATCAGGGAAATGGCACAGTAGTATTGGCAGCAGGTTGGCATGGAGCCCATGCAGATGTCCTGGGACTGGCAGGGACCCAGGGTGAGGCGGCAGGAGAGTGGAGACTGGGCGTGGGGTCTACTTGGCTGTATCATGTGAGGCTCATATGCAGTCCATGAGAGCTGCACATGCTGGAGCCAGTGGCTTGTCCCAGTCTCTCTCTGTCTTACCCCACCCACCATAACCCTACACTCTCCAACAGCCCCCACCCCAACCACATACCCCACAACCCTCCACAGCCACATACCATACCCACACCCCACCAAACACACACACGCTCCCCAATCATACTCCCTACATACACCCCCTTTGCCATTCACATACCATATACAGTAGGGCTGTATTTTGAGCTATTATGCAGTGACCTCTAGATACACTTCAAACACATAAATCAGAGCAAAATATTTTAAAATAAAATTAAAATAAGTTATAGTAAATGTTTTATTTTTTTGTATATGGTTTGGGTTTTTTTCCAGTTTCAAGATTGCAGTACCCTCCCTCCCAAAAGGAGTACTTTTGGGGCAAGAGGAGGGACTTCTGGTGGCAAAGATCAGGGGTTGGGGCATGACTTCTGATCCCAATATGGCAAGTGGGGGCAGGGTAATTGTCAAGCAATGGGTCTACCCATGGAGCCTTTGACAGCTCACCCAAACTCAGTTTTGTCCACCCCTTTTAGAGAACATGCATCCAATGTGCTTGTATTGAAAGATGTAGTAATTACTGAGGGTGTTAGAACAATAAGTCTACAAAAGTTAAAAATCCAGATAATGTTATCAAAGCACAGGCTGATTTCTGCTAGTGTTGGGACCTGAACTGCTAGTGTCAAGGGACTCTCAAAAGCAATCCAGATGCCCAAGGAAAGTATATTCACACCATTGCCTGTGGATGGCTGCAGCATCATTTTGACCTCTGTGACTGGCCATGTTCATGCAGGTGTTTTTGTTATATATAACACTGTGCCTAAGGAAAAATCACTATATCTGGACAAAGATAGATACTTTTAAATCATCAGGTCCCAAGAACTTAATTCGTAGAGTTTTAAAAGAAATGCATTAAGCAGGTCTGTAAACCATTCTGGTTTTCAGAATTCTTAGAATACTGTTGAAATTCCAGTGGAAGAAAGATAATGTGGATAAATATAGACCTGCCAGCCTAATACGAACTTTAGATAATAATGGAAATAATGGAATGGTTAATATGTGGTTTAATTAAGAATGAAAGGACATTAATATCAGTTAATATGGTATTCTGTAAAATAGATCTAGTCATCATTTTGATGACATTACAAATTTAGTTAATAAAGGTAATAGTGTGCCTGTAGTTATTAGAGTCCTTTAAAGGTTTAACTTTGTTCCTCATTATATTTTTTCATTAAGACTATAGAGCAGTACAAAACCAACAGGACAAAGAAATATTAAATAGATTAAAAACTCATCAGCATATTCCAAAATGTATTGCAAGTGGGGCATTGTCATGGATAGTGTATATTGCTGGCTGGGTGTGGTTCTTGCCTCTATGCCAGTGTGTTGGCAACCTATAGCCTGCATTCTGGAGCTGGATCTTAGAAATACTGATTGTGGTCTTCAATCCAGTCTTCATTTTACCTGTGGTGTACTGAAACCCTCTTGAAGCCTAGCCATCAGATCTAGCATGGATTCTACACTCCACTAAGGGCTGGCTAGGCCTTTTACTACAGGCTCCTGCAGAAGGCCCTGTGCAATCCCAACTCCAGCTCTGTCCTCCTTCCATGCAGAGGGCTGCTCTCTTCCTCTGCACTTCAGTCTCTGCTCACTGACTTAGTTCCTCTGCAAGACATGGTGAAAGGCAATCTAGAGAAGCCTGTGGGGATGGGGTGAGAGACAGATGAGAAATCAACTCTTCTATAAAGAGCAGGAACAACTGGAGTGCAGCAGGGGACGTGTGGTTTACAGCGGTAGGCGGGTCACAAAGGCAGGCCCACAGTCAGTGAAATATTGCGAACCCCTGCTCTATGCTATGTATGATCTATGTAGACCCAGCTAGGAGGATTTATCATCAAGCTCCAGCTGGAAGTAGTTAGGGACTAGGTTGAAACATCTTTCAGGACTCTAGGAAGAGGTTCCTTCCCACAAAGACCGTTTTTCAAACCAGAGAAGAGAGTGGCAAGCTGAGTGAGCAAAGGATACCATGCAGGCTTCTTACCTGCCTGGAACTCCTTGCTCAAAATTGATTCGTTCTTGACCTCAGCTCCAGATTCTGGTTCCTGAATCTTGCCCCTGGTTCTGGTTCCCCAATACTGACCTTGGGTCCACAATCCTGACTTTGGCTTTTGACTCCAGCTCCACAATCTTGGCACCAGTTCTTGACTTCATTCTGCAACCCTGACTCCAGGCCTAGAGTCCAGCTTCTCAAGTTTTGTCTTCTGAACCCTGTCCTTATCACTTAGGTGACCTGTCTTGACCACCCATATCCTGGTCTCTTAAATACATTATTTAATATTTTTATAAATGTCTTGGAAGGAAAAATTATGTTCTTGATAATATTTATAGATGCCACAGATTGGAAGACTGATATATGGTGAAGGAGATAGGTCACCGATAGATTGCAATAGAATTCATGCTAAACATAAGCTTCCAAAAATGCTAATGTGGTTCTTGGAGTAGAGAGGTTATGTATCTGTGAATTAGGTACTGGTATGATTGCTGCTACAATGCAGCAATCCAGTTTTTACGTCCAAAATTCCCGAGGAGTGTTGGTATATTGGAGTAGTTTCAGAAAACAGCCATGAGAATGATTTAAAAAATTGGAAATGGAAGACTCGTGTAATTTGATTATAGTCATTAAGTGCCTAGATCTTACCTTCCTTGGTCTTCTGTCCCATAATACAAATGGAAGACTTCTCCAAAATGTCAGTATTTGTACATTCTGTTGGTTCTTTGAGGTTGGTCCTCAGCTTGCTCATTTCTTTAACTCGTTGGAAAAACGTTCTTGCTTTTCTAAGGCCTCTTCTCTATTATTTTTACGTTTCATGCTTGCTTTTGAATCCTGCCTGTTTCCATTCTTGTATAAGTAGAGCAATGAAAATTGATACTTCTTTAGTATCTTGCTTGTTTATATCTATCCTGGTCTTTCATTCATTCCCACATATGTAACCTTGTCTATTAACTTTACTATTGTTCATTATAGACACAGACACTAGGATTATACCTACACGGAAAAATGCCAAGCAAGCACACCACTGGGGATGAATAACCCAGGTGAGCATTTTTGCTGTAACTTGTTCATCGGTGCTTCTGCACCACATATGTTATGTTCCATCGGTCAGAACAAGGCGTTTACTGCAGAGTTGACTAACTAGTTGCACAGTAAATGTCTTAGCATCTACATGTGCACATCTGTTAGTTTGGAGTAAACTAGTAAATTGCAGCAGGGTAGTGCTTGTAGATGCTGATGCAGCTCTTGCTAGGGCAGAAGGGTACTTCAGTATAGGAGCTGCTTGTCATCTAGTCCTGCAGTGAAGCATGCCCATGCCCCAGCCAGCCCCTCCACAGCCCATTGAGCTGGGCCAAAGCAGCCCCAGGTTGGCAGGCTGACCCCGTGGATGCCCTGCCAGCTGAGGCTGCTCTGACCTGGCTCAATGTGTTCCTGTCCTGGATGCATGTTCAAATGGCACGCCCAGGAAAAATAAACTCCAGAATTTATCACTTCATATTAATTGCAGGTGTAGACACAACCCCAGATTGGTCCTTAAGTAGGCTTGAGGCAAAATGTAGTCAGAAAAAGCAATCTAGATAACCTTGCGCTACTGGCCACAAGACCATTGACACAGAGATCTATTTGGCACCTACTTTTTTAACTAAAAAGTTCCCTAATATAAACATAAACTCCAACACATGTACAGATGCACTCCAGTTTGAGCAGTTTGGCACCTAACTCTGCTCAGTTTGGCTTCTAACTCTGAACCGGTTCTGCATGAACATTAGGTGTAGCAGACAGCACAGCAGCCATAATCACCTTTACTCAAAAGCATAGCCAGATTTTACTCCCTTCTCCCAGGGTTATTTATGTTTTTGTCCAATGATTGCCCAATGTAAAATGCATAAAGGATCCTGGGATCATGGTCTAGAACCCAAACCTATCCCAGGGGAGTGCCTTCATCATTGCACTGTAGAATCATGTTCTCTGGATTCAGGGCTTTTGAGTTCTTATATGCATGGTGGCCCCGTTTCAACAGGTGTGAAGTGTGCCTTATCTCAGACAATTCTATAGTCTAAGTTACAGAGAGGGGTGGAAGTTCAGAGACATGCTCATGGCAACTCAGAGTCAGACTTATGCTTGGCATCTGGACTCTGAATCATTCTTTGTACTATAAAGATTTGCACTTTAAATTTGCTCTTTATTGGGCATGTCTACATGTTCATTAATGCACCTTAGATACAGTACTGCACATTTAGTTTAGAAATTCCTTAATAAAGTACTAAAGAAATGCATAGTACCTAGAGGTACCGCACAGTGGCACTGGTGCATGGTTATTTAGTGATGCATACTGTGCATTAGACTAATAATACTGCACAGCAGGCTATTACCATGGTTTTTGCCACGACACACTACTTCACAATGTTATTAGGCTAAAGCAAAGCAAGTGTCTCATGTAGATGAGCTCACTGAGTTGTAAAGAGCAGTGGCAATGCGTAGGGGGTGCATGTGCACCCCCTGAGAGTGCCAGCCCCCTGTCAGGCTGAACTCCCCATGTAGGCAGTGGGTGGGGGCAGGCAGGAGCACTGGTGCCCCTCCTGTGAGTGCTGGCTAGAATTAAGCTGTGGATGAATTGGCTGTGGCTGCTTCCAGGAGGTCTGCAGCCACTTTCAGGTGAGTGTGATCAGCCCCCTCTCCCTCCAATGGTCGGCAAGATTGGCTGTGGGGCCCCAGTTGCTGACTGGTCACTGGGGGCACGTGTCCCCCAAATCAGATGTCACCAGTTACCCATGGTAAAGGGCAACCATGGGAAGCCCAAGAAGGCTATCCCACCCAACATCTCTGGGAGATCATGAAAAGAGCTCTGCAGCTCAGAACAGTTGGATATTGGAGAGGACAATGCTTAGCAGCATGAGAATGAAGTAGAGTGGCAAACTGGCTTAATTACAAAAAAAATAAGGGGCTTTGTGAACTGGTGCTTTGTTGGCCAGGAAGGATTTTTTTCTTTTTCTATTGCTACAGGTTTTTTTCCCCTTCATCTTCCTCAGAAGCATTAGGTGCTAGCTATAGCCAAAGCTAAGGATTTTTGGGGGCTATGCCAGTACTCCTGCTGGGACTAAATCCCAGAAGTTCCTGGTTAAAGAACCTTGCCCCTTCTCTCAGATCAGCTTGACTGGCACATTTGGGAATTTAAACCAACCACCTGATGATCCTAACTTGAGTAAGGGGGTTGGACTAGATGGCCAAGCATTCTTCCAGTCCTATATTTTTATGATTCTATGATTTGTAGGTGTGTAATTTTTCTTTCTTGACTGTATAGGAACCTGAGGTACCTATTCCTATTTCTTTGTATCCTTTGTGGAGGCAGGCACCAAACCTTTAGGTGTTGCAGTGACTAAAATTAGGTTGAACAGGAAATGCTTCAGGAAAAATTTGGATTTTGCCTTAATTCTATTTTGACTCCTACATCAGCTCCATTAGTGTTTTTGTTCATTTCTGTCTGTATGCTACTCAAGTTTCCACTTATCAGTCCAAGGAATTCCATAGCTTTTGCCCATCCCATGGAGTCAGGAAATAGGCAGTTCGAAAATAAGGCAATAGCATACATCCTTGATTGACAGCATCTTAAACTACTGTGTTGTTTTTTAGGCAACTTTTATATAGCATTCACTGTCTTCATAAAGGTTTGTTATTACTTTGTCTCTTGTGATGTTCTGTATATAGCCGTTACTTTTCTTAAGCTCTCTCTGTCAAGACTATCAAAGGCTTTTTCAAGATCAGTGCGGTTAATGATGATTGACATTTTGTACTCCAACACATTCAAAGATTCTTCACAACACGAATACTTGTTCAGTGCATGATCTTTCTCTGCCTTAAGCTTGTTTGTTCTTTTCTCAGGTTCTTTATCTCAATTCTTTCACCATTGTATCATTTTACTATAAACGTTTTCTGGTATGTACTGTAATAATTGCTACAGCATGGTTTTACCATCTGCCAGAACTCCTCTAGGCAGCAGTGTGACTGGTAAGCCCCTTTTCCTGGTCACTTGCTACTTTTTCATCTCTTCCTGCACTGCTGCTAATCTTGAGTAATCAGCACATCTTTCTGAAAATGCTGCCTTTAATAGTTTGTGTAACAGAGAACCACTGCCCCATTACATACTAGGAAGGTGGGAGAAAGCAGGAAATCTGGGGGGGAGGGGCAAAAGTGGCAGCAGGTAGTAGCTGCACAGGTAAATTTAGCCAAAGATTAGATACATCCAGGTTGTTAATAATGATGAGTTAGCAGCACATGGCCCTTGGGTGCTTGAGGCCAAGTCACATGACTGGAAGGAGGCTGGACTTGAATCTTAGTCTCTGATCATGTAAGAAGCAGTTTGGGCCTAGTTGCTGTAGGGCTTGAAACTCCAAGGAGAGCTCTGGCTGCACTGAAGAACCAAGCCAGGCCAAGAGAGGTACCTGAAGGATTGGAGTTGGGCAAGCCAGTCAGCCTGAGAAGCTGGTCTTGAACATATGAGTATGAGAGGGGTTTATGTTTCAGTTAGGATTGGTTAGGTCACTGTTTTGTGTTTTTCAACTGGAGGACTGGAGTGTGGCTAGAGGGGAGGAGCAGACCATGGGTGGGGTGCCCACTATGAGTGATTGGAGACTAACCTTAGCCTGAGAGGACTGCTGCTGGAGCGAGCAACAGGAGCCCAGGAGGGGATTCAGCCAAGCCAGGGCTAAGGCCCAGCACCTAAGGTCCAAGTGAACCAGAGGAAAGGGCTCAGCAAGTGAAAAAGGAGGCCAAGGCCAGGACAGCTGAAGCCCTGACAAGTGCTTGAGGCCTGAGGGGTTGCTCCTTTAAAGGGGAAACACCCCAAGGAAAACAAAGACCCCAGTGCATGAGTGTGGTCAGGACAGAACCAGCAGCCAAGAAAGTCAGAGGTGCTACTCCCTGGCCCAGGGACTGCATCCTGAATAGATGAACCATAACAACAAAGGAGTGGGAAGTGAGAAACTGGGGGTGAGGTGGGACTAGAGAGGGTGGGCAGGCAGCTTGGACGCAAGCAGACACTAGGTGTCAGGGTAGTGGATAGCCTGTTACAGTTTTTTTTATAAAAGTTGTTGTGACAGAGCAACTTTGGGGTGCTCGCCACAAGACAGGAGCTGCTGTAGGCTGGGGCAGAGCCCAGCAGGGAAGGCAGCCAAGTGAAGTCCCCCCAGATCTCATTCCAATGGGGGAGGTGGGTGGTGGAGCACCTTTGGGGGTGCTTGCCACTTGAGGGCTCTCACAGGCACTTAAGGGAAACTGCTTTGGAGGAGCAGCAGGGGAAACCTCCCTAGTTACCATTTTAAGAGGGGAGATGTGTGGCAGGGCACTGTTAGCGCCTGTCACTTTAAGACCTAGGCCAAGCAGCCAGCAGGTGCCTGATTGCAGTGGCCATTTTAGATCTCTGGCTGCCCATATAAACAGGGCAGTTCACTGCTGGCATAGGAGGTATCAACATTGCCTGGCTACAAGGCCAATTGTATCCTCCTGGAGGTAAGGGCAGGAGCTGTAGGGGATGATTAGGAGGCTCCTGGTCTTGGGCATGACCTAAAAATGTACCCTTCTGGGAGTGGGTGGCCTGGTGGGGCTCTCAGTGGTGTGGGAGCCCCCAGGAAACACCAGGCCAGTTATCACCCTGGTGAAAGGTGGGTAGGGGCGCCTTAACCCTAGCCCTCACCTTTGGGTGGGTTTGCGGAACACTGGAGGCAGTTGGGGCCAGGCATGGCTGCAGCCACCCTGTGGGGTGCAAGACCCTGAAAAACCCCAAGGAGGGAGAGTGAGGTCCAGGCACAGCTGTGGCCACCTGAGCCCTGTGTGGGGTGCAAGATGCCAAGAGACTCTAAGGTGGGAGAGTTGGGGCCAAGCACAGCTGTGGCCACCTGAGCCCACCAGGGAGGGAAGCCCCATGGCCCTGGTTGGAGGTGGGGAATAACATAGTATATTGATATGCTGCTCCAGGTTGGGGAGTGCAAGTCCCCTGTGAGACCCTGGAGCACCAGTTGTGGTGCTGGATAAGAATGCTCTGGTGAGGGGTAGCCCCAGTGAGGAGGCAGAGATGAGGACCTCAGTGAGGGGAAGAACCAAAGGGCGGACTGCTCAGTGTGTTTACATGTATTGAGTTGCCCCCAGAAGGGGCCAGAATAAGCTTAGACCCGGTCGGGTAATTGGCTGCTCACTACCCCAGTCAGGGTCATGGGAAAGTCCCAAAAGATGGTACGTCTGCCACCCAAGGGACGTATTAGCTAAGCCTCTGGCCTAAGGGGCCTGCTCCAAGAGGGAACAAGGCAGAATGACTCATGGATGAAAGCGACCCTGTGAGAGAGGCGGAAGTGAGAGAGGCCTTAGTGAGAGGAGGGTGGTATGAAGGCGTGTGTGACTGTGGCCTGACAGCATGGCCTAAGCTTGGTCCAGCAATAGGCCAGAAGCACTGTAACATGGCATCAGCCTCCCGCCTAATTAAGATTGTTAATCAATTAATAACAAGTCATCACAGGTGAGTCAGGTGCAGGCCATGCCCAACGGCAAGTGGGGAACCTAGCACTGTAGCTAGGTGGGGAGCCTCAGCTTGCCACAGGCATCTACAGCATGAGATTTCCTGTTCTTTAGTCCTTTAGCTTAATTTCCCATAGAACAAATTGTTCTGTCCTTGATGTTTAATGTTAGACAGGATTTTTGTGAACTCTTCAATGCTTGTAATTGTACATTTACATTATGGTGTATTAAGAATGTCTTGAATGTCCTCCTCCCAACATAGTTTTTCATCCTTGCTTGTTAACATATCTCTAGTCTTTCATTGACTGATAATGATTGGATGTCTGTCAGATTTTTCATGATTTAGCCAATTGTTTTGGTGTGTATTCATTCTCTCATCTTGCATGGTTTTGCCTCCTTCCTTGCCTTTTCAGTTGTAACTAGTTATGATAATTTCCCTAGTCCTTTCTTTTTCTGCTATTTTCACTTTGACTCTTGACTCATTAAGATCTGTTTGCTTAAGCCTTTCTGTTTTTGCAAATTCTAGAATAATTTCAGTTATTTGACATTGCATGCTGATGTCTTTCAGTTTTCCTCCATTTCCACTTTCCTAATTTTTTGTATCTAGTATTTAAGCTATACTAAATATCCATGAAAGTTTAGTTATCTAACTTGCTAATTTCAATGGTGGGTTTTCTTCTCTTCTTGCAAGTTTTATTCTATGTTGATAATTTCTATTACAAGGTTTTGGTTATTCTCTATATTTGCCCCCACTGAATGAACATGCATTTTTTTTTTTCAGTAATTCAATCCATTTTCCTCTGAGCATGATATAATGTATCTATTTTCTGTAGTTCCATTGTGCAACACCCATGTGTCTCTATGTATATCTTTCTGTGGAAAAGTTATCCTTCCAACAGCTAAGCTGTTTTACATAATTTGGCCATATGGTGGGTTTTTTTGTTTTTTATAATTCCTTTTTTTTTTTTTTTTTTTTTTTTTTTTTTTGGAATGGAAAAGGAATATTGGTCTTATTTGTTCCTAATTTAGTAATTAAATCTGCTATTGATGTGACATTGTTATGCCTTGGTATATTGTTTGGAGTATCTTAAATTGCATTGCAACATCTTTATTTTTATCTGCTGCACAGTATTATTAAATGATTGTAATCTTTGTGTATGGGATAGAAAAACATGCAACCCTAATTTTCCTTTCCTGGGTACAATTTTATTAGTGCTTTGGTGGCATTCTTGGATAGAAATAATGCTACTCTTTCAAGTATGTATATTTTCTGCTTTGCCTGTGTTTAAAATAGTGGTCTTTTCAATTATTGTTATTTATTCTCGTCTACTAGATCTAATACATTTCTTTGGCAGAGCTAGGATCTTTTTTTTTTTAAAAAAAAACAAGGTTCAGGAATAGCAACCTATGCTGGAGGTGCTGAACCCCTGTTTCCAGATTCCATCACTACCAGGGTGGGCAGACCATGCCACAGGAGCAGCAGTTGGAGTCTCTCTCTCTCTTTTAAGTCCTTTCAATCAAGTAAGAATTTTTGCTGCCCCCTCCCCTCTCCTCCAGGCTCAGCAGCACATCCCTTTCTCTTCCCTGCCATTCCCCTCCTCCCTCCACACCACTACCGCTGTACTCAGCTTACAAGAGGAAGGGGAAGCTCCAGAGCTGCTCCTGCCCTGCTCCAGCTGGGCTGCACATGGAACCAGGCTTGGCCAGAAGCAGCAGCAGAGAGAGGTGCCACTGACCGTGGGTTGGGGAAGGATTTTTGGGGACTTAAAAGAAGTCCCTGGCTGCTGCTTCTGTAGCAGCGTTGATTCAGAGGAGGGTGCAGTAGTGCCATTGCACCCCTTCTGAATCTGCCTGATACTTTTCTAGTACTTCTAATCTACAATGTTTCATCTAAGTAATAAAGTGAGTGCACCTACAAATTTTATTCAACATGCACATATTCTAGCAGCTGAGTCCTGTGAATTTTATTGCCTCAGGGCTGAAGTTACAGGTCTCGGTGCCACTTAAGCTTTGGCAGTAGTCTGTCATCATTTGTATGCCCTCCAACTTTAAGTTGCCCCTCTTTGTAGTCATCAGTTTCTTTCACCAGAATGAGCAACTAGTCCATTCTTAATGCTCCTTCTTTTACTTGGGTTTGGGACTGTCACCAAGTGTCATCAGATAAGTAAGTCTGCCTTCAGGTATCTACAGAAGATGCTGAAATTCAAACATGAATCCATTTTAGGGAAGTCCTCTGGTTTGTATTACAAGGTGGTGTCAATTCAGAGAATCACACAGATTTTCTCTGGCATTATCTATGAATCTGTACTTATTTCACTTTAGATATAAAATAATTATTGTTACTTCATTGTTCCTCCTTCATATTCTGCAGTTCATGCAAAGTAGCGTCCCATATGCCTGCTTCAGAGGCTTTTTTCCTGTTTTCTGCTTTTCCTGGTTTTCTGTGGATTTTGAATTTTTTGATTTCCACTAATTGCAATTCAACATTGGGTGCTAAGCCATGTTACTCTGAAGTCAGGCAGAAGATAGGACAGGGTAGAACCTTAGAAACTAACTGGTTAAGAAAGGCATGAGCTTTCACAGGCAACCACCTATTTTGTTAGACACTGTGAAATGACTGATGGAAGGAAAGGGTTTATATAGAAGGGAAAAGGACAAGGACAGTGAATAGTGTTGAAAGAAAGAATGGCTTGACTGGATTTTGGTCTCTGCTTTGTTTCTGCCAGTCCTTTCATAGTATCTGGTGAAGTAGGTTGTTACTTATGAAAGCTTAGTCCTTTCTGAACAGGTTAATCTTAAGATGCCACCCTCCCCTATTTTTTTTGCTCAACATGAGGCAAGATCTTGGAGCACTGTAGATATTTTTCTTCATAGTGGCTATTATTTGACAGTAGTACTGTAGTAGGGTGTATTCAAATTAATGTTGTGGCTTATTCTAAGTTGGTAGGCATGTTTGCACTGTCAAAGGACTGTATTTGCAAATGCCTCAGTGAAGTATGGTGTGCTTCTCAGTGTGCACTATTCAACATATAGATTCTTTTCCTGTGCTCGGTACTGATGTAACTGAGTGCAAACCACTAGCACAAAAAGCAAAGCAATGTGAAGATTTGTTATTTATTCCTTCATATTCCCAGGGAGAATAGCAATGGCAATCTTGGCACAGGTTAGGCATTATTTAGACCCTATTTGCTTCTCTTCCGCAGGGCAGCCAAGTGAGAGAAATCTGTGGGGCAAACTGGAAAGCATGGCTCTTTTGGATCGTTGTTGCCCTGGAAAAGGGAGGGCTTTGGTTTCTACACTGGACCCTTCCTCTAAATCGAACAGAAAATTCTCCATTTCTCTGCATTAATTTTATCCAGTGAACAGTCAGTGCAGAGGCAGTAGCTCACCTTCACTGATCTGATGTGCTGCGGTTCAATTTCTCTATTTTTTTTTTTTCCTCTTCATTTATGAACCAATTTCTTTGAACTAATGAGATTGATGTAGTTGTGTAATTGCATGCGATAAAGAAACCTTATAACTGTGGGTATTTATACAAGTTCTTTGGGAGTGCAGGGGGAGGCAGGGGCAATTTAATTAGAATGGCTCTCAGAGGCCTTCTAATTAAAGCACCCGGAGCATTCCATGTATCACCATCCCCAAGCCAAAAAATGGCAGTGGGAGCATTTTTAAGTAAATCTAATTGAACAAGCTTTAGTTAAAAGTGCCCCTGCCACCATTTTCAGTGCGGTGACATTGATGCACATGATGTTGGAGTCAACTGGATTGTGGTAATTACCAAGCTCCAGCAGAATTGGTTAATCACGTCTGCTCCAACACACTGTAATTTATAGCATGTCGGAGCAGCCCCATTGCACATCTATAGGCACCCATCTGCATATGTCATTTGCATGTTGCTGGTATTTGAATCTATCATCTGACCAGTTTGTATAGTGGGACTGGAGCAAGAAAAATTAGAGGGAAAGAAGCAAGATCTGTGAGAGGGATCCTTGTTTCTATTTTAGGTACTTCTGTGCCTCTTTCACCATAGTATCATAGCATCCTGTCTTTCTGGCAGAGCATGTAATCTGTTCTGGGAATTTAGCTTCTATTGCTCATAGAACAGACTGTCATTTATTTCTAGTTTACTTCCTCAAATTTTCTATCTCTGCTTTCATTGTGTTTGCAGCTAACAGACAGTTTACTGAAACATCTTGCACTATATATTCCAACTCTGAGCTGTTTTTAATTGTATTTGTTAATACGAAGTGCATTCAGTCTCCCAGTACTGCACTGGAAGCACTATTGTTCCTAATTTACAGATGAGGGACTGAGACTTGGGGAGACTAAATAGTTTGCTAAAGGTCACATACGAAGTTTTATAGTGAAGGAGAAATTTAAACTTGGGTCTCAGAATTTGCCTAGATAACATTATCTTACTTGTGACTTCCTTTTAAACATACATATATTAGAGAGAGTCCATTCACAGAGCCATTTTATGACGACTAATTCAGTTCATCTACTAAAACCAGAAATCCCAAGGGCTCTGCTCTTGGGCACTGTGACCTGGCATCAGTGCTGCAGAGTCCCTTATTTCATGTAGTGGAACAGTCTGATACATGTCTTCCATTTCCCAGCCTGTGTGTCTGCTTGTGGTTTGCCTGTGTCAGACACAAAGAGCCTTGAGGATACTTTTGTCTCAAACAGACTTTTTAGAAATCAAGTAACACTTGCCATTGCCCTGGACTGCTATTCTAATGCATATCTACTTTACCTACAAGCCAATTCTCAAAAGCAAACCTCTAAATGCCACTTCATAGCCATCAATATCCTACTTAAAGATGCACATCTTCATCATAAATGGAACATAATTAATGGAATTACCTGGAATGTTCATGAGATTTGTGGGGAGGACCTCCACCAGTCATCTTGGGGAAAGTATGATGGCATTCATGATTAGGGACTCTAATAGGCTGGACATTGTGACAAACCCTCAACCATATTTCAAATGTCACCCATACACCCTCAGATTTGGTGTCTTGCCTCAGCATTCCCTAACTCAGCAACTGAGTTTTATCCAATCAGATTTAAACAGGTTTCCCATGCTGGGGAATGTACAGCCCAAGATGCTTATTAAACCTCTTACACAGCTTTTCAGGTAGCATTCCTCTTGTGCAATCTTGCACATTATCTGACTGATTGTGAATATGGCTGTTTAGATCAGATAAATATCTTATGATTAAAATGTTTGGGGACCAGACATGTTTCTGGCACTTCTACCCCTCCTATACAGCAGGTAATGCTTTCCTTATCATTCCAACCAGATTGCTCATGATGCAGCATCACCAATGCCCCTCCGTTATGTAAGAACCCATAGCAATGCCAAGCACGAGGCCCTTCTTTTGCAAACAGCATATCTGTTTTCCATTGGGATCCCACCATTTTACTTCTTGTTGCACAAATTCTGTGAATTTAATGAAGCTATGTTGTATTACTATTTCTACTATAAGAAGCTTAAATATTTACCTAGCACAAGCAAACCAAAACAAACAAAAGAAAACCAACAAAAGGATGGCAATAAAAACAAATTGTTAATCTAGCCTTCTTGATCTTCAGCATGGCTGAACTTTTTGAAGCCCTAGAGACCATGATCTACATGATGCACCATTTTCTGTAGCTACTCTGCAGATATTTCATAGCCTATCAAGAAGTTCTGCTTATATTTCATTGTTTAGCATAGTTAATATCACAACCACTTACAGCAGGGGCAGGTGGAGTCTAGCCCATGAGCTGGATCTGGCCAGGAGTGGACTTCATTTTCCAGCAGCCCCTGCCTATGTAGCAGGGGCCAGTTTTTTCTGTGGAGAAGCCAGCAGGACCCACACTAATAACGTGGGGCCAAGGTTTCTTTGGAGACCAGCCCCAGCAGCACTGCCAAGCAGCAGTGGTGCCAGCCTCTGGCTGAGGCAAACTCTGGCTGTACTATGAGTGGGAGCAGTGTGGGCTCAGCTGCCATCACCTGTGCAAAGTGGGCAGTGGTGGTGACATTAGGAGGGGTGGCTATTGGGGGCTATGGAGAATTCTGGGGTAGCTATATGTCCTCTCAAGCGTCCCCCGCCCAGCAGTGCCCCCCCCCGGCAGGGCATGGAGCTGTTCCAAAGCCTGGTTGGGATCTTGCAGCAGTGACAGCATGGTCTGGAGCTGAGACAGCCATGATCTGCAGCCTGCATGCCTCTGTGGCCCCCACCCTCAGTCACTTTTTGGACTTCATGGATCTGTTCTCTCAAGCCCTTTCATAGTTGTGTGTGTCTAGCAGTTCTCTGAAGTCCCCATACTCTCTTCTGGGTTTTAACATTCACTGTATGGGTCTCCTTTAACTTTCAGCCTTTCTTTCCCTTGACAGATCTTTTAACTCTGGCACTGCTTTAAGTATATTCTTCCTGGCCTGCAGGCTTCACAGTCTGTGCTTGTCAGTGGCCCCTTCTGGTCTTGCTTTCTGCAAAGCAATCCAGCAAAGTTCTGTCTTTTCTCTTTGACAGCAAAGCTACTGTCCTCCTACATCCGGTCAATAAACCACACACAATCTTTTGGGAAACCATCCAGCCCTAAAAGGAACTTCAAAACCATGCATCTGTTTGTGTTTGTGTTTTTGTTTTGTTTTTAACTTAACTTAATTTTTAAAGGCACCTTTTGATAAGACCCTGATGTCTTGTTTTGTTTGGGTTTGTTTGGTTTTTTTACTCCGAATAGCTTCTCAGCACTGACTCTTTGTTTACACAGCTGCACTATGAGTTTTTGTAAATACCTTCCTGCCTTAAGAAGCTGTTAACAATTTCCCTTCTAGAATCTGTCTTACTATTCTTGCAGGAGGGAGAGCAAAGTCATCCCTCACCTCCAATACCAATACACAAATTCCTCTGCTACTGCCTTGCAACACAAAGGCATGCTAGCATAATAAGCCAAAGCAGCAAAAATAATATGCAGGTGTCCAGTAACAGTGCTTGTGCCCCCTCCTAACCTTCTGTGATTTTCAGATGCCTGCAAAAATCAAACTTCTGTGGCACTGACTAGTCTGAGGGGCACACGGGATCACAAGGTGTCTGTTTCACATCTGTCCCCAGTGTCAGGGAGGGTCTGGGCCTTTCCTGCTCTTCCTTTTAACTGTGTCCAGGCTCCCTGAAGCTGCATTGCTTGGATAATTCTGGCTTGCCATCAGGTGCACCTGTAATTTCCAACTTACAGTCTCCAGAGCAAACATACAACACTGCTCTATAAACATGACATTAATAATCCATACAAAGCAACACCTTCCTTTTGCAGAAGCAGCCTTGCTTACAAATGCCTCAGTCCCAAGGACTCTTCCCCTGCGATTCACACATTCCCCCAGCAAAGATCAGTTTTCTCCATTCCTAGCTTTTGAAGTGGACCGCTGCACATACCCTTGTCCAAACCGTGAATCTCAGACACACTACAAGATCAGGTTGTGACCCTGTCTTCCTCAAAATTGCTGTCCCTGCCACCAACACACTTGTACCCCTGTACACTACTCTTTCTGACTTGGACAAACAGCCACCCCCTTGGTCAGCACTGCAACAAATAACCGCCTGCACAAAAGACTGTGACACAAACATGGTTATTTAGCTTACAAGCCTAGTTGGAACTACCGAAAGGCTTCACCTTACAAACAGGTCTCTACCCATAGTTTCATAGCCTTACCCCACTATGGGACTTGTCTGACCCCTCTAGAGAGGTTCACTCTGTGTCAGCAAATTTCCTGATTAGCCAGGTTACTGCCCTCAAGTCACAGTCCCAGGGACCCAGTCACCAATTGTGGGCACTAGACCAGGTCCCAATCCTTGAGTCAGAGTCACTGTCCTGGTGGAGTCATCAGTTGTCGGCATTGGATTTATGACCCAGATGCCATGTTCTAGGTGGACCCAAACCCACAGACTGACCACAGCCTCTCCATCTGATAACAGACAAATTTTATGGATACACCATGATAGCAGATAAGAATAATGCAACAATTCTGTATCTATGAGTCCTAGGGTTCACAGAGTTGAGGAACATCTGACCAGTATGCAAGCATCCCTCTGGGGTTCTCTTAAATGTCAGATGTCAGCAGCCTGGAGGCCCATGCCCCCCTCCCACCCTCTTCAGTGGGGTGAGTAAAATGGACTTGTGGTATGTCCTCTGTCCCTAATGGACTCTTGGGGACCCTTTGCTGCTCTAAAACGACTCTTTTTGCATTCTTTCTTTTCTCGACTTTCTTTATCTTTGGGCATTGCTGATTAATCTCTCTGTGGTAGTCATACTGTCCATGTTCTGTCCTGTGAGAGATCCCCTTGTTTCACAAACCCATCACACGCACCCATCCTAATTTGTTTTTTTCCGGTGTCGTCCTAATTTGGTCCATCAACCAAAACTGGAAATTCCAAGGGCTCTCTGCACATGGGAACTGTGGCTTAGTGCCAAAACTTCAGAGCCCGTTATGGAACGGTGTGGTACATGTCTCCAATTTCTCATCCTGTGTGTCTGTTTGCTACTAGCCTGTGTCAGATACAGTTGGCCTTGAGTAAACTTCATTACAAACAGGCTTTTTAGAAATCAATTAACCCTTGTCATTGCCCTGGGCCATTGTTTTAATGTATATCTATCTTACCTACAAGCCAGTTCCCAAAAGAAAACCTCTAAATACTATTTTTCTATCCATCAGAGCCACTCCTGAACTGGTGAGTTGACCATAGCAGATACCACCATTGAGTCCATCCCCCTCAACACCCTTAAAGGAGCTCCCTCACCAATCTTCCTATCCCAGAAGAAGTCTGTTATGCCATCTAGGACACCAAGAAATGGATGGCATACCTGCTGAAATCTACAAGACTGGCAGTGAGAAAATGGTACCGAGATTCTATGAATTTATTTTATGATTTTGGAACAATGAAGTGATACTGGGGGACCAGAGGAGTGCCAACATTGTGACTATCTTCAAGAAAGGAGGTAAATCTGTGTGTGGTAACTATTGAGGTTTCACCCTCCTTTCTACAGAAGGGAAAATTCTTGTGCACATAATCTTGAACCATCTTCTACCTCTTGCTGAGGAAGTCCCGCCAGAATCTCAGTTTGGTTTCATTCTATTATGTGGGGAAACTGACATTGATCTTTGTTGCCTAGGTCCAAGAAAAGTGTCAAGAACAACATCAGGACCTGTATATGGCCTTCATTGATCTCACTTAGGCCTTTGATTCTGTCAATTGTGAAGCCTTTTGGAAAGTATTGGCTAAAACCTGGATGTCCTGAAAAGTACATTAAAGCCCTGAGACTTCTTCATGACTATACTGTGACCATCTTATGTACTGAATTGGAGACAAATCTGTTTGTCATCCAAACTGGGGTCAAGAAAGGATGTGTTATCACCCCAACTCTGTTCTCTCTCTTTGGATTACTCATCTTGATTCTCATTAAGGACCACCTTCCTTTCAGAATTGATTTTGAATATTGAATGGATGGGAGGGTTGAACTCAAGTCATCTTGGGATCTATCAATGAGCTGTAGTAGAGATCATCCTTGAATTGAGGGATTACTGATGACAACCCTTTGTGACTGAAATGTTTTTGAAAATTTTTTGTCTGCTTTGCTTTGTTTAAATTGTGATTAATAATTCAGATAAGGTGGGTAGTAGGGTTTTACGAAGCTTTGGGTGCTAATTCAATTCAGAAGAGATTTGGCCTGATTCAGTGGCTGAATCTCTGAATCTGAATTAAATCAGGAGACCAATAAAAAAGTCTGAATCTATTTTTGAAGCTCTCTGAATCAATTCGGAGAGCTTCGGAGACTTGGGCAGTCCCTATTTGCTGCCGCAGGGAGCTGGACTCACTCTGTGCTGGTAAGTAGGAGGTGAAGGGAGGGTTGGAGGAGGGGGAGGGTCCCCTACCAGGCCCCATCCTTGACTCTCACCCACTCTCTCAGCCCCCCTGACATGGTTGCCCTGCTTGACCCCAGCTCTGGGCTGCTCTGCCCGACCCTGGGGCTTGTGGGGGCTCATGGCAGAGCCCCCGACAAAGCACGGGGCAGTGGGAGGCAATAGGGATTGCTCCCTGCCTCACCCCCGCCTGGCAGGAGCCAGTGAGTCCAGGGCTTTAATTTTATTTATTTATTTTTTAAGAGTCGGGAGCTGGGGCTGGATGGGGCAGCCATTGTCGGTACTAGGAGAGTGGGTGGGGGATGGGCCTGTCTTATTCAGAGATTCGGCCGATTTTTTTGGCAGCAGCCAAATCTTTGAATCGGATTCAACTGAATTGATTCAGGACAGTGAATCAAATTGCCAAATTGGCTGAATTAAAAGTTAAGCAAATACCAGCTGCTTTGCACAGGCCTAGTGGGTAGTACTTTGCAGTATTAAGTCTGCCTGAAACTTTCAATTGTAAAACCATTCAGTTGTTTCAGCTGCCCCTTTTTTTTTTTTTTTTTTAAAGTATGGCCAAATCTTAAACTTTTTTATGGGGAAATATCATTAGGATCAGTTCAACTGCTTTAGAAGATGAAATTGGAAAACATGCGCTTTGTTTACACTACCAAGATTCTGAAGACAACATTTTTGTTCTTGGAAATCAGCAGGCTCACATGTGCTCTGCAGAGACTTTAGATATAGAAACAGTAAAGGACTTGCATAGCACAATGCTTCACTTGAAGATGCTTGGCTTCCAGAGTGGAGTCCAGAACCTTGTGTTGGTGCCAAGACTACTTATTCACAAAGTACAAGGGGAGTTGGGCATCTCTAGAGGAACCTGCCTAGATGCTAACCAATAGGAGATATGAGCAAAGATAGGTGCATTAAACCCTGCCTTTCTCTGACTCAGAGCTGCAGAAAGGCATCTCCAGTCACTTGGGATCCAGCGTCCTCTCCTGATGGCAGGCACTTTTGTTTAATCTTTGAGAGTAAAGCATTGGCTCTTTTTTCCTATAAGGTGGTGGTAACTAGAGCCTACCTTTCTATGTAATGCCTTGAGTTAGAGCAGTGTCCATGAAATGGGAGACATGAGTTTCCCTGGGAGCTAAACCTAAGTCTCCCCTTTGTAGGAGAATACCTTAGTCACAAGCTTAGAGACTGTTCTGGTTGGGGGTATCCACTTAACATAGTTCTTCCTGTTCAAACCATGCAACAATGTAGCCAAAAAATTAAGATTTATCAGGTGAGGAAGGGAGATGGAATCATAGAGACTATCACACTAACCTGGCCTCTGCACAGTGGTGAAGAGGAGGAGCCTTGGGCAAGGGTGATGCATAGGGGCATGATGGTGCACCTCCTACAGAAAGGTGCCGCCAACAGTGGGTTCTCGCTACTCGCTGCTCACCTTCTCCCTTCTCGCCCCAGACACTGCTGGCGGCAGCTGCAGGTGGTCAGCAATCATCACTGCTGACACTGCCCGTGTCATCTGGTTGGCACTCCTCACCCCCCACCTCCACTGCTGACAGCAGCGGTGGCCTCTGTGGGAGCTCCTGCTTACCATTGCTACACCCCTGCCTCTGTCTTCCTGCCACCTCTGTGCCCCCCAGCCACCAGGGTCACACGTTGTTCATGACCTTAGGTATTTGTCTCTCTTCCCTCAATTGTTGTTTTTCATTTTATCCAATGACTATTGAATATAAGTATCTAAAGCAAATGCTTGAGACTCTTATTAGATATAGCCCTTGGTTATTAGGCGCTATATTTCCCACCGATTCAATCCTGTGATTTGAGCGCAACTTTCCCTATAGTTGTAGCTCTGGGTTGTGCCAGGCTGTGCTGAGTCTCAGTCTAAGCACTGGCAATGTAAGTGCTAAGACACTCTTTCCTGTGCTCCTCTGGTGAAGAGTGGGGAAAAGAGAAGGCAGGCACACCCTAGGAAAGCAGAGAGCCCCGCGGGCCACTTCAAGCACCCACCCACGTTCTCAAACACACACTGAGGGTTGTTAAGCCTCTATACCCTACCAACCTCTCCATTAGATTTGGGGGATACCAAAGAGTTAAATCCTTCTAGAAATTGGCTTACTGACCAGAGGTACAAAGTACCAAGCAAAATCCCACAGGATGTGAAGTTTAACAAGTATATTAAGATAAGAACCAACAAAACCAAACAGCAGTATATGGGCACAGTATACAGTACTATAAACAGTTAAACTATAGAACAGCTAAGAAACTGATGCCAGCTTGTCACCCTTGGTGGCCGACTATCACCCCAGACAGCTGACCGGCAAGGCAGGCCTGCTCTGCAGCCTTGCCCCTGTGAAGATTTCTATGCTGCTCCCTTACACACAGGTGGGTATTGAGCACCTCAGAAAAGGGGTAGGTGATACCCTACTTGACTGATGTGACTCACAGAAGCAGTTGAGTGGCCAGCAAATGTTCAGGTAATCAAGACCCTCCTGTCATTGCTCCCAAACACTGTCCCCCACACACTGTTCTTGCTCACTCCACAGTTAATAAATGATGGGTTCCACAAAAACAAGTACTTGAATACTAAATCAATTGCACACACACACCCCACAAGCAAAAGATGGAGAGAGCACAAGGTAGAGCAGATCTCAGTGAGCTCTGACTCCAACAACAAGCCCCAAAAGCCGCCCTAGCCCCTACACTGGACAGGCTTTATAACATCTGAACCACGCCACCTGTCAATCATGCAGATCCAGTCATTACTCTCTCAATCAATGCCAATCAAGTCAATCACAGCTAGGGCCATAAAAATCAAAGTACCCCAACAACCCATAATAACTCATTAACATGATAGTCCTAACTGTTGCAGTTCCCCTGGTTACCAAACAAACAGCTAGGTACTGGTCAAACAACTCACTGCACATGCTCAGCTTTCAGAAATGGGTCATGACATCATTAAGGTTAGGAGTTCAAATGTGCTAGAAGACTCCAACCTCTTGTCATCCTACGCATATGTAATAATGCCAGGACTTCACTGTCTACACTGGTGGGCCCAGGTAGCATGACGGAGAAAGCTGACATTGTTGTTGGGAGGGGAGAGAGATGGAGACTAGAGGCTGATAGTTGGAGCCAGAGACGGTCTGAAGTGGAGCCTGGTACATAATCATGAAGTTAAATAGTGCATCATGAAACACTTGCACGCGTGCGTCAAGTTAAGTTTGGCTTAGGCAACCATAAAGTTGTTCTTAGTTTTCAAGTGCTTGCTTTTTTCACCATATTTAAGATCTTCTAACAGTTTTTGTGTGCAGTTATAGAATCTTTTTATTGATATACCAACCTCCCCAGAAAAGGCCAATTGTGGCTTGTAATACGAACAATGTAAATTTATTTTAAAAAAATAGATAACATAAAGCAGTATGGAATAAAAAACAAACTTCACATCCCCCCACAGTGTTCTAAAATGTAATCGTGTCTGCTAAAAGCCTGCCTAAATAAAAAATGGTTTTACGATGTTCCCTATATATGTCAAGGCCTGAGCTGTCATGGGATAAATAGTGGGGAATTATGGAATCTTCAGGAGATGCAACATATGTGTTTTAAAGGGACATTGTGTAAATAGATACCCTATATTTAAAAAGCTGTATACTTTCCTAATTGACATTGGAAGGTTTAGTTCTTTCACTTTTTTCTTGTGTTGATTGTGATTATTAAAATTATCTGTATTTTTAAGACTATGAGTTGGTCATAGAGTGGGGAAACTGCTTTTATGTTCATTTGACAGATTGCTAAAGCTCTTAAACTCTGGGCTCAGAAGCTGACCTTGAGTTCCCATCTTCATCACTTTGTGGGATCCCACTCTGCGACTTCTTGTGGCATGTATGGCTAGATAAAGGTCTACCACAACAGGTGTTCATATGATTTATGAATATTTAAATATGTATATTCCAAAACTGAGGTACAAAGTATAAAGTCGTTTGCGAAGCCAGCTATCCTTTCTTCCAGTTCTGTATAGTTGCTCCCTTGTAGAATAATAAATTAAGATTTACCTGGTATATATCATTACAAATATGTCAATATTTAATATCTAAATACTATATCTAGCTTAATGCATTTCTTCATGTTTAACAAAGAAACAAATTTGAGCTGTTTCATCCAGTAGTGCATCTACATTTATATGAAAATAATGTCTCCTAAAATGAGTGAATGTATAAAAACTGTGTTCTTTTGCATTTGTCTTTGACACAATTGAAGGCTTCAGTCTGAAACTTCACACTGATTTATGCATGGTAGGCTGCTGGCCAACTGCCATCATTTTTACCATTATATAAAATAAAGCAATATATATTTTTATACTGCAGCAAACCAATGATTTTTTTTCTCATGGGTGCCAAGCTGATCCTAGCAGCTTGCTTTATGCTGTCTCAAAACTATTTATACTTGTTTCTAATGCAGACCTTGAAGACTATACTGCAGTAGAGAACAAAAAAACAGTTTTGCTGTACTTTATCCAGTCACAAACTTCTTCCCACTCACATTGTTCAGCTAGTCCTCTGTACTCTGCTTTTCAAAAATAGTAATGTTCACTAGCACAATGTGTGCTGCAAAATAACTGGCCAAGTTGATTTTTGGAAGGAAAGAAGACATTTTTCTATAATGTCTTTGAACTAGGCCAACTATAGCATTCAGACACTAGCAACTAGGAGATTCCATTGTAATGTTATTTTTGAAAAGGAGGTCACCCACAGCTCTGGCATCACTTGAAGACTTTTATATTGAAAGTTCTGGTTCAACTTCATTAGAGAGAATGAGGATAGTCCCCCTGTTTCAATCCAGAGCAATATAAACAGTTTTGCAGATCCGAGTGGCTCTTTCCATTCTGGAGAGAATCGCAGACTCTTGGCTTGGTTGGAAAAATCTGGGTGCAAAGCAGCACATTCTACCAAAACTAAAGATGCCTAGTATTCACTTTTATTATGTAAGACACTTGACTTCTGTGCTAATTTTTAAAGTGTCTATAAATCTAGTTAAGAAAATATCTGATTACATCACAGTGGTATTTGTCAAAACACTCTGTACCTCACCTTCAACGGAAGTGGAAACTTCCTATTTGGAACTTTATGTAATTAAACTTGGCACAAAAGGAATACTTCTGTTGGAAGCAGTTTTGGACTCACTGAAAGATGAAGTGGATCAATGAAAAGTCCTTTCTTTTTGTAGTTTGTAAAAATATTTACCAGCTAGTAGTTTTAAGCTGTCTTTCTAGAATTTTACGTTTGTCTTTAGCATTTATGCAGCAGAGATGATAATGAGGACTTACTGTTAAGTAGTTATAGAACATAGGAGTAATATTTAAAATACAGCCTGAATTGGGAAATGACACTTAAAAAAATCTTGTACTTTGAGATAAAAGAAAAAAAAATATGGATAATATTCTAGGAATTGAATTAGAGATAGACCAAAAAAAGGATTTGGGTGCTTAAGTTTTTAGCTCAGTTCAAAATTTTAATAGCAGATAGACTTTTATCAGTAAATGTTTAGGATTGTGAATTCAATAAAAGCTGATAAAGCCAGTAGGGAAATGCATGGTGCCCGAGCGAGGGACTAACAATAGAAGGATGGGGGTGAGGAGGGGAACGCAATTAGGTTACAGGTGATGCAATGTTAGCCAACTAAGCCCGGGGGGGAGGAGGGGGAGAAAGGAGAAGTGGGGAAGAGGGTTTGCGAAGCTGAGAGAGAAAGGATATAGATACACACAAACCCATTATAATGATCCTGTTGCAATGGTGGAAGAAGTGGTCCAAAGAAAATGTGTCTCAGTCCATATAAAATCTCATCACTCATTACACTCAGAATGTACCCTAAAAAACAACTGTTGTTGCCACCTTTTTTCACTCTAAATTTTCTCAGGTGCCTACAGTTGTGCCTCTGTGTTTCTCAGCTTTGATAGCTTGAGCAGCTGAGGACCCAAATGACACCTAAACCCAATTACAGGCCAGGTTTTTTCCACTGCTTAAAGCCTGGGCTGAGGAGCATGGTCCAAGAGGGTGTCTCAGAATCATCCTACCTCAACACACACTGACAGGATTAGAGATCCTTGTATAATGCACTAGGAGCTATCCCTTTCTCTTAAAATAAACCTGGAGACAGAGAAGCCCTCCTTTATATAAAAATCTTTGAGGTTGGAGCAGCCTTGTGTTTGGTTCACCATGTATACTGGCTGTTCTCACAGGAATTGAGGACAGGTGAAATCTTTTCTCTTAATTACCACTGCACAGGGAAAAAAGTCCGTTAACTGAAATGTAAAGATTTCTAGGTCTGCACATGGGATTTCCATGCAGATGAGGCTATTTGGTCTCCAGTATCTACTCAGCCAGATTAGACTGTAGGTACATCATGGCTAGCAGTGATTTGTATCTTGGGCTATACTAAACATGACCTTGCACAGGAGGATAGAGAGGCATAGATAAATTACTATTGCCATTGGCTCTGAGGAGAAGTAAGGTTTGAACTGGTCCTAGGTAATACTTTCAGCAGCTTCAGAGCTGCTGTATAATTTAAATGAACTGGAGCTTTTGCTAAGGGACAGGCCAACTGTATCAGAACAAGATCTGAGAGAGGGGGTAAGGGGAACAGGGGTGGAAAGAGCAGGGGAAATCTCAGGTTCTAAGAGGGGGGAAGCACTCTCTATCCATGCCAAAAATATCAGTCTTGGCTGATGTACTAATGCTGGCACACTAGCTTTGCCCATCCTGGCTGTTGCTCTTAAAATGGCAGCAGCCAGGGACTGTTCTGAAGTTTCTCGCATGGCAGCGCAGCTGGCACATGGACTTTACGGGGCAGAGGGCGATTCCAGCACCCCTCCCAATTTGGCACCTGGAGCAGGTGTCCATCTCTTCCACCCCTAGTTATATTACTGGCCACTTTCCTAACCTGGCCCAGAGTAAGGGTCATTATTCTGACTTCATGCCAGCCATGTATTCCACTGCACTCAGGAAATGCTTAGCTGTCTGATTTAGGCAGTGTTAAACTACGATGCTACTACCCCTGGGAATGGACAGTTGCAAGCTTCTGAGAGAGGTTCTCTTCCCACTCATTTTATGCAGCCAGAATCTTTCAAACGTATTGAATAATATCATGCCTATCCTACAGCAATCAGTATATACCCTGCTGCTAGCTATTGTTTACCCTTATTTTAGCTGTGTAACTACAAATGTTATTATTGGCCATAAAATTCTCACTTCTTGGTGTTAGTGCATAAATATTTACATCTTTTTATTTCCGAATTTTCCATTTGTTAGAAACTGATAGGGAAGATTAAAATACTATACTGGAAAATGAAAGAATGAATGTTTGCCTGCAGATACATATGTGCACACATGTATTCTCAGCGTAAGTTTAAAAGAAAATGTTTCTTAATTAATGAGAGGTGTTAAAATGGGTTTAATTAAATTGTCTTTTAAGCAGTTCCTATTACATACTCATCTTTCAGTTGCATTTCATAAGTCAGAACTGATTCTCACTGCAAGCAAGTATTAAAGAAGTTTTAATAGTCTGGATAATTTTCAGAAGAAAATTAATTAAAGAAACCATTTTCCTGGTGGCTATCAATCTCATGGCTCTTCAAGCCCAAGCTAGAGGGTTGTTTTTTTTTTTCCTTCCAGCATCCTAATGCGCTACCTTCATACAAGAGAATAATCACAGTTTCATGCCCATGGCTTTTCAGGCATTGCATTTGAGGAGGCTGCATGGCTATTTTTATTGATAAGGCAAGAACTTAAAACCTCTCGACAAATCCTCCCGTTGCCCCCTTTTTTTCTCCTCAGCTGTCTGGCTAAAGAGGAAACTAGAAATCATTTTTCAACAAATTAAGTTCTGTGACTTCATTAGGCCTTTTCATTAAGTGGGATCTTGAGTTTTAATTAAATCTCAAACAAATAGCATTTGATCCTTCCAACAAAAACATACAACGTTCTTTACAATAAAAATTCTCCATGTCACCATTCTACCTTAATAGCTGTCTGGGCTACTAGTGAGACATGGTGGCATAACACATAGTATACCACTGAATAAAATTGAGGTCCTATACATCAGAATATCATATTTGTGATACTTTGAAAAGCATTTGAAATCTCCCATCAAATCATAGTTTAAATTGATACCTACTCCCATTAACATTTTGCTGTTATCCTGCACATGTCTTTTGAGAAGCATCCTGGGGCTACATTCCTGTTACAGGATAAAAAGTATCTCCTAAAGACCTCAGTAGGAATTGTTTCTGTCCTAGAAGGTAGGTTATTCCAGAACTACTATCGCAAAGTTTCTTGTGCCTTAGGTTGAGTCCCTGTCAGAGATAAGATTATGAAACAATTCTTGTTTCTTTGGGGGATACGGGTTGTAGGCACTTACAGTACTAGAAGCATCTGTAAAAGTCTTCTACTTGAATTGGGCTTAAAAAAGTTGAGTAGAAGTAATATTTTATGTCCATTCAAGCGCTCATTGGCACATCTACACAAGTAGCCTACTGTGCAGTTGACCACACAGTAAATGTCACAGTGTCTACATGTGCACGCCTATAAAACTAAATAAATTAATTTAGTTTTATAGGGATGCATGTGTAGACACAAACTAATAAACTCTGCATCATGTTAGTACTTGTAAATACTACCCTGCTGCAGAATTTTTTCATGTACATAGTAGCATGCTCGTGCTCCAGACTCAACTCTCTGCAGTGCATTGAGCCCAGGTGGAGCAGCCACAGGCTGGCAGGCTGACCCCTGAGGCCCCTGCCAGCTGGGGATGCTCCAGCCTGGTACAATGTGCTGCAGTCTGGGTGCAGCACCCAGGAGCTTCCTGGGAGCAGTAAATTGCAGAGCAATAAGAGCACTGTAGTGGCACATGGAGACATGCCTGGTTTTTTTCACTTTGCACCCATTCATGCCCCTGTGGATATCAATTACTCCTATAATCTTCACAGGATTTATTTATATATAGGAATAGGTGCTGGTCACAGGGCCTTATACTTAGTGATGACTTTATATCAAATTTTTCTTTATATCAACTTTTCTGTCACTTGTTGGCAACATCTGTAAAAAAAAAAATGCTTTCAAATATCTGAGTTATGCAGCTTTACAGCAAAGTCATGACCTAATGCATGACTTAAATTTAGCAGAGCTTAACAATTTCTTCAGGTCAGTTATTTCCTATTTGATTGACTGTGCTAATTTTTGCAGGCCAGTTAATAGTTACATTTGGTTCCTATATTTCATTGCTTAGATAATCTGTACACTACAGGATGCAGAGAAAGAAGGGTTTTTAAAAAAGATAATAATAGATAAAAGACATGCTTTACCTCTCCACTTCTGTGGGTTAACACCATTAACTTCAGTCCATCCTGATTAATACTAGGGTAAGAAATATCTGTTTAATACTTGCCTACTATACCTACCTTTTATATACCACTTTTCATTTGTTAAGCTGAAAGTACTCTAAAGGGAAATATAGCATTCCCAGATGGCCCCAGTTCCAAATATTCAGAGCAGCTAGTCTTCTTTCCTTATAAGGATTTCTCTTGTCACTCTCCTCAAAGTGACTCTTCACAGTACCCTGTTTATTGAGAAATTGTTTATACTGGCTATGTCTACATGAGATGCTTTACTGTACCATTGTCTCATCTACTGTGCAGTAAGTGTGTCTGTCAACAAATGTGCATGCTTATTGCGTAGGAAAAATGCTTAATCATGATAAAGTTTGCTATCTGCAAATGCAGGTAGAAAATTTAAGTGCAATAAGTAATTCCACAGTAATGCACATGTAGACATGGCCTGGCACCAAATTTGCTGCTGGGTCTGCTCAGCCACCAGGGTGCTGGCTGGAAGCCAGCCCCAGGCCTCCTGGTTAGGAGCCTCTCCTGCTCCAGGGCTGAGCTGTCTCATTAGCAGACCCTGCCTCCGGGCTATAAAAGCCTGCAGCTGTCTTGTGCCTTACGGCACACATCACATTCCAGGCTCTGTGTGTGAGGGCACTCCAGACTCTGTATGTCCCCCTCCCGCTAGGCAGGCCAAAACCCAGCTGTGCCTCTCTCTGTAGAGCCCTGTGCTGCTGCCTGGCCCTGCACAGCTTTGCAGCTGCTAGGTACTACTATCAAGCCATGTGGGTGCACAAGAGTTGCTGCAGGCTCCTGCAGCCCCTGGCCAGTCTGTAAACACCCTGGACTGCCAGGCTGCTTCTGGTAGCAAGTCAACTAGCACCTGCCTGCTGCACATCACCAGAAAACTGCCATGTCCCTGCAGCTGCTGTGGGACATATCCTCTGTTGTGCAGCTGCCAGTCCCTTGCTGTGCTTCTGCACTGGATGACTGGCAACAGAGGGACAGCCACACAGGGGCCCAGAGAGCCAGTATAGGATCCATGATGGCCTTGTCCTTCCCATCCAGGCCCAGCCCCACCCACCTTTGCACACCTGTGGCCTCCATCTGGAACCCCAGCTGAAGCCAGGAGGAAGGTAGTGACCTCGTGGCACACTATTGTGACAGAGATGCAGCACCAATTTGAGCAGGGCGCATGCTTGAACATCTATATTTATGAAACCCTGTCAGGTGGAATGCAGGAGCGTAGGCACAACTGATTGGTGCAGCAGTGCCACATAAAGGTCAAGGGCTTTCAGGCACAGTGGGTGGCTGTAACTGACCACAATCATTGGTCCAGCCATACCCATAAGACCATGCCCTTTATGTGACAGCAGACCCATATTTTCGTCTCCCAGGACCTAGGCCACAATCATCCAGTTCTTACTAGCATGGGTGGCTGGCCTGAGCCCCTGACCCCGCCAATGACATGTGACTCTCCTTGGGCATTTGGCATCCCATCCCCCACAGTTCTGCAGCTGCACAGTCCACCAGAACCATGGGAAGCCCTGGCCAGTGCCTGCCACAGCAGCTTCATAGTTCCAGATCCCACCATGAGGTATGGCCAGCCATGTCACTGCCAGCCATCAGCAGCACCAGCTTCTCCCCAGTGGGGAGCCCTGACTGGACACCTACAGGCTGTGCCCTTCAGGTCCTGGACCCTGGGCACAGCTGGACACTATCACTGATGGGGAGGACTGTGTCAAGTCACCAACCTCACCAGTCGTGGACATGAGGTAAGCCTCTGGGGGCAGGGCCCTCCCCATCCCTGCCTGTAGCCTCAACCGTGGCCCTACCCCCCTCTTCCTGCTTGGCCTGCCTGCATTCCCCTGGCTCCAGGTTCATCCCCACAGCACACAGACAAGTGGGACACAGTGCACAACTTTACTGAGCAGCCCATGCCTCTGTGGCTGGGTGGGCATGTGCTCTTATACCCCAAGGAAGGCATCAGTGCTAGCAGCGATGCTTTCCTGGGCAGAGTGGTGGAGGTTGCAGGGCAGCCTGGACTTGCCTCCCACACCACTGTAGTTCAGGATCCCAACCAGGTGTAAAGATGTGCAGGGCATAGTGGGCCAGGCACCCCTCAGCCTGCACAAACAGATCATTACACACAGCAGGGGCACAGCAGAGATGCAGCAGAGGTCTGGCTCCAGATGCCTCCCTAGAAAAGCCTCCTTCAGGGAGGGTGGGGACATGGCCAGATCCTCATCTCAGTTGTCCAGGAACCCTATGCACCTCTATCCTGGGTGCTGTGGGCTGGGTGGCATTGCAGCAAAGCAGTTGGTCTGCAGGGGGAGAGTGGGTCTGGAGCCACAGAAGCAGGTGCTGCCAAGAGCTTGGCCAGTCCTTCTCTGGGGATTGGCTGGGGGAGGCAGGATGTTTGTGGCCAACACCCAGTGGCCTTCCAGCCCCAGGGGCCTGCCAGGCGCAGGAGACCAGAATGGGGCTCTGCTGGTGACTGCCTAGGTCTGGGCCTGCCCAGCCAACTGACTATGGTCCCTGGCCACATGTACATGTCCAACGTACATGGGCAATGATCCAGGCAGTGTATGGCCCCTGATCTTATCTCTGAAATGTTGCAAGCTCACAAAAGGCTTCTGTCTCCTGGCTCTGCAGATCCAGCATCTGGACATGAGGGAGAGGACACAGCAGTGAGCAGGAATGCTGAGCCAGGGATGCCACCATCAAGCACCGGTGTCCTCCAGATGCCCCAGATGTGTACGCAGGATTGGCTTCAACTGTTCAGGCCTCAAAAAATAGTTCTCCCTGTGCCTTGCAGATATTATGCAACACACGCTGTGATGATGACCCATGGAAGGTTGTCCTCAGTCACCTCACGGTGAGTGGTAGTGATGCAGGTGCAGCCTGGTCGAAATATTCATCTCACTAATTTTCCAAAGTCCTTTATAGATCTGTCCTTTTTTTGTCTTTGGTATTGATATGCAACTCAATGCAATTGCATGCTTCTGACTATGACATTTTAAACTGTTTCATAGCTATCGGGTAAGGTAGGCTTTCACAGTGCCTTTGCCTGGTACATTTTTATCCCATAGCACTACATGATGTTTCATTGATCTTTAAAGGTATTTCTTTTGTTGTATTTTTAACTGTCTACTTTTACAAAC
>JAGPOW010000304.1:31855892-31870575 GCA_030014935.1 Caiman crocodilus
GACTTTTTGTCTTTGTAGCCAAACACTAATCTGTTGTGATTAATTTGTGCAACTTCAGTGATTGTCACTAAGAGTGCATCCAGATGATCATACGCATGTAGTTTTCAGCACCGCAAACTTGTATGTGGTGCTGCAAAATGCACGTGCTGCACAGGTAGGCATTCACAAGACTGCTAATTAGTAGGCAGTGGGGTTTTTTTGTTTTTTTGTTTTTACACCAGGATTGCTCAATGTCAGAAAAAAAACATGGCAGAAAAAAGTGGGGCAGCATATGGGGCGGCAGAGCACACCACCTGAAACTGGAGCCTGGCTGGCCAGAGCACACTCTGACTTCTGGCCAGGCTCTCTGTACTTGGATTGTCACTGCAGCAGCTGCAGAAGGCCCCCAGAACCCCAGGTAAGGCTGCCAAGGCCAGCTCAGGTGCTGCTGGCCCCAGCCTCCCCTACTTCACCCAGAGCATTTTTCCCCATGCGAATTTCAAGTGCAGGGTCATGCGCTGGAACAAATAGCAGTAGCATGAATTTGTGCCTCTGCTTCTTTTCCCATGGCAACCATATGCCCTGCTCACCAGTACGCACCCTAGGAGTTTGTATCTTTTTATGGAAGGTAGAAAACAATACAAAAACACACAAAAATGTCTAGAATCCATTTACAAGTAAAATAAAATAAAATAAAAAAACCCCATGTCACAAGATTTCACTTGCTATCAGATTAATTGTCATATATTCCTTAATAGAAAACCCTCCAAAGCTCGCGGACACAAATGATGGGAGAAACATATGGTGGCCTTTCATGTTTCTCAGCCTATTGATGGGTGTTGTGAACTTTTTATAAATTAATCGAAATAAATTATTCATTTATCTTGTAAAGCAGAGGCAGAATACCAGCTTAATAAGGTTCTGGTACATTTCAGATGTCTTTTTTGTCATGCCTTGACCTTTTACAATAAAGGTAAACATAAAAAAATGATAGTAACTAATAGGATAAATTGAGATCCAACCAAAATGAGTTTGAAACGTTTGCATAAACCAAGTGCCTAACTCAAGGGAATCTGTTTTCTCTGATAGTGATAGAAGACCAAAAGGTAATGAAGAACAGTCTGCAGGCCATCCTAGACAGTGTGGGGCAAAGACTCCTATTTGATGCTGGCAGTGCTGGTTTTGCAGTGATCAAGTCTACAAGAATCTTTACTCAAGAAGGACAGACCATTCTGGAGGTCCTGACCCTTTCTGAAGAGTCAAAGGTGGTCTTTACTTTTTTTGGTGTACCTATACCTAAGGAGTTAAGTAGACAGAGATTGTATGTTGCTCGATGACTGGCCCTGTAGTCTTTTTTTCTATTAAAAAACTAAACTACTTAAGAAAAAGCATCATTTTTACAGGCAAGGCAATCTGTCTCACAGTCCCAGTTATGTTTATTGTTATAATTTCCCCCCTCCCCCTGAAAAGAGGGAGTAGTTCATATCTCTTAATCTTCAGGATACCAAGTTTTATGTATGTAATAAAAAACCACAAAAGGAGTATCTGAAGCTTGTATTTTGTCAAAATCACCATCAGTATAAGGCCTTACCCATCAGACTGTTGACTCCTCTACAATGGTGCCAGTGAATCAAAATAATTGCATTACACTTGGGAAGAAACCAAGGTTTTAGATTACCCTTTCATGGATGATGGCTAGAAGGAAAGTCTTCTCTGTAAGTTCCCAAGGCCATCTGATAATAGTCTAGGACTTCAACCTTAAAGACATGATCTCGTAATTGAACTTCACTTAAGTTCATTGGGGTGATCCTAGGGCAAGGTTGAACTAATGAGACAGGAAGAGTGGGTCTCCCTAGGATTATTATAACACATTGCAGCACAGTTCAGGTGTCCTTGTCAGCATCATTAAAAATGTGTCCATCTCAGACATTTGTAAGGTAACCACCTGGAGCTCAACTCTCAGGTTTACAAGGCATTGCACAGTTTCTGGAGCCTCCATCTCTGATACAAAGCAGTGCTGCAATCACTATTGACCTGAGGCTTTCAAGAGTCTAGGACTTTAACTTTACTACCAAGCATAGGCCCTGAGATGGTGCAGAGGCATTTGGAGGAACTGGATGCGTATAAGTCGGCAGGCTCGGATGAGCTCCATCCGAGGGTACTGAAGGCACTGGCTGACATCATTGCACAGCCACTGACGGGAATATTTGAATGCTCATGGCACACGGGCCAGGTCCCGGAGGACAGGAAAAGGGCCAATGTGCTCCCCATTTTCAAGAAGAAGAGGAAGGAGGACCCAAGCAACTATAGGCCAGTCAGTCTCACCTCCATCCTTTGCAAAGACTTTGAAAAAATTATTAAGTCTCACATTTGTGAGAGCCCAGCAGGAAAAATTATGCTGAGGGGAAACCAGCATGGGTTCATAGCAGGTAGATCATGCCTGTCTAATCTAGTCTCTTTTTATGACCAGGTTACAAAACACCTGGACGCAGGAGTAGAGGTTGACGTCGTTTACTTAGACTTCAGGAAGGCCTTCGATACGGTATCCCACACCATACTGGTGAACAAGTTAAGAGGCTGTGACTTGGATGGCTACACAGTCCAGTGGGTGGTGAATTGGCTAGAAGGTCATACCCAGAGAGTCATAGTAGATGTCCAAGAGTGGATGGGTCGCTATCAACCTGGAAGGGTGTGAGCAGTGGAGTCCCGTAGGGCTCAGTCCTTGAACCGATACTCTTCAATCAGCAACTTGGATGAGGGAGTGAAGTGTACTCTGTCCAAGTTTGCAGATGACAGAAAACTGTGGGGAGAAGTGCACATGCTGGAGGGCAGGGAACAACTACTAGCAGACCTGGAAAGGTTGGACATATGGGCACAAAGCAACAGAATGCAATTCAACAAGGAGAAATGCAAAGTGCTGCATCTAGGGAGGTAAAATGTCCAGCATACCTACTGCCTAGGAAATGACCTGCTTGGAGGCATGGAAGTGGAAAGGGATCTTGGAGTCCTAGTGGACTCCAAGATGAACACGAGTCATCAGTGTGATGAAGTCATCAGAAAAACTAATGGCACTTTATCGAGCATTAGCAGATGCATGACAAACAGAACCAGGGAGGTGATACTTCCCCTCTATCGGGCGCTGGTCAGACCGAAGTTGGAGTACTGCGTGCAATTTTGGGTGCTGCACTTCAAGAGGGATGTGGATAATCTGGAGAGGGTCCAGAGAAGGGCCATGCATATGGTTAAGGGCTTGCAGGCCAAGCCCTGTGGGGAGAGACTAGGACCTGGACCTCTTCAGCCTTCGCAAGAGAAGATTGAGAGGCGACCTTGTGACTGCCTATAAGTTCATCACGGGGGCACAGAAGGGAATTGATGAGGCTTTACTCACCAAAGTGCCCCTAGGGGTACAAGAAATAATGGCCATAAGCTAGCAGAGAGCAGATTTAGACTAGACATTAGGAAGAACTTCTTCACAGTTAGAGTGGCCAAGGTTTGGAAAGGGCTCCCAAGGGAGGTGGTGCTCTCCCCTCCCCTCCCCTGGGGGTCTTCAAGAGGAGGTTAGATAGGCATCTAGCTGGGGTCCTCTAAACCCAGCACTCTTTCCTGCCTATGCAGGGGGTTGGACTCGATGATCTACTGAGGTCCTTTGCAACTCTAACGTCTATGAATCTATGAAGAGGGTAAATAATAGAGTTCAAAATACAAAAGCTGTGATAAGACAATGAGAGGATGCTAAGAATGCACTGAAGTGTATATGTTTGAGAGATATGTCTCAAAGATACTTGAGTTATATCAGAAAAAAAAACAAATCTTTCTACTTTCCAGAATCTTTGTATCTACTTGATTTTTTCCTTTAATGTTCATATTTCCTTTTCTTATTTGATTAATTCATTTTGACAGAATGTTCTCTATGACTGAATGTTTTCTTAAACCCTCTCACTCAAAAATGACCTCTCAGATTTCAGTAATTTGTCATGAACAACACAAAATGAGGGAAAAAAAAGCTGAATTTGTTGCTGAGAGCTTCTTGGATATCACATTTCAGAGTCTGATGCAATTTGAAGTGTCCCAGGGACCCCTGAAAATTGTTATTTAAAATGGAAAGACCAACTTAACCTGAACTTGAGCTCCAGTAATGATGCCATTCTAATAAAGCTTTTACTGGAACAGAATGACATTTCAAACTTTTTCTAATATAATAATATCTTAATTGTTAAGATGAGAGCTTAGTCCAGGAGCAAAAATCCTCTGTATCTTTGGACTTTCTCTTTTTACTTATGGTATGTGAATCGAGAATAAGTCCATTGAAATCAAAGGAGTTGCAACAATGCAAGAAGAATCAAGACCACAAATGCTATGTGCTGTGAAACTTCAGGGGTTAACTTTAATTACTCTAGAGAAATTTCAAACCTCCTTTTCCCAAATTGTGTACTTTGGAACACCGCCTCAGGTTTGAACCCAAAGCCTTAGCCTGACCAGCACAACTCTGTGCTCCTACCCATCTTCCTATAGTTGTAGCTAGAGGCTGGATGGGGCCTGACTAGTGCCTAAAGCCTCTAACAACACCTGAGACTGCCTATTCCATGATAATTGAGAGCCTGACTTCTGTTTCCTGATCTTCCACTCTTCTTGTATCAAATCGGGATAACAGGGCTCTATCTAAAATCTGCACTTCTGTTAATTCTGTCCGTTTTCTGACCTTTTGGTTTTCTGACTTGGTTTGTCCCTGGGCTTTGGCTGCTCTTTCTGACTTTGACTTGTACCCAAATACAGAAATCTTGAACCTTGATTATCCCACAGGCCTGGCTGCCCATGTCCTTGTACTGACACTTCCATTTTTAACTCTATCCAGCTTGACTGCTGAAACGTTTTAGAACATTTTAAGACTGTCATTCATACCAGCCATTACTTCTGTAACTATTGATAGTGGGGAAGATCCATCTTGATGGATCAGACTTGTTAGCTAAGGTGCTGAGACTCACTCCTTCCATTTGTGATTACATACATGTTATTCAAGCCTTGTGCTACAGTGATCTCTATCTCAGTACAGTCTAACCCAGGGCTTTTACAATCTACCCACCAGGGAAGTCAGCAGGAGTCTTGCAGCAAAATGAAATTAGATTAAATGTCAAAAAAAGTCTTAACTGTAAGAACAATAGGACAATGAAACAAGCTGTGCAAGAAAGTTGTAGAATATGCTTTACTGTAGGTTTTCAAGTGAAGGTTGGTTAAGTATTTGTTTGGAACTGTTCAGGAATAGAACATTCTGTTTTGGGGCAACAGATTGGACAAGATGACCCTCTATGTTCCTCCCAACTGTGATTTTAGGCCTGCATTAGAAAGTCTGGATCTACTGACTTTTTAAGGTATATTTTCCTTAATAAAGCCCACAGCACACAGCGGCTGCATGTATGTGAGACACTGACTGAGCAGTAGCTTGTTACTACTGCGCAGTAGCATTGCATGGCACAAAGTGTGATATTAGTGAAAAAGTCATTCAGCGAAGCTAATGTGCAGTAGCTCCAATTACTGGGCAGTCATTTAGTGTTCTGAAGGCAAGTACTAAATGACTACACAGTAATAACTGTGCCATCAGGGTCTTATGTAGACATGGCCGTTGAGCGCATCTGCACGTGCAATTAAAGTACTTGAATAAACTGTGGTGCATTTCACACTGGAGTTATTGCTCTGTTGTGCAACGTTTACATGTGCACCTAGGACTGCAGAACACTGAGATGGAGTGGTGCAGCATAGGCTGGCAGGGGGCCCAGGAGGTCAGTCTTCCAGTCCATGCTCTGCCCTGGCTTAATGTGCTGCAGAGGGGCTAGCTGAGGCATGAGGGTGCTATGGAGCAGGGCTAGCTGGAAGGCAGTGCTTGCACTGTTGTAACCTCATGTCCCAGCCAGCACCAGTCACCATCTACATGTGCACTGTGGTGTGGTAAAGAACTCCGTCATGTATTGCGCAGTACTGTCCTATAGCAGACTTAATTAGTTTACTCTGGCCTAATAGCACCACACATGTAGATGGTGATGCTTTACTGTGGAGCTAAGTAGTCAACTCCTTAGTAAAGCACATTTGTAGATGTTTCCACAGTTTCTTTGTTCGTAATTGGGAAGATTTTCATCCATCAGCTCATTTGGAACCTGACCCTTTGGATGTACAGACTATTTTTGTAGAAAGCAGTCCATGATAACTAGCTGCTAAAGCAAAGTCAGGAAATTATTAGCTTCTCCTTTGATGCAATGTGCTTCATAGATTTACTGTGTGGCAGGGGAAACAAAGCAATTTTCTCCTCATATCTCAATTAACCTGGTTGTAAAATCACAGTCAGAAAAAAGGCCCCAGAAAGAAATCAGAAAAAGCAAGGTTTCTTCTTGTCAGAATGTACTGATGTATCAAGATGGAAATATTCTATAACTTTGGAGAAGTGTCTCTGGAAGTAAAGCTGCTTCTTAAGAAGTATTCAGAACTGCCATTCTACCATAAATCTCCCTAATTTCCTGCCAGTTCCCCCTGAAGTCTCTTCTTGTGCTACAAAGACAAGCAATTTCAGGACCTCTGGGCCTGGAGCAGTTGGCCAGAAATACTATTCCAGGGGCAGGATCCCAGGACTTCCCAGTTTCATGCTTGATCCCCACCCTTCAGTGGCAAGGAACTGATTAGTTAAAATATGCACAAGTGCTTCCAAAAGGTGACCCACCCTCCATACAGGAGAAGAAGGCAGGGAAAAAAGTTTGCAATGTCCCTGCTAATCTGAAAGGGATGAAAATTCCTGGTCCCACATCTGGTGACTTGTTAGGTAATCACCATGTGAGCAAGACTTGTGAAACACATCTAAAATGGACAGTTTTCTATACTGCCTCAAATTACTGATCTGCTGATTCTAATGTCCTTTTGTCAGTGGGCACCAGTTTCTGATGCATCAAAGGAAAGTGGGGGAAAGGGAGAGGGGAGGGAGGCCAATTGTGTCTTGGGGAAAACAATTTTTTTCTGACTTGCCTGAGACAGGCTAGAGCCCTGAATGTATTTAAAGTCAGTGCATTAATGTTGAATTCTGAGTGTTATGAGCATGATGGGAGCAAGTGTTACTCTCTTAATAGCCCTTAAAGAGAGTGAATAAACAGAGGGAATCGCAGAGTCACAGACTTGAAAACCAAAAGTGACAACCCTCATAATTTCAGAAGGCATTTTATCTATTTAATCTAATCTCACTTTAAAGATTCTGACCACCAATTTGGAATTGACCACCTCTGGTGGTAGATATTCTAATATTTCATAACCCTCAAAGTATGGAAGATTAATTCAAGGTTGAATTCATCTAACTTCAACTTCCAGTCTTTGAATCTTATGATTTTTTTCACAAGGTTGAAAAATCCAATGGACATCTTTTCCATACAAAAGTATTTGCATATGTTGATCAAATCATCTCTCAACCTTCTGTTCAATAAGCTAAATAGGTTGAGATTCTTAAGTTTACATGTCAAGCCTTGTTTCAAGCCTCCGGATCATATTTTGTAGGACTTCTTTTAACTTGCTCATCCTTTTTAAACACTGACCCCTCCACCCGCCATGGTGGATAAAATGCACAATTGTTAGTATTATCAAAATTACATAGAAAGGCAAGATTATATTCCTGCTGCTTTGTATTCATTCAAAGATCATCTTAGACATTTTTGTATAACATTCCACTCAGAGCTCAAGTCAGTATGGTTATTTATAATGATCCTTAAATCTCCTATCATTCATTACTATTTCAGACAGAGACTCTCTTCCCATAGCTATAACTTGCATTATTTGTTTCTGGAAATATTACTTTGCATGTAACTGTAGTAAACATGTTTTGCTAGATAATGCTTATTTGACTGTTATGTTCAGATCACACTACCCTCCCCATTATTTCCCATTCCACCCACATGCAAACTTTACTAGTAAAAATGTTATAGTGTCACCTGGATCATTATATTGAAAATAGGAAGGACCATAATCCAGTCCTGCTAGAAACAGAGCTCATCCATTTTTCCTATTAACAACTACATTCTGACATCTGGGATTGAGGGCTAAGATGATGGACATGTGGAAAGTTTTATGCATTTCAGGTGACAGTCCTCTTCCCGAAGGAAGCCAAGGACCTCAGGCCACCATGTACTTAGTGCCTCTGCTCCAGCTCACATGGGTTCTGCTAATTCTTTCTAATTCACTTTTTTAATAAGTTCGGGGTTATGGTACTAAATCAAATGCCATGGAGAAATCCATGTATACAATACTAGTCCATTTATTACTAGTCCTTGAAGGCAATACCAGCCTGTAAGAACTCGGCTTGTAGTCTTGTCATAAAAAAGATTTCAGGTTCATTTGACAAAACTTATGTGAGAATCTGAGGACTAGCAATAAATAATGTTTTTAACTTCTAATTCTTTTTGATAAAACCCTAAATTAACTCATGCCGTTACAATGCCTGGGATCAAGCTAAAGGGTCTAAATTTCTATGCATCATTCTTGTTATACTTTTAAAGTATTAGAACTACATTTTAACTCATCTAATTCTGTGACATTTCCCTGATTTTTTCAAGGCTTTTTAAACAGTAACAGAGATTTCCTGGGCTAGTTAATATAAGACTTTTTGGAATAAATTATCTAGGACTGTTGATTTGAAAATATTTTATTTTAGTAGCTGCTGTAAAATACCTTGGACCTTCTTTTGTAATAAATAACCAACTTTCTATTCTATCTGCAACATTCTATGATGTAGATGTATTCATCCACTCTTTTCCAAATATTAACAGAAATAGCCTTTGCAAATGCTTTTTCTTCATCATTATTTCTAGTTGTGTTACTTGTATCTAGCAATGGATATATATCTAACCTATGATTTTGAGGTTCCTAATATATTTAGATTGCCTTTTTATTTATTTAACTCAACTTGTCATTGATATTTCCTTGATCCTTCCTTCCTTTATCACTTACCTACCATTTTAACTGGTGCCTATGGGCACCTGTACACAAGCACGGAGGCTCCTCCAATGTGCTGGAATTCGGTTAATCAAGCCTGAAGGAGCTTGGCAGTTACTGAGTTCCATAGGGATGCCAATACATGAAACATGGTGGCACTTTAATTAAAGCAATACATGAAACATGGTGGCACTTTAATTAAAGCAGGTCTCAGAGCCGCTCCAATTAACGCCCCCCCCCCCACACATCCTACCCCTGGAGCATGTGTAAAAGTGCTCTTATATTCATTACCCTTTATATGGTTTTTCTTCCATTCTTCATATATTGATTTTTTTCTGCTGTATCCATGGTTCCACATCTTCTTTTCAGTTCTGGGGATTCATGGCCAGTGTAATTTTCTTTTCCATCCACCGATTCATATGAGATGCACACGTTTATCAGATATCTCTGTTGTGCCTGTGAAAACATGGCAGTTTGTGCAGTCAGTAGGGTATCCTTGAATAAATCCCCAATTTTGTTAAGGTTTCCCATTCTGTTTCCAATCAGTTATGCCACCCACCACTTCAAGCTAAATGGAAATAAGCAAATTTCGAAATATCGAAATCATCCATGAAATGGAATTACTTTTTTCACAGATCTGTAGTGAAAAAGCAAGATGTTATTGAAAACTGGCAGCCCCATCAAAATTGAGTTTTTTCTGTGCATAGTGCTTAATTAAATAATAAAGCAATACAGCACTAGTAGATATGATCTGCTACAACCTCACAGAGAAACAGCTTTTAGATAAGCTCCTCTGAGAGTTGTGCTTCTAAATCACTTAAGTGCTTTCTGAAAATCCTGCTGCAATATCATGGCCTAGTTTTGCAAAGTACTGAATTCCCCATTAATGGCTCAAACAAGAGGCAATACATGTCTTGCAAGCACTGTGACTTTTAAAGAATATTTCCTGCTAAAGAGAGATGCCTTATCTCAGGTATGACAACATAAACTGGCAAGGAAAAAGTCAATAACAAGTCAAAAGTATCAGGCTCTTTGTGGTTAATCTTTACTGAGTTTATTTTCAATGTGTTTTCCATAAGACTGATTAATTTTGACAGAAGAAAAAAATGCTTTCCATATATATAGGCATCCACACAGGATACGACTGTCTTTCAATATTGTGACGGGTACATCAGCTACTGTGGTCCCTAGGTGAAGAATTGAAATATGAGAAATAAAGGCCAGGAAGGGTCAAAAGCTAAGTATGATAGCAATGTGTTAGATATTGCACAATGTATTTATAGACCATTAACAAGTAAATGGAACATGACAAATCAATAGAAGATCCTATAAAAACAAAAAAAGGACAAAAAGAAAACGTTGTTATTTAAAGAATGCTCTTGTTATTGTGCTACTGTAATCTCCAACAAATATGTACCCCAGGGAGCCATCAATTTGCTTTACTGCCTTTATTATAAACTACCTGCACCATGCTAAGTGAGGACTATTAACTTTGTGACATATTTAATTCCTTTCTTTCCTTCCCTACACTTCCTAGCTAAGCTCAAATTCTCCCGTTTCTTCATGTCTAGTGTTCCTTAAATCCTCTCTTTTCTTTCTGAGATAGTTCTAAGATTTTTGTCATTATCTCTTATCTTTACTAGTGTCATGCCTAGAACCACCATTTATTCTGTAAGAAATGCTGCAACCAACCTTCTTTGATCACAGTTCCTTACTGACCTCTCCTCTTCACAAATCTCTACCTGGTCCCTGTTATCTGTCCATCTACTGTGGTGCCTTTCACCATGATGTCTCAATGTCTGCCAACAGCTAATAACTATAATCATAGTTGCCCACTAGCTTAATGTTTCTTCCTAATTTCTTCAAAGCAGCTAATAGTGTATGTAGAGTTTTTCCATGACAAATATTTAGTTACACCTCTGTCTCTCTCATTCTACTGTTCTTGCTTTCACGTCTTCCTTTTCGCCTACATTTCTTCTTCTTCCTTTCACTCCTTTTCTCTTCCTCTTTAGTGGCTAGAGATATTTCTGTGAGAAAGTTAAGTTGAAGAAGTTATTTTTGTACTGTGAGATGCGATCTAGGGCTGTAATGAGATCTAGGTCTGTAATCTTTTTCCTGAAGAAGCCTTGTGTGTCTGAATCTGGTGCATGAGGAATTAAGCTGATGGAGAGACCGTCCTTTTGTGAAAAGAACCATCTGTATCTTGGGCCTTAAAGATGAACTCCGAGACCTTGAGTTTATGCTGGTGTACTATTGGAAACCAGTGGAGTAAGTAGCACATTGTGGTGATCTAGACTTGCAAGAGGCAGGCTGTTGCATTCTTGACTAATAATAACATTTCAAGGTTGAATGCTCCTACCTGGATGTAGTGAGATACAACATTCCTATCACATCAAGTTCAAGGTTTTTGTCCTTGTTATCAAGGCTGTCCCACGACTCTGCTCCTTTTTATATATATCTGTTATCCCCTTTCTTTGCCTCTCATCCTTTCCACTCTACCAGCGAAGCAATCCTTGACTCCCCTTTAGTTTCTTCCCTCGCAAATTGCCTTAATATCATCTTCCATGTTGTCCCTTACACATGGAATATACGGGTTTAAAAATGCTCCCAGACTTGAATGATAGTATTTTACAGTCATTTTACATTAGTTTAAATGTCTGCACAGATACAAGACAATGGTGAATTAGACCAGATGTTTGCAGCCCATTCCCAGCCTAGTATAATTTTGACTATGACAATAAGCAACCGATATTTTCTTCATGTTAACACCCTTATGCATATGTAATAGAGTAGTTATATAATTGGTCCTCTTACTTCCAACTACCTTCTCCAAATCCAGAAGAAGCTGAATTAATTACCTCTTTTATTTAAATGCTCACTTCTTCTGGTTTAATTATATCATTATTTAGCACAAGGCATTGCTCTCCACCAATACATTTCAAATGCTTTAAGGAGCCTGATAAATATTATTGCCTTGTTTTGCAGATGGAGGAACTGAAACAAAGAGAAAAGTTAAAGACCAGCTTTCTCAAACTTAGGTATCTAATATTAGGTGCAAAAACCTGTTGTTAGATTTCTAAAGAAATGGCCTAATTTTCAGGCATGCTGATCATTCCCTTCAGTGGGGGAAGGAGGAAAAGATTGCCTGATTAAAAGGGATAAAGAAGTCTCACAATCTGCCCCTCAGTCTCTGTCACTCTGTCATATATTGTTATATATATAGGTATTCTTTGTGGTGCTGTGTTGCTTAATTCTGTGGAGCATTTTGGACTACAGTTTATGCTTTACACTATAAAGCTGTCTTGCATTATTCCTATTCTTGTGTAGTTTGTGGTGCTATTTCAATGCTTTCATAAAAAAATAAACAAAAAAAAAGAAATGCTGACATCAGCTTTTGTTTAACTGTGGCATTGTGGTTGTGCCATGCCAAGTAATGAAACTCCCATTTTTGCTGGGAAAGTAAACACAACAATTTAATGCTGGTCCAACGTTGTCAATGTGAGATAGTACTGAAAAAATCATAATGCTGTTATTGCTCCTTGCCTAGTAAATTAGGGTTATCCTGTAATAATATGCTCCACAGTACAATATTTCCTTCCTCTTTTTTCCTAATGACAAGGTGTTTGATAAAAGGGAAAAATAATTCAGAAAATGATGAGAAAAGCACCTGGAATACTCTCTCTGCTTCCAAGTTAATTTATTTTACTAAAAGTTAAATTTGTCTTGTGTCTATGGCATTGGCATCCAGTTACCTTACAGCTTCTAAAATTAAACCAATTCATTAAATCAAGTGCCTGTTGGGCTTTAAGTCACATCTGGGGTGGGAGAATAGAGTGGAGTCAGAAGGGCATGGTGCAGCAACATAGCCAAGGTGAAAACATAGGATCATGCTGGAGCTTCTGATCTCATCAAATAAGTTCAGCTAGTAGTCCCTTGCTGACATGTCCAAGATGAACTTCCATTATGTACGTCTTTTATCATGCTTTGTAGCCCTAAACCCATGAGCTCAGGTAAAAATTTCTGTCTTACCCTTTATGCCTAAATATTGCTTACCAAGCTGAGTAAGTGCCATTTTTGACACAGTCATGCACAGTTTGCCATTCTTTTACCCTGTTAGTGTGGTAACATCAGCCTCTACCTAGCTGCTGTGCATGCTCAGTAGGCTGTTCCTTGGTTGAGGACGTGGCTATGTTTGCATGTACCCTGGGTGTGTGTAAATCACGAAATAGTAGCAAAAAAACCCCAATAACCCAGGACTGGTGGAGTTTAAATACTGTTGGGGCTAAAACATGCAAGGACTGTTCTCCTCCTGTTTTCTTTCCAGGACTTATGCCTAATGCGCACATGTGCACAGCTGTCCAGGCATTGCACAGCCTATTAAGTATGTTCAGTGGCCCCGTGTATGCTTATGCACCCTGCATCCTCACTGCAGGGGTAGTTGAATCATGAACTGTGCTTATGTACTCAAAACACTACTTACACAGCTGGGTAAGTGCCATTTAGGTATATAGGCCACGTCCAGATGAGTGCAGATGTTTGGTTCCCTGGTGACATCTAGCAGTGGGACACCTCATGCCACTGTTACTTGTCCCTGGGGAATGCCTGTGCCATGCCTGTGCCATGCACCTGTGGGGGCCGAGAAATGCTGGCGGAATGGGGCTGCTGATGAAGTGGAATTGAGGCGCTAGACACACAGGTTGTTGGAAGCCAAAAAAGACTTTACTTACAGTCCTTAGGCTGTAGGCATGCTCCTTGAAGTTACAAACTCAAACAGGAACACAGGCACACAGAAGCTCACACTCATGCAGGGTATGGGGCGCCGGATGAATCCGGCAGGGAGTCGTTGTTGGTTGATCAGGCCTCCTTCATGGTTTGGAAATGCACGCTGGACCTCTCCTCATGCGTGTCTGAGCTCTCCTCTGGTTTGGGTGGGCATCGCCCAAGCCTCTTATTCGGTCAGTGAGCCAATTGCCGATTGACACGTATGCATAATTTAACGCGAGCCAATTACAAGCATGCACTCGCTGGTGCAGCTGGAAAGTTTCAGCGGGCTCTGATCTTGCACTGAGACTTTTTCCCACATTGCAAGGGAAATCCCTGTACCTGTGCTTGCGATGTGCTTAACACAGCTGTGCCGAGGCATTTTTTAACTGTTTTGTACAGACAGCACCCTTTGGCATTTTTAAAGATTTCATAGACATTAGGGCTAGAAGAGACCTTGGAAGATCATCAAGTCCAGCCCCCTGCCGAAGGGCCAGGAAGTCAGCTGGGATCATAGGATCCCATCAAGATAAACATCCAAATATTTCTTGAAGGCATTTAAATTAGGTTCTTGAACCACCTCTGGCGGCAGTCTATTCCAGACCTTGGGGGCTTGGACAATAAAGAAGTTCTTCCCTATGTGTAGCCTGAAATGGGCACGGAGGAGTTTGCGACCAGCCTGTGGCAGGCTACCCCAGGTTGGGTAGGAGGGGCTGGGGTCAGCATAGCTTTTGGCCCCAGCAGCCTTACCTGGGGTTCTGGGAGTCAGGGAAGCTGCAGTTTGGAGCCTGGCTGGCAGCTGGAGTGTGGCCAGCCAGACTCTGGTTTTGGGAGGCAAGCACTGTCCTTCTTTTTTTTTGCATGAGTTTTTCCGACCCCTGGATCTTTAGGGGTCATAGTTTCATAGTTTCATAGTTTCATAGTGTCTAGAGTCGGAAGGGACCTGGGCAGATCATCTAGTCCGACCCCCTGCCTTGGCAGGAAAGAGCAC
>JAGPOW010000304.1:31870675-31887299 GCA_030014935.1 Caiman crocodilus
TGGTTGGGAGGTCTATAGTAGACTCCCACCGTTAAGTCCCTTTCCCCTTGATTGCCTTTTACTCTAACCCAGAGCACCTCAGAGCACCCTCCCTTGCTAGTTGACCAGGAGGTGTATTCCTCCTTGATGTAGAGTGCCACTCCCCCACCTTTCCTTCCTATCCTGTCCCTCCTGTATAGCCTATAGTCAATAAACTTCCTCAAACTTATTTGACAAGATCAGACCCATCTGCACTGCCATATACTCCACAGCCACTATCATCTGGATGCAGCCATAAAGAGCAATAATGCTATAACCTTCCCAACAATCATGAGGCCAACAGGTTGGGGATAATTCTGCACTGGTGAGTGCAGGGCAGATGCTGGGCCACTCCTAATTAGCTGCCAGACACATGCCCCCTCCCGTGCCAGTCCTTTGTCAGACACAGGCATGTCAGATGCATACAAGCAGTGGAGGCACTTGTACTCCCTGGGTCTGCACCCACTCACAAGACCTGTGGCCCTCCGTGTGTGGGCAAAGACTTAGGGAGCATGAGCAGACTGCAGGGGATGAGCAAGCACCCCTATCGTCATCAGACACTGTGCTAACTCTGCTCTGTGAGAGCTTGAGGGTGGGGCTGGCTGGGTCCTTGGCTGGAGCAGATAAGCATGGGCCAAGTTCCAGCAGGCCTCCCTGCAAGTGGGGATTAGCAGGGACCCACAAAGGAGTCTAGGATGCCAGAGGACAGTGAACTAACTTGATTCAATAAGGGTCTGGTACAGAAGTTGAATGCTCTAATTTGAATCATCTGATACCACATTGATCCAGGACTATTTTAGGCTGGGTGGTCACACCATTTTTACTTCAGACTATGTGCTGTGAACTTCTGTAGAGTTACGGATTTGGTTAGAATCACTTAGTCCAGATTATATGTAAAATCTGTACCTAGCCATAGAAATTCAGTGCACACCCCCAAGAATTACATCTATCCCAGTTTGAGAAACATTGCTTTAGAGGAATCTAGTTCCATAAGGGACAGAAGTTTGCTGAGAATGAGCTGTTGCTGGCTGAGAAAGTTCTACCCACAGAACTGCACACCAGAAAGTGCCCATCTATTCTCAGCCAAGATACAAGGGAGAAGCCAATGTCTTGGATAACCAGGTTCCTGGAGAGGAACCTTAAGTCATCAAATTCATATTCCTTCTGTAATGCATCTTGCCTCAGGAAGGTGAAATAACTACGGTTTTCTAACTGAGATGATTCTGTTAAGAAATTAACAGCAAAACCATGTTTGTACACAAAGGGAAAAAGACTGTTTAAAAGCCATGTAGAGCACAATAAATCACAGTTTCTGCTATATGGAGTAATACAATGTGAATGACCTTGTTGCCTTTTGAGATGGCCATTTGGCTTATTAGGGACATAATATATGTCACTGTTTAGCTTATTAGGGACATATTATATGTGCCTATGCTGTAGGCCTTTTCTTTGACAATATATGGAGTCTGTTGGGCACTTTTCTTTAGATGTTTTTTTTTTTTTCAGAAAGACAAAACAATACATAAATGAATACTGAACCTTAGGGAACCAACACTTGATAACTGAAGCAGGATACAAAGGTTTATGAAATTTCAGGCCACATAATGCTTCATTTATGAGTTGCCCCAATGAATGAAGTATGATTCAATATATGCATGGTAGAATCTGTGCTTCCATTTACTGACCCATGCAAAATGGTGGAAGATGTCAGCTTCTTTGGCTTGTGCAAATTGGTGGAAAAGCATTGATATTCCACAGATGCTTGCTCACTTCATAGCAATAGGACTTAGCTGAAGCACTGAAGTAATGTACACATGCCTAAGCCCAGTAACCACATTTTCCTGTTGCTGTGTAGCTCTTTTCTTTCTTGCTTTAGTGCTTGTGTTTGTTCTTTGGGTCAAGGACTATGTTTTTTTGCTCTGTGTTTTTTACAGTACCTTACACAGTCAGGTCCTCATCCATGAGGTTTTGAAGTGCTACTATAATACAAAACTATGTTGTTGTTGTTAATAATTGCAATAATAATAATAAAAACAAGTGTGATTTCTGAAACGTAGATTGTTAATTACCTCAGGCGGAGACAGTGTATTTGTTTTCAGCAAACGATCCTTATGCGCCTTCAGCTTCTGTTACATGGATAGACAATTATGGTGATGATAAACATTATTCAGTAGGGAATCAAATTATATAGGTCTTCCCTTCAAAACATTTTTTTTCGTATTTTCCTCTCCTTGCAACTTATCACTGAAGGTGCATTGTTGATACCTGAACAAACCAATAATAAAAAGGCAATACTAGTAACTTGAAATACAGTTGTTTAGCAACATGCAAAAGGCTGGCAAACCAATTGAAGGGAGCTGAAAGAAGACATATTTTTTGCATTTTTTTGTTATTCACAATTCAGCACTTGCCTGGCCATTAATGAACAAGAAAAATGTATAAGAGTGCAAGTGTGTGTGAATCCACAGGCATGCTAAGTACCATAATTAATCATTTCCACACTCAGTCACCCGCTCTGGCAATCCTGGTCACACACAAATTGGGCCTTCACTTGCCTAATTAATTTGATTGTAAAAATGTACCTAGTCTGTCTACAAAGATAAAAACAGAAGGATTAAAAATAAAAGCAAACACAAACGAGCAACTCAGCAGTAGCACAGCTTAGCCTTGAAAAATTTAATAAGAGTGTTTATTTTAAGCATGTGAGTTGTCCTAACAAATTCAGTAGGACTGCTCATGTGCCTGGAGCTAAGAATTTGTAATAGTTTTTGAGGATTAGGACCAAGTTTTATTACTGCAATTGGTATGTTCAATACTTAATTTCAATCTGTTCTGAAATTGGTCACTGTTTTTAGCCACCCACTATGCTTTTCTTCCCTTAATGACAGAGGTAATTGTTGTCCTGCAGGGTAATAGTTGTCAAAGGAAAAAAAAAAGAAAAGAAAAAGACATGCAGGCATACACACACACATTTTTCACCAGTTTGGGAGAGAGAATTAACAAAGATGTCATATTATATCTTTTATACAGAGAAAAATACTCTCCAAACAAATTATTTTGTGTGTGTGATTTCCCCCCCACAATTCAGTGAGCATTTTCCCTCTGAACAACTATCAGGTGATGTTTAATAGGGCAACAGATAATGCAGATTAATGTTCCCCCCTCCTTGCTTTTTATTTTAATCTTTCCAACTTGCTTACAATGTAGTTTGATGCTGCATAAACTTTGAAGAGCTTAGCTGCTAAAGTTGTTCTTAAAGCCACCTGCAAACACTTGGCATTGAGTAAGCTCCAGCTGGTGTTGATGGCATCTGAGATTATACTTTTTTTACTGCCCAACTGTATGCTGGTTATTGTTTTCTAGCCTTCCTTCTTTTTGTTTTCAACTTTTCTTTTGGACTGTTCAGAAACAGAGGTTGTTCTGGACTCAAATATTGGCTCTTCTTATCTCTTCTCATTGAAATATGGGCCCAGAAATGAATTCTTCATGTGGATTATTTATTTACCATTATGAGTTGAATCAAAATGCAGATCCAAGCTTAAAGAAGTTTAAAATTTTGGACAGGACCTGAGTTTTGTGCCAAGGCATCTTTAAGAAGTCTTCAGTTCTCTTATCTTCTGTTATTCTCTGGGTGGAGATATCTGAACTGTTTTTTTAAAAAAAATGCCTCTGTGTGTGTGGTATTAATTCAAAAAATTATTCCTGAGCACGACAACAGGTTTTGAGAGACAAAATGCCACGCACATAGGGATGTATCTCAGGATGAGATGATTCAGGTTTTCAAAGATGAGAGATTTAGAGATTTAGGCACAGCAAGAAAGGTCCGAAGAGTAGAAGAAAGAGTGGCTGATAAGTATAGGACTGCTATATAGAGAAGAGAAAATAAGCACTATAATGTTTTCTCAGAGGTAAAGCAATACAGTGATGCAAAAAAATCTTTATACTGCAGGCAAAACTGGTATTACAAAACCACAGGCAGTTCCAATGATTACTTGTAAAAGCATGTTTTCTAAGAACAGAGAAAAATACCTTTCAGCCTATCTGAAAAGTTAATGGCTTTACACTTCTATAAATGTTGAGCTCCTTTAGGGACATATGGTCTATTATAAAAACTGTTGGTAGGATGAAACAGTTTAAGCACAGGACTACACTGTCCTTCATGAAAATCAGCAAAAAGAAGCCAAGCAAATGGAAGTAGAATGTGAGAGAACTAGCATACAATGGGAATACTGATGTTACATTAATTTTAAAAAGAGATATTGCTTAAGTGGATTTTGTTATTGATGTTTTGAATCACCATTTCTTTATCAACACAAACATTTATAATGATAAGCTCTATGACTATTGGTCCAGTTTCATAATGAAGGATTACTATAGATAGTCTTGTTTGCAAGAAAAATGATGACACTGATTGTAACGTGGCCAAACTAATTTTTAAGACTGCTGAGGGATGAATGGTGAGTGACTGTTTTGAGAACCCCTAGAAATCAGCTGGGAGTCAAACTTCTGGTGAACTGGTTACATAATAATAGGGCCACCAGTATGCTGCACTAGCTCTGTGCATGCTAGCTACCAACGGGAAACAGTGTAGTGGTGTTAGTGGAGGTATGCGCATTTGAGATGTAGCTCTTATTAGCAGAAGCATAACAAAGCAGCAGGGTACCCAGGACAGTGGTGACTCCCAGCTGTCCCCTTGCCACTGATGTGATTGTGCAGTGGAAGGTGATATTTTTCTGCCTCTTGCCTCTTAAGTTGGTGCCTGAGGCCACTGCCCCGATCACCCTGCTCTAGTTACATTAGTGCAGCATTAGTATTCTGGTTTGGAACAGAGCAAGTGTAGAACATGTTTCAGCATCAGGCTGTCTTATGTCATATACATGTACTTTCCATGTGTTTGAGCATTCTCAAAAGTGCTTTCATGTTTGGTATTTTTTGAGGACAGGGGAGAGAGGGAAATCACAAATTTATTCTTTCTTATGGATTGAAACACTGAATATATACATATTTTAAAAAGCTGATTGAAGTGGGACTTGTCTCAAAACTGATGGTAGCTCTGGATGTTGTATGGTTATAAGGTTAGCCTTGTATCTGATTATCCAGAGCGGTAGGAGGGAATGGAGTAAATAAAGTCTGCAGATACTGAGAATCAGGAGTGAGGTTGAGAAGTCATGCCATCATCCAACAAGCTACATCAGTTATCTTGTACCATAGGAAAGTCCACTAGAAAGAAGCAATTTGTAAGTACAATATCAATCTGTGACTCTCTGGCTGCAGTTTCAGTTCCTCTTCAACAGTTCAAGCAGCTTGATAAACTGAATAATTTATCCCCCATTTTCGTAAGTAGCTTAGTTTTACTTTTTCTATTTTAACTTTTCTTTTTCTTAGCTAGACAATGCCATTTTTTATCTTCTGATGTTTAAGATGTGGTTGCATTCATGGATATGTTTATGAATGCCCATCAAGTTAACATACAGAAGGCAGCAGAAAGAAAGCTCATCCTCTAAACATGTAACCCATCTGCACAACATAATCTCTTAATAAGACTTAGCCCTGTGTACTCTATGTTTAAAAGTCTATGAAACTGAAAGCTGTTGTATTAAAAGTTGGTAATTGGAGCTGTCAGATTCAGAGTTTTTCTCTTATACCCTATGCTATAGATTGGCAAAAGGGGGTAGGGTATGCAGTGCCTCAGCAGCTCCATGGTAACTAGCCATGGGTGGTCTATTGTCTCCCTCCCTCCTCTCCTTAAGCTAAAGCTAAACCACAGTGATTTATTAGCTTTAGCTTTGCACTCACAGTTATTGTGGAGCTTCTTCTGATGTGTGGTAAAATCCATTTTCTTTTTACACTGTGTTAAACTGTTCTCAAGTTAGCAACTATTTTGGCAGGGAGGAATGGGCTAGCCACCAAAAAATAAATGAAACATAAGGAGAAATCCATACAGTTGGTTCTGAAGTTGTGGTTTGAATATGATGTAATTTCAATTCAGTATTAAAATAGGTCATGTGCTCTGAGTTATAGATCAGGTTGTTTGGTAGAATTCTTTCATTAGAATTTATAACCAAGAATTGTCTTTGTATACTAGTCACATGACTTATCTATCTCAGGATTTAATGTATTTCCACAGTAGTACTGAAACTAAACTAACTTTTGATTTGATAGCTGTATTGCTTTATTCCTACATTTGTTTGATATTATTAACAGTGGTTTACCTGTGGTGATGTGTGCTGATTATTTTCATAATCAATTTCAAAAGCATTTGTAAAATTTAGAATGAGTCATACTTTTTTCAATAAGCAATGGATGCAGAGGCTTTAAGCACCTGGGTGAATATTTTGTTGGTTGATCTGAAAGCCTTAATAGCTTCCTATAATTAGCTTTTGACACTATGCTCCATCAATGATCACATAACATTCTTCTGGAAGTGAGAAAAGTCCATATATATAGAAGAGACTGTGAAACAGATTTATTAAATAAATGTTTTAAGAAAGATCCAAATGAATAAGGACCTCTGACTTAAGCCCTAGACAAGATAGACTATCAAAGCTATTCAATAAGGAAGATCTTAAAAGTAGCACTGAGGTGACTGCAATTAAATGAAGATAATCAGGGTAGGGTCATAATGGAAAATTGTCTCTAACAAACTTGATAACTGCCATGTAGGGTGTTTGCCATATAGTTAAGCAAAGCTACCTTAACCTGTTATTGTAATAAACTGTCTGGTTGGGCTAAAGTGATATGAATATCACTGGAAGGGTCAATTTTATGACTAAACCTGGGATGTGCATGTTAAGGAGATCAAGGAAGATACAGGCAAGGGAGTAACTCAGTTTATACAGGCCATATCTACATGAGACGCTGACTGTGCAGTAGCTTGTTACTACTGTGCAGTAGCATCACGTGTAACGAAGTGTGACGTGATGCTACTGCACAGTAGTAATTAGCTACTGCACAGTCAGTGTCACCTAAAACCCGTGCGGTGATGCGACTGTGCAGTAACTCTGCTTACTACACAGTCATTTAGTACTTGTATATGCAAGTACTAAATGACTACACAGTAACAACTACTGTTAGTGTCTAGCAGTAACAACTAGCAGTCAGTGTCTAGGGTAGGCGCTGCCACAGGAATGCAAAAATATATGTTGTATAGGGTAAAAACCTGGTTAAATTTTCCTTTTGCTTAGATGTTGTTACACATTATATTTAGATTACATATTTGTGGAATGTTATGTGATATTACTGTTTGAGCATGCTCTGATCAGTCTCACATTAAAGCTTCATATCATCTCTGACCTGCATACCTCTGACTTGCCACTAGAGGCCTGGTGAGCAGGGATACCTGGGGTCTACCCTGGTTTTGGGTGAGCAGGGGCAGGCTGGGAGTGGTGGGATATGGAGACAGGAGCATGGAACTTGGAGGCTTCCCACAGCAGGCCCCATCATGTTTCTGTCCTGGGGTAGTGGTTGATAGGAAAGGGTTGTGCTGTGGGGAGCCTTACATTGACCCTCGATTTCCCAGTCCTGGCCCCCACCAGCCTTCCCTGGAGAGGACTGTACCTGTCACCTGAAACTAGGCAAAAGCCGCAGAAAAGTTCAGTTAACCACAATTACTGAAAGTTGACCCTTCCCCCCACTACCTGACTGTTTCTCCTCATGTGCCACTCACTCTGCTCTGGCCCAGCAGCATGGTGGGGGCTGTGGCTTCCCACTGTACCTCCTGGGCTTGGGAGGACCGGGAGTGGGGACAGCTGTGCCATGGAAAGCCTAGAAGCTGGAGGTAGAACCACCTGGGTATAGCAGTGGGAGCACAGAGCCTTGGAAAAAGGGAAGCATGCAACCCTGTGGCTCCATGTTCCTACCATACTAAGCCCTTTCCACTGTGCTCTGGCTTCGCCTGCCAGCACTGAGCCACTGGGGTTTAGCATGACAGGAGCATGGAACTACTGGGAAGCCAGGAAATCTTATAACAGTAGCTACAGGTCAATTTAAGAAGGGTACACATAGCCATGCATTTCATTAGGAGGAGGATCTAATTCAAAGCCTTCAGACATACCTATTCTTTCCATATGATCTGCCCTTTTTCACTCTGAAGTCTCGTAGCTGGTGAGCTGGCTACCTAATTTTTTAGATGTATTATTGCCCAAAGGGGAGGAACTATTTTGAATCACAGCTGTTTGAATCGCACCTGCATCTGAGTAATAGGTACCAGGCTACACATAGTACCAGGATGTACATAGTACAAGGCTTTAATGTGTGAGTTACATTTCCACCAGCCATTGTTAGCCTTTGTTTGTTGACTTATTCCATTTTGTACCCCTACAGTTTGCAAAGGGTTTCCATAGTGTATTTAGATGGAGTATGTAATGAGGAATATATTCCCTTTCTTGTACGTTATATCTCCCAAAATATTAGCCCATTATTCTCTTTGACTTTCCCACTGATCTTGCGTTGATAGATTTCTGATTAATGAACTGCCTGTTCTGAATTATGAAGCAACTTAAGAATGCCTTTTGACTCCAGTGAATTGTATCGATGACTTAATCATTATTATGTTTGAGGATGATCTGTGACTTAACAATCTCGGAGCAGAATTTTAACATGGGAGTCTTGCAGAAACTATGGGCAGGTGTTAAAGGGGTTTTGGGATTTAGGGCTTGTAGTTTGGAATGCAACAGAAAGCAGTAGTATGTTCTACTGTGCTGCCTCAGCAGGAATGTTCATGTTACGTGGAGGCAAAGTGATCAGCTATGATCCTCATCAGATCATCTGGTATGTTCATAAGATGTTAGGTGGAACCATTGCATTTTATCTAGAATATTAGGGCTTGCAAAACTAGCATGGAAAACTCACCAGAATAACAATTCTGATAAAATGTCTGATCTTTAATTTGCTTCTAGTTGCTTCAGGATTTCAACCCATGACTCTTCAGACAGGCCCATTCCCTCCCTATGCTCTGTGCTGTTTTTTACGCTAAACTCTTGCAGCACATGAGCTGGCAATGCCATTTTAAAATGTACTATTGCCTAGAATATCAAAGATATCAAACCTCAGAAATTTTGAAAATTCAATTTTGGCTTGTGTGACAAACTGTTCCTTAAAGAGGCTATGATTTGATCCAGTTGGAACTTGCAGTTGTGTTTAATTTAGAGGTTCAAGTTATGCAGCATTAAACAATTAGAAAGTAAGCTGTTGAAAGAAGTTGATGTCTGCCAGATCCCTAGACTCTGAGTTATTATAACACAGGGAGAAAATGAGCTAGAAAAAAACTCGAGTGAAAGGATGGGAAAGTGTAAATGCCCCAATGTAGATGAAACTGAAAATTTAGAAAACAAACTGAGATAGTTCAAAGATCATTTCATACTGCAGCTTCAATTCATGAGTAACAGCAAAAAACAACTCCCTCTCCCCCCCCAAAACCCCCAAACAAACCAAAAAATGAAAAAAAACAACCCAGGATGAAAGTAGATTAATTTTTGGAAATAGCTGGTTCTGAAGCACTTGACATTTTAAATCATTTTCATTTTACTCAGGCAAACAAAACTAGCTATGAAATTGTAATACAGACAGCTGAAGAATACTGCACTCTATGTAAAAATGAAATAAAAGAGAGGAGGTTTTATATAGAGAATACAAAAAAGAGATGAAAATTTACAAGTGTTTGAGACTAGGTGCATCTACACATGCAATTTTCATGTAGCAATAAACTCTGGTTCAGTTCATGCCAGAGTTTATTGCTCCCAGGTGCAGCATTTGCACATGCTTTTGGGAATACAGTATGTTGAACCAAGGAGGAGCAGCCCCAGATAGCAGGAGGTCCTAGGGGTCTTTTTGCCAGCTGGAGTTCCTTCAGCCCAGCTCAATGTGCTGCAGAGGGGCTGGCTGGGGCACAAGGGTGCTTCAATGTGGGGCTAGCCAGCAGGCAGCCCCTGCACTTTAGCACTCTCATGCCCTAGCCAGCCCCATCACTGTCTACATGTGCATTTTGTCACATGTAACTACTCTGCTGTAGACGGTACTTGTGTCAGGCAGCACTATCATTCTGCAGAGTTGACTGAGACCTAATAGGGGCACACATGTAGACAGTGGTGCTTTACTGAACAGCTAATTAGTCAACCTTGCAGTAAAACGTCTTATGTAGATATGCTCACTGTGACATAATTGTGAAAAGCCAAACTTGCTAGTTGGCTGGGAGGGGGTTGATTGGAGAAGGTAACTGAGTTCCTTGGAAGAGGCCAGAAAGTGACTCATCCCCAACTTCTCAAACTCAGATCAGATCTGGTCCCTGATACCATGTCATCCAGCCTATGAGACTCCTGACAGCTCCAGAAATTTGGTGGTGTGGGAGTGGTGACATTTCTCTTCTGCTGCCAAATCTCTGGACCCATGGGGAGCCCCAGGCCCTGCATGCTGGGTGGAGTGCCTGATCCCAGTGTACAGGGCTGGGTGAGAGTGGTCCTGAGCTCTTGAAACCCAATTCTGGTGCTCAGCAGGCAGGTGGGGGACGTTCTGGGCCTCCAGGATCCAATCTCAGTGTGTAGGGGGTGGCAGCTCTGAGCCCTGGGGAACCAATCCCAGTAGATGGGGACATTGCCAGGTAACCAGGACCTAACCCCAGTCTGTGGTGGCAGGAGGGAAAAGTGCTGGCCCTCAGGGCCTGATCCAGCCCACAGATGAGCCCCATACCACTTGTCTGGCCAATGGGGCCACAAGATTGAGCACCCCGGATCTAAAATATTACAAGGAGACAGAACTGAGGGAGAAAAGCATGAAAAGTTCAAAGTTAACATCCCTGAAAAAGAACACATGGAAGCTTTTACACCATGGTAGATGCAAGCCAGGGCAGTGTCACATAGCTGGAAAAAGATGCAAAAACTTCAATCAATTGCATCACTTCACAAAGGTCTTCAAGAAAAATTATGCATGACATAGACAAAGGGGATGACAACCATACCACTAGCTCAGAGGAATTCTTCATAGCTGTAATATAAAACAGTGCAGTAGAAGACAAATGGACTATCAATCGGAAAGCAAATGGGACATATATTAATTTAAGTTAGACAATGCTGCATTGGCCAGTATGGTTCCAGAAACAGTGATGCAGCACTGAAAGAAAAGTTAAATATAGTAAAGAGTAAATGGCTGAATTTCAGGGCTTTTGGTCTGAATGAACTGCAGGGGTAAAAAAATAAACCTCAGATATAACTCTGAATCTCCCACTATGTTGGAGGGGTTCTGGAGAACACAGCGTAGATATGGGCATGCCTGTCACTCCAAAAAATCTCCATCTAAGAAGAATATTCAGTGCAGAGGGGTGTCTATAAGAAAAATATAGAGTGTTTTATGCCAGTCAAAGGAATACCTTTATTAGAGACAGTATCATAGGCTTAGAAAAGATTCATCTATAATTTCTGTTTGAAAAACAAAAATCCCCTCTGATCTAGAGATGAAATGAACTCGCCTGTACTGGCTCAGGTACCGCATGCTATGTTCCATCTTGCTGTCATTAATGATGCTTCTCAGCCTGGTAATTAATTTCTTGCAGAGTTCTATAGAGCAACTCAGGCCCTCAGGAAGATACAATATTGTGCTTGGAGAAATTCTGAGCTCATTTAAACACCTGGAAGCAAGATTATATTCTTTTTCTTCTTATTTTTCCTCAAATAATAGCCTCAGGGAAAAAGTGTCCCTTCTACCCCCTTTCATACTTCAAATGAGATTTTCAGCATCACAGCCTGTTCACTACCTGCATTTAATGTGGCTAAAATCTGATTCCCCCAAAATTTCACAAACTTATTTTTGTGAAGCGTTGACATCCATCTTCTTTTCTCCCAGAGATCTAGTCTCACTCAACACTGTTCTCCATTGAATGATTGTGTTACTGTCTTATTGATCATCATAATGGCTTCTCACATTTGTACAACTCTTTAAACCACTTTATCTTATAAATAATAAAATAAATTGTCCCACCAAAAAACCTCAAAAACCCCAAACCAAACCAAGAAACAAAAACACTTCTGAGTAGGCAAACAGTGTTCTGAGTTCAATAGGAGAAGGATCAAATCCCACAACAGCACTGCTTTATCCCAACCAGTATAATTAAGTTGAATATATATATATAAGCTTGGTTTGAGAAAACTAAAGGTGTGATCAGGAGCAAACAAGGCACTGAGCAGAAGCATGTAGTGAGAGAAGCTATGAAATAATTGGATATGGCAAAAGGAATGAAAAAGGTAGCTGTAATCTTGGCTCATAGATCCAGATCTATAAATGTGAAGCTGAGCATGGCAGTGTCTAACTTCTTGGAATATACTGGAATATACAACACACAAGAAACCCTCTATGCGGTGTTGGTCAGGCCACAGCTGGAGTACTGCATCCAGTTCTGGGTGCCGCACTTCAAGAGGGATGTGGCCAGCACTGAGAGGGTCCAGAGGAGGGTCACTCACATGGTCAAGGGGCAGAAGGTCAGGCCCTATGAAGAGAGGCTGAAGGCCCTGAATCTATTCAGCCTCCATGAGAGAAGGCTGAGAGGGGATCTGGTGGCCATTTACAAACTCACTGGAGGGACCAGTGGGAATTGGGTGAGGCTGTATTCCCACAGGCACCACCCGGGGTTACTAGGAATAATGGCCACAAATTGTTAGACAGAAAGTTCAGGCTGGGCATCAGGAGATATTACTTTACAGTTAGGGCTGCCAGGCTCTGGAATAGACTCCCAAGTGAGGTGGTGCTTTCTCCCATCTTGGGAGTCTTCAAGAGGAGGCTGGACAGATATTTGGCTGGGTGTTATGACCCCAGCACTCATTCCTGCCTGGGGCAGGGGGTCAGACCTGGTGATCTGTTTAGGTTCCTTCCGACTCCAAGCACTATGAAACTATGAAACTGTGAAACTACTGACGTCAATGAGACTTTTTATACGAATGTGAATGACTCACTTGAGTAGGCAGTTCATGTGATCAACTCCTTGTTACAAAACAAGCAACAAGCAATATTTCAAGGTAATCAGTACCAGAGGATAATACAAGTAAAATAGTGTCACTTACTGTTTTTACTAAATAAAGGTTTTATTTAATTTCTAGAATCCATCTATTTGTATTAGTGGAACCCAGGTGCTAAGTCCTGGCAATGGTACTTACCACAGGGACACCCTAGCACAACCTCTCCACTGTCTGGGTTGGCATAGGTGACTCAGATACAGCTGGTGCATCCTTAAAATGATAGTGAAAGGCAGCAGAGCAAAGGGCAGGCTCATTGAATATGTATGGATTCAGTGGATCTTCTGTGCAGACTCTCTGGAACTTGGCAGAAGTTTACATCTGTGTTCCCAGAGCAGAATTTCTATAGGTAGGAAGCAGTGGTGGAAACTAATAGAAATGAATCTCTTCTAGGGTATAGCTGTGCCTGTGCCTGTCTCTGAAGGGTGCACATGAAAACCTCTTTGCACTGCTTTCTTATACTGCTTGTCAAAAGGTTTCTCTGCTCCTAGAGAAATCATATAATATATTGATAACTTCTTAGACATAAATAAATGTCTGTGCCTTACATGTGCTCTGTACATATAAAATATACATCAAATATATTTTACAGATAAATGTGCTTTGCCAGTCTCTGGGCCAATACCACCTTATATCTGCTTCAGATCAGTGAAATCCTTTCAGATGTGAGCAAAGTATTTTGGGGATATCAAGTACTTTTCTTGGCTACATCCCTGATAATTTAGATGCTTCACTAAGAGGTGATTAAGTTCACTTATAGCATCCATCTCCTTCTCCCATTGACTTAAATGAAAGTTGACTCAATTTCTAACTGCCTGCTTTTCTGGCTAGGCATCAAAATTATGACTTCAGTGTGCATGTACATTGAGGGCTTTATTGTATTTGTATTAGAGAATCTCAAAGTAAGAAAGTCTCTGCTCAGGAGAGCTTAATTTAAATAGTTATGAAAGAGCAAAAGTGAGAAGGGGAAAACAGAGGGTAAAAAAGCAGTGATTTTCCAAAAGCTGCACATTGAGACGTAGAGATGACATCCTAGAGGCAATGGAATTAGTGGAAGGTTTGCTATTGACTTCTTTGAGGCTTGGTTTTCACTTCATGTCTTTGTGCTCTTAGTCTGATGTCCCTAAAGATCCAACACACTTGGAATGACACATTGCTGTTGCTTAAGATTGCTCAACTTTTATCCTATATCCAGGTTGGACAAGAAGGAAACTGGAAGGAGATCTACAGTTAAAAACAGTGCAGTTGCCTTAATTGGCAGACAGTGTTGTTTGCCTGTCTCCTTAGACCAACACAGGTACAACCAACACCCCCAATTGCCTAAACTGGGAATTGGGCCAGATTTATGGGACAAAAGCTATCATGGAAACTCTAGTGAATAAAACTGGTCCTAACCTTGGTTTCACATTAGCTCCATGTCATTGCTTCTCAACTCATCTGAATCCACTATGCTTAGTTTTTTTAACTAATTTGTATTTTCTTTAAACCTTGTACAATGTTCTAATTTCACTAAGAATAATGTAATTGAAAAGCTTCCACTCATCATTGCCTTCTCAAACAAACAGTAGAGGCATCACCTCCATGTGTTATCATATCCTGTGAAGCAAAACAAATATTATAGACTGGCATTCTGAGAGAGATATGTTTGTGCCTGCTTCTCAATAAAGAGCTAATGCTACCTTCTCAATCAAAGGCATTACAACATTTCATGCATGACAGATTCATTGCTTCTGGCTCTCTTTTGTGTATATTTACATTGCTGTTGTGTGGGTTATTATTCCTATAAGATACAAATTTAAAAAAATCATGAACGTGTGTTACATAAGAATGGATAGGGCTGAGACTAACAAGCCATTTGATGGAATAAAGTGTGCTTTAGTGGATGGAGATCTAGTAGGGTGCACAGAAGATTTGGGGGGTTTTTTTAGCCTGTGAATGTGCGACTTTGGGCAAGTGACTCCTCTATACCTTACTTTTCCCACCTGTAAAACGTGAATTGTACTGGCCCCGTAAAGTATCCTCTCCTGAGAAAGGTCTAGCTGATTACTATGGACCAACAGAGTCATATTAATATGGGGAAACAGAGTCAGATAAACAAGATCAGCCCACATTTGCTTCTGCAATCCTTCTTTATTTTCATATCAAGTGGTACATTCTTCACCCAGCAGAATGCACTGATGCATTTAAAATGATATGATGTAAGCTTTTTGTTTTCTATTTACTTGGCAACATTTGCTAACCCATTGGTGGTCTATGTGTTGTTCTTATAGAAGCTGTTAGTTTCATTTGCCCTACCTTCTCTTTCTCTCTCTTTCTGTAGCCACGGACAGTAGTGAGTTGGGATCTTCTTCAATTGTGATTTTGTGATGAAGAAACCGCAAAAAGCGGCAGTTTCCATGGTCACTGTGAAAAATGGCATTTTCCCACAATTTTGTTCAGAATCACCTGAAAAAAATAAAAGCTTATCAGAATATAAAGAAATCGTGGCACTCTTCAGTCATAGAGCATGTGGTTTGAGAAAAAGCTGCTGAGAGGATGAGCTAGTGACATAAACTCAATGAAGGTGCCAGTCAAGAAAGTGAAAGAGTTTCAGTGCTCTTTTTAGAAACCAGATGCAATACTACAATCTGATGATGGTTGGTGAAAAGAAATCCAAGAATGCTAAATATATTTCAGGTCAGGATTATCCCTGGAGGACCTTGCATGCAGATGGTAGTAAATTGTTTTGTTCACTGTACAATGTGACTGTGGATGTGTTGAGGAAAAACAGCATTAATCGGCATTTGGAATCTGAATCACATATAAAGCAAAAGCCTGCTACAGAGGCTGAAGGTCAGAGTAAGAAACAAATGCCTATGTTCTTAATCTTTAAAAGAACCACTTAAAGCAGTTTGACAAGAAGAGAAGCTATGTTCATGCTAGTGGAGACATTTACAACTGCCACCATATCTCTGGAGAAAACTGAGCGATAACCCTAAATTAGGGGACAACTTGAACAAATATGTGCCAAATGCTGGCAGTTTCCTATGTGCGAACAAATTTCACCAAGATTATCTACCAGCAGTAATCGGTTTGCATGTTCAAGCTACAAAATCCACATTGGCAGAATATGAATCAATCTTGATTGTAGCAGACAAAACAACAGATGCCCAAGATAATTATGTTCTCTATACATTTTATTTGTACCTGGGAACTGGAGAGACTGCAACCTACCTGTTTTTTCAAACAGTACCAGTTCATCTCATGTCTATCAATTTTTCTATCATGACACAAGCTGCAGTGAAAGCTATTGTAACCTACAGTTTAGAATTTAACAAGATCTCAGCATCTCTCCCAGATAATCCAATGTATATGTGCAAGCAAGGTTCTTTGGATAGATGTGATACCTTTTATTAAACTAACTAAATGATTGGAAAAAGTGTTCTCTCCAGGCTTTCAGGCACAAAACTCTTCTTCAGGCACAGGGAGACTCTGCTAGTGTTATGTGTTCTCCAAGGTAAAAAGAAGCTAATTTACAATATGCAGGTCTGTGGATTCTCATATGCAAATGAATGGTAGTTTGGAAGACAATGGGTAGAGATAGGAGGCGGGGGGGGGGGGGTAGTGTGGGA
>JAGPOW010000304.1:31887399-31922608 GCA_030014935.1 Caiman crocodilus
GGAAGAGAGGGAAACTTGTGAAGGACTGTAAGTAGTCAGCTTGCAAGCAGGTTACCTGGGGTTAACAGATGTCAGGCAGGTTGTAATGTGTCAAAAATCCAATGTCTATATTTGTCCATAAGTTTTTGTACCTGGTAGATTTATGAAGTGAAGTACATAGTCTTATCTATGAAAGATGTTTTATAAGTTCACTTTGAGGATTAGAACTGAGAAGCTGGAGAAGAAGTGATTGTCTTGTGAGAAGTGTGCACCCATAGGTAATTTAATATTTTTGTCTTTGATGGAGTTTCAGTGTGTATTCATTCCAGTATGCAGATGTTGTTTGGTCTCTCCTACATATTTTTCATCTGGGTATTTGGTGCATTGAATGAGATATACTACATTTTTGGAAGTGCAGGTGTAAGATCTAGGAATGCTGATGGTTCTGTTGTGGGGTGTAGTTATTGTATGAGTGGTGGAGATGTGTTGGCAGGTTTTATATTCCTTGCTCCAGCTTGGTCTGGATCCATTTGGTGTGGTTTGGATCATAGGAAGCTTGCTTGTCATTATGAGGTTACTGAGGTTCAGTGCTCATCTGAAGGCTAGGATGGGTGGTTCTGGAAAGATCTCTTTAAGAACTGGGTAATTTTCTAATATGGCTTGCAATTGTTTGAGGGTTTTCCACATAGGTTCCAGGGAAGGATGATATGTCTTAACTAATGGTGTGCATTTTGTGGAGATTTTCTTTTTGTATTGCAGCTGTTCTTCATGTGAATCTGGGTGGCTTTTTCAAAAGCATGGTCTATCTCTCTGGAAGTGTGTCCTTGTTGGATAAAAGCAGTTTTGAGATTTGGGAGGTGATGATTCAGGTCTTCTCCTCAGTGTAAATTTGGTGATATCGGAGAGCTTCACTATACATTACAGCTTTTTTTGCTGTGTTTAGGGTGATTGCTGGTTCTGTGTAGATATGTATGCTTGTCCGTGGGTTTGTTGTATATAATGGTTTGTATTTTACCATTCTGGATATTGACCATGGTGTTGAAAAAAGAAATGTTGTGATGGACTATTCAAGAGAGAGTCTAGTGGATGGATTGTTGAATTTGTGATAGAAATTAGAGACTGCAGGTCCAAATGATGAACGTGTCATCCGTATATCTTGGGTCTAGCATGGGTTTGATGGTGCAGTTCTTGAGGAATTTTTTTTTCCAGGGGGACCATAAAAAGTTTGGCATATTGTGGAGCCATTGTGGTGCCCATAGCTGTACACACTGTTTGGAGGAAGTGTTAGATATTGAAACTGAAGTTGTTGTATGTGAGGATGAAGTGTAAGTTCTTCATGTCTGAACTCTGAGTTGTAATCTTGCTCCTGTAGATATGCGAGGCAGGTTTGGATGTCATCCTGGTGTGGGACGTTGGTGTATAAGCTTGTGACATCCATGGCCCCTGGCCTCTGTCTGGTCCCTGTCTGCTGGGCCCTCTGGCTCATATGTGCTTGTGCCCTTGTGGCTGTGGGCTGCTAGCCCCTGTCTGCTTTGCACTCTGTCCATCTCTGGGCTCAACAACAGCTATGTCCTTGAACCTGCCCCTAGCATGGCCTGAGGCAATTACATGCCTCTTGGGCACTAGTGAGGCCTTGATAACCACCCCTTACAGTCCCAACCCAATCCACCAGATTAAGCAGTAACATAAGCCATAACTTAGACTATAATTATGTTTTGAGAATCTTTTTCTGATCGGTTTCTATATCTCTACAACTTGGCAAAACACTGCCTTATCATTCCAAACAATTCAGTGGGTGCAAAATGTATGATCTCAGTGTATGGATAAATGTCCACACCACAACAGAGGATGTCAGCTAAAACTTCTAGCTGATGCTGCATGCTGCTGTTTAACAACTAACACAAATTATTTCTATCAAGGTGTAATGGGGAACCCTAACTCTATTACCAGGAAGCAGAACAGCCCTATAACAGGGAATTATAGCTCTGTTATTAGGAAGCAGATGCAGCTGTCTAGTCAAGCAGGGGTTAAAGATTAAGCCCTGCCAGCTGGTCAGGTGACAGAAAGGGAAAGACCATAACTATATAAACCTCAAGCAGAGAAGGCCAGGGAGGCAGCAGAGAGGGAGACTCCTGATGTTTATGGAACATCTGTGGCAGCCTCCTTGGGAAGAACATGCCACTCTGTGAAACAGAAGCATAACCACATGTAAGTGGGAAGTTTGCCCCTCTTATTTTTATTTTCATTATAGGGCCATAGGGGCCTATGGTTTACATTTACTGTTAAAGACAGTGGTTTGTGACTGAGGCTATAGGGGAGGAGAAGGTCTCATTAGCGCCAATGGGTGCCATGAGGTCTCAAGAAGTCCTGCTGCACTAGGGCTATGAACCCAGAGTTGCTTGAAGGGAAAATAGGAGCCTTGAAGCCAGGTCCTGGTGGGTGGACTTAGGCATACAGCCCTAACTACAGAAAGAGGGGCAAAGCTGGAGGGGGCTGAGGCCCCAGCAACCTGGCAGCACAGGGCCATAATGTAGAAGGGCCAGTAGGCCTGGTGTCATGGAGGGTATGAAATGGAGGGCCTTGAGCCCGAGCAGGTTACAGAGCTAGAGCCTTGGAGTCAAGCCCTGCTAAGTGGGTTTTGACTGACAGGCCTAGCTAGATTTAGATTTAAATTTAGATTTAAATTTAATGCTTAGATTTATAATAATGGGATAATTTATTTGATATTTCTATGGACAGGGCTATTTAATTATGCCATGGTTTTTGCCTTTCGGATAATCAGCAGCAAGGGAGGGGACACCACAAAAAGACAGCAAAATCAACTCTGCATGCTATGAGCAGCCCACAAATATCCCTTTGTCTCTCTGTGATTTAGGCAGCTCCTTAGTAATGTGCGTGGTGGGCCTACTACCCTCTTGTCCCTTCCTGCATCCATTGAGAACAGCAGTGGGGCCTGGTTTGTGATCCTGTCTAGAATGCCACTGTTCATGTGGACAGTCAAGGTCTGTGTCCTCACTACTTGTTTGGTATGACCCAGAGGTGGCATCTAGTGGAAGCCACACCAGCATACGACTGGTCTAGTAAAAGATATCACCCACAAGAATTTTTGGCTCTGACCCTATGGAGGATGTTTGGGAGGAAGGGAGAAGAGAAGGGAGAATGTTTCAAGCTCTAGATAACAGGTGTTTGTTACAGATGAATTCTTTCATGCCCAGCCCCTTTAAAGTGCTACTTTGGAACTATCACCTTTTAACAGTTTATAATAAAGGGTGTAAAAGTATTTAAGGGGTGTACTTGGTAGCCATGTTGGTCTGAGACAAAAGACATACAAAAAACTAGAACTTTTGGTTCCAAAATGATACCATTTATTAGACCAACAGGAAAACGGCAAGAAAATTGTCCTTTTCTCATGGACCCAGAGGGACAGACTTCCATCTTCCACTCCCTCTGTTTAAAAATGAAGTTTATTTCCAAGGTATGGGGACTTTTACCATCTTGTATCACTTACACTTTTTCCCAGAGCCTGACAAAGGGACTTTGATCCCGAAAGCTTGCAGATATAGTAGGAGCAATTAAGACTAGAAGAGCTTGTGGCGGATCAGTGGGAATTTGAAGATGGATTTATTCTTGGTATAAGAATCTTGACTCAATTTTCATTATTCTGTTTAACTTTTCATCTTTGGTTTCACATTCATCATGTATTTTTTTTATGTCAGGGTTATAGGTCATTAAAAATGTCAGCTTGTTAAGTCAGGCAAAATGGATCTGATAAGGAAGGGGAGCTGAAGAAAATGTTAAAGATGGAAAATAAGTGTTTTGTTAAACTCTTAGGCCATGTTGACATGAGCATGGACATTGGGTTCCTCAGGGACAACTAGGAGTAGAACACTTTGTGCTGCTGCTAGTTGTTCCCAGGGAACACCTGTGCCATATGCCTTCCGGCATGTGGTGGGTTACCCTAGGTGGGGTAGAGGGGGCTCAGGCCAGCACTGGGCTGGCCTTAGGAGCCTTATGTAGAGTCTTGGGGGCCTCTTGGGGCTGTATCAGTGGTGATCCTGACACCTGGAGCCTGGCTGGAGTGTGGCTTCAGCCAGCCAGGCCTGGTTTTGCATGGCACATGCAGCCATTGCATGCACTACTTGGCTGTTTTATTTGGCATGGGTTTTTTTACGCCCTGAGTCTCCCTTGCAACACAGAAAACAACTGACGTGCAACATGTAGCGCCACAGGTGTGTCTGTGGTGGGCATATACCATACAGCCACACTGATCTGGTCGTGGCCATAGTGAGCAAGCATTCACCATTGCCAAATCAGTTTCATAACAATAATTCTCTCCATTTATGGAGAATGTACACATTTCCCAACTGCTGATGGCCACAGGCAGGCAGATTAAATACAGCATTATTATTATTATTATTATTATTATTATTATTATATTATATCAGGGCCCCTCTCAGCCTTCTATTCTGAAGAGTCTGAGCTCCCTCAGCCCCCCCTTGTATGTCTTGCTATGCAAGTCCCTGGTCATATAGGTAGTCCTTGATCATACGGGTGAATCATAGAGTTTGATAACAATGCCAAAAATCATGAGTTGGCAATAGTGAAAAAAAAGGCGGGGGAGAGGGATTACAAATTACAGCAAATATGCAATATTGTTACGTGAAATATACTCCTACTTGTAAATTTAATTTATCCTTTTCCTTTTTAAAAATACCATCAAGAAAGTTCAAATAATAAGTTTATCTACAACTTAACATAAAATCTTTTTATTTTGAAAAACAGTAGATTTTCAGAAGATGATATTCCTTCTGCTATTTGGTGGTACATAGCAGGATATACTAAGAAAAATGCAGTGAACAGTAAGATAGCAGCGTAACTTACAATTGCCATATGGCTGGGAGGCATGGGGGCTTAGATGTAACATAAAGGGTATTAACTAAATAACAGTTATCTGTGAATTTCAAAGCTATCATTACATCAGGGGACTATGATGTCTAAAATTACGAGAGTTCAGATAAATTTTCAAAAGACAGAGGTAGAAGCAGAAAGGTATTTTAAAGGAAGAGATTTGATAAGAGGATTATTTCTGTCTTTGCCTCTCTCAAGGTTTGCCGTATGATCTTTAGGGAACCTGGTTTTCCTTGTCAAAAAAATCCCCAATTTTGAGTGAAAAAAGTAACCCAAAGTCCACATTTTTGTTATCAAAATGAAACACCACTATATATATGGGAAAATGTGGATTTTGGGTTAGGCAGACAAGGTTCTTTGAGTGTATCTGATATATTTTATTAGACCAACTTAAATGGTTGGAAAAACTTTTTTTTAAAGCAAGCTTTCAGGTTTAAAAACCCTTCGTCAGGCTGAGGAAGTTTCAGCAGTTGGTGTGTGCTCTTCCTGGATGGAATGAAAAGAAGCCAGAGGCTGGGCTGGTATGCGTACAAGATAGGCAGTCAGTCACCAATCTTAAAAAGGCTTTCACCCAACAAGGACGCTACTCTAGAGAGATAGATCACTTGTTTGAAAGAGCCACCCGGAAACCACATGAAGAATTGCTGCAGTACGGAAGAAAAACCTGCATGACATAAGTTATGACATATCATCCCGCCCTTGAATCTATATGGAAAATCCTCAAGCAATTGCAGCTTATACTAGAAAGAGACCCTATTCTTAAAGAGATCTTCCCAGAGCCATCCATCCTAGCCTTCAAATAAGCACTGATCCTTGCTAACCTCATCACTAGAAGCAAATTTCCTCAGGACCAGAACACACCAAAAGGATCCAGATTGTGCCAGACAAGAAATGCAAAACCTGCCAACACATCTTCACCACCCCCACAATTACTACACCCCACAACAGAGCCATCAGCATTCCCGGATCTTACAGATGAACCTCCAGAAATGTAATATATCTCAGCCAATGCACCAAATGCCCCAGTGGAAAATATGTAGGAGGGACTAAATGACAACTGCGCACCAGAATGAATGAACACCAGAAATCCATCAAAGACAAGATTGCCCAAATACCTGTGGGGGCACATTTTTCACAAGAAAACCACTCTCTCTCCAATCTCTCAGTTCTAATCCTCAAAGGACACTTACAAAACACTTTTCAGAGATGAATGTTGGCACTCTTTAAGGTGGAGCTTTCTCATTGACCCATATTTTGATGAGAAGTTGGTGAAGTTTTTGTGCTAATGCTGTTTCATCAGCTTTGAAGATGTCTTCAGGAATGCCATCTGGTACTGGCACCTCGTTATTCTTGGTCTGAGTAATGGCACGCCAGACTTCCTTGAAAGTTATAATGGTATTGGATCTCTTGTCCATAAACACATCTTAGTTCCAATGGAGATAGTATTGGCAAAATGTTCTGGACTTTCAGTTGTGAGAAGTGAGGTCTGCTATAGGCTGCAGGTTCTGGACTTTTGGTTATGAGAAATTAAATCCCTTATAAGCTGCATAATAAATACTGCATGAGGAGTGACATCAGTACTAAATTAGCCCTCATTGCCATCGCTTCACACCCCTTTCTTTTATGAAGTTGCAATTTCCTTGTCTATTCAATTACTGGTTTCTCTGCTGACAATACTAGTTAGTTCTAATTATGCTGGTGGTGATGGGGCGGGGGGGTGGTTCTATAGATACTAGCTCACAAGAAACTTACTCAGAGTTTCAGTAACAGGGCTGTTTGTTCACATGTGACAGATTAGGTGATTTTGAAACCCTGATAGATGGACCAAATATGAATTGTCTATATTAAGCTCTAAGTTTATAATTCCACCATTAGGTTTTCATGGGGGCTAGTAACTGGAATGAGAACACCAACTCACTATGTAGGTGCCAAGTTTCAATCTTTGTTGACCTTTGCTGGACACAGCCTTGCAACCAAGTAGAGGGAGTTTTATTCAATTAAAAATCCCTTGAGTTATTCTATCCTCTTAATATGAAAAAAACTAAATAATAGATGGTATGGAGATAGATGAAATTTTCAACATCTACTTTGTTTCTTTCTTCAATACAAAGGGAGAATAGAAAGAAGATAGGAGGCAACTAAGTGAGATAAATGTGAATGAGGGTCTGGGAATATGAGGAAAGACTCTTAATAAGAAACAGGTAAAAGAGCACTTCAATTATTCAAAATATCTATAGATCAGAGATGGCCCAATGACATTTAACCAAGGTTTCTTAAAGAACTGCCAGAGGAAGCAAGACAATCCACTAGACATATCAGAAAACACAAAAAGCATGTAAAGTACCAGAGGACTTTGAAGAACAGTAAAAATTTTGTCATAATCTTTGAAAGGAGGATGTGACTGTATTGTTTAGAAACAATAAATTATAAGCCAATTATCTTCAGAACTGGATAAGATCACATGTTGTAGATTAGTGTATGTAGCTCGATGGATTATATTATGGGGTTAGATGGAGCCAAATCTCCCTTATTTTGTGTTGTAAGTCAGAGATTTTTGTTTCAGGATGCACTGGTTGTTCCCTGTGTGGAGTTTAAACTGCTGTTTAGGAGGTAAAAAGCTTTAAATTACCTGGGTTTTAACTAACTGAATGTGTTTCTATATGACATCTTTGGCAATCCTGAAATTGGAGCTGAGGAAAAAGACCTCAGCTGTTTCTGCTTCTACTCCATATGTACTACATGCAGAAACTATATTGTGTGGTTACTAATAGAAAGGTGCCAACTGCACTCAGCACCACACTCACACACATCCCCAAGACTGAAATCCTGAGTGTTTCTGGTATGTGTCCAAAAGTGACCACACAACATTTTTTTGCAAGTGGCATTTGTGCAGTGGCGTTATAGTGGACATGACTTCCTGGCAGTGGCCCTATAGACAGACCCAAAGAGATTGCTTGTCCACTCATTCCAAGCCACTACCTCAGATTAAATCAGTGTGGCCATGGAACTGCCTCACCCTTAGTACAGGAAGGAGGTTGGCAGTCGTTTGAGTGTTTTTTGAAAGACCCCTTAGCTCTGGAATTCACTCTTGCTAAGTAAATTAAGCTCTTAGGAAAAGAAAATACTTGAATGCAGTAACCTTCATGTTATGTTTCAAAAATCCATGCATATGGCAGGATTTCTGTGTAGGCTTGAAGGCAGGGGTTTGGGTGAAGTGGAGTGGGTTTTGCTGTTGTGCTTATTGGATGAAATTAAAAAAAAATTATATTGGCTTGATGAATAACACTTTAATTGGCTTTAAATTTAATTGCGAATAAGGTCCCTAGAGTTCACATATACTTTGGGTTTTCATTATGTTTAAAATCTAAAGAATAAATTAATACATTTCAGAAATGGAAAATGGGAATTGAGTTTGCAAAGCTGTCAGCTAGAGGGGAAAACATCTTTTTACTTGTAATCTGAGTAAAATTGTTCTGTAAATCCTGAGATACAGCACAAATGGAACCCTATGGTGCCTTTTCAGCCACTTCTCAGAACAGCACTGCACTTTAAACATTTCAAATGATTGGAGCTATACTCCTCTTGATATCCCACTAATTATAATCATGTCAATTATCACGTACAATTGTATTATTATGCTGCACTGTTAGAACTGTGACAAATAGCAAAGTCTACAACAGGGAATGTACTTTAATTTCAAAGTGAGCTGAAGTGCTTTTAGTACATGCTGCTCAAGAGCCTACATAAATAGGTGCAGACATGAAAAAGGTGTGTATGTACACCTCTAGGAGGAAAGGATAGATTCCTGCGAGGTTTTAATTCAGACCCTCAAATAGCTTGGCTTCTTTTGTGTGTGTCAATATGGCAAATACATATTTCCTCACTCTGCAACGTATAAGTTACTCTGCCTGAATAGAATTTAATTGTCTTCAATGGCCCTGAAGTCCACCTTGTTATTAAATTCAGGATTGAGGCCTAAATGAGTAACTACTAATGTATATAATTAGACATATTATGCTGTTACTTGAGCCATCCAAGTCCCTGATTCCTTTGAATAAGGTGCTTAACATCCATGAATGAATCTTGGCCCCATGTAGGCATATTACAATTCATTTCACTGGATCCAAGATTTCACTCAGGGACTTCAATAGGACTAACTCGAGCATATATTCTGTTGTTTTTCTGAAGTGGGATAGGTCAGTTTGTTTTTTTGGGTTTTTTTAAAGTTATACACAATAATTCAGGACTGCAGAATTAAATCCGGATTGCACATTGCCTAAATTTTGGAACTATCTGAGTTCTCTGGGTAATGTAATGTCTAGGCATTGCTCATTTTTAGAGAGTCTAGTAAAATGGTATCCTGTTTGGAGTCCTTATGTTGCAGTTTAATAATTACAGTAAGTGATGGAAAGAGGTGTGTTCCTTGCTTACATTATTTGTGGTGTTAGCAATATCACTAACTCCATCATGGAAAAAAAATTTCAGTCGTTGAGGTCCTGAAATTGGTTGGTAGGAGGTAAGTAAAGGAACTAATTTCAAAACAGTTCTGTTTCAAGAAAAGTATTTATTTGCAGCATATACACCTTAGGCTTTGTGCTAATGATTTCACGTCTCAATCAGTTTTATTTTCTTTAAAAAAAAAACAGTCCACATTTCTACATTTCTTCAAATTACTCATAATTACATCAATTTCAGGAGTATTAGTTCTTTACATTGTATAGAATTACAATGAGCCTTTTGGGGGTTTTGCTATTAAGTATAATTTAAAGATTTTTTTTCTTCCTAGATCAGGTGTGTTAAATATTAATTTTTTGGGTAGTTTCTTCTGGAAGTTAAAGCATATCTTCCATGATTCATTGTCTTGGCTGGCAGCCAGCTATCATAATTCTAAACCACTTTATTTATTATCTTTCTCTAATGAATTCCTTCTGTTTGGTCTTTGGATCATAAGCTTTTGACATGCAGGAAGAGCTAGAGACTGATAGGATTTTTAAAAGTGTTTTGGTGCTAGGACAGAAGAAGGAAAAGCCTTGAATATATTTTTTCGTAGTTCATTGCCAAAATCCACAGGAACATTTTAGAGGGATAAGACCCTCATTTTAAATAAATAAATAAACAAACCTTGATTTGTAACTGGAGAGATAATCATGCAAAAATCTTACCTGTTCCCTTTTTTCAGGTTTTTTGGCTCTCATGTACCACAGATCATCTTTCACTGGCAACAGTTATGCTGCCTCCAGGGGAAATCAAGTTTGCTACCGTGGATGTAGCTTTTACCTAGATGGTGTCTTCAGTACTTGTAGCTAGTGGCCACAGAAAGGGTCACTTTAGGCAGTCACCATATTTCCAGGCACTCAGCATCAGCTTTTCCCCAGACTGAATGACTCCTTCCCATGCTTCAAGGGTGGCACAGCTACATGTTTTCATATCTTTGGAGCCATAATTTGGCTTAACTGTGAGTCTGTGTTGTGCTCAAAGGGCGTATCACAAAACTTTCAATCCAAGCAAGAGAACGTGTCATGGATTCCCTAGAGGAGAACATGCTTGGTACCACCAGCCTTATACAGTTTCTTGGAACACTTCCTGAAGCTAGCTCAAGCATAGCTTCTAGCTACGATGGACCAGTACAGGCTGGAGGCTGACTGGCTGGGTAGCAGCTCTGCAGAAAGGGGCCTGGGGTTTACAGTGGACATAAGATGAATATGAGCCAGCAGTGTGCCCTTGTTGCCAAGAAGACTAATGGCATACTAGGCTTCGTTGGTAGGTGTGTTACCAGCAGGTAAAAGGAAGTGATTATTCTACTCTATTCGGCACTGGCAAGGCCACATCTGGAGTAGTTTTCAGTCTTGGGCCCTCCGCTACAGAAACGACGTGGACAAATTCAAGAGAGTGAGTGGAAGGCAACAAAAAGGCAACTTATGAGGAAAGACTAGGGGAACTGGACTTATTTGATCGAGAGAAGAGAAGACAGAGGTGGGGTTTAGTAGCAGCCTTCAGCTACCTGAAGGGTGGTTTGAAAGAGGAATGGAGCTAGCCTGTTCTCAGGGGTGGCAGATGACAGAACAAGGAGCAAGTCTCAAGTTGCAGCAATGGAAGTTTTGGTTAGATATTAGGAAGCATTTTCTCACTAGGAGGCTAGTAAAACATTGGAACAGTTTACCAAGAGAGGTTGGTAGAAGATTCATCCTTGGATGTTTTCAAAACCTGGCTGGACAAAGTCTTGGCTGGGATGATCTGGAGATGATCCTGCTTTGAAGAACAAACAGCACCAGTGTGAGAGTGCTTTATGAGTGCATGCCAGTGCCAACTGAGCAGGCGGAACAGATGAGACAGCATAAAAATGACCCAGAGTAAAACAGTGGGGGAACTGGAAGTGAATTCCCCACACTATGCAGAACCATTGCCTTGATGGGTGATTGGTGGGAGCCTACACAGAAAGGATTTTCTACTAAGGCTGACTCAGACAAGCCAGAATACTTATCCAGAGAACTGAAGTGGCAGCCAGAGGTGGAAGACTGGATTTGGATAGAAAATAAGGATAGAAGGATAGAATAAGGACAGAAGAGGATGTCAAAACCATGAGTAAGGGAGGAATGAGCATTATTCAGTATATGCTCACTCCTATTTTGGGACTACTTTGGATACCCATGCCCATGCCTGGTCTACTGGCTTTAATTGCCCGTATATGTTCTGGAAGAGATGTAGACATCAGGTTGGCACTATGTGGGGTGTAGGGGAGGTGGCACCCCAATGAACAATGCTTGTGTGGCTGATGACAGCCGAAGTAGTAGGATGTAAGAACTACCTTCCTTGACAAATCTGTAACATTAAAGTCATGGTAGGTGAGAACAGTTAGCACCTCAATTAGCCATCATAGTGTCACTCCAGAAGTGGACAGAAGCAGCTAGTTACCCAGAAAAAGGCAACAGCTTGGTCAGAAATTGAAATGTTTGATTACAGAGTTAAAGGTTGTAATGATGAAAAGTCCAACATTTAACATTTAGACACCTTGCCATTTAATTGTGGTACCTAATTCACAACCTTGATTTGACATCCAAGGAATGGATACCATATGTAGCTAAAGCATAGTATGTAGCTAAAGCATTTATTTTAGTCAGTAAAAAATGCTCAGGAGAAGGAAGCAGCTTATTCCTTATTCTTTGGAGAGTTAAATTAATTCTGGGCTGATGAGAAGCTCCTACTTTGGGTCAAGTTGAATAGCTTTGAATACCCTGTGGAAAGTAGACATCTAAACTAGGCTGGTCCTCTCTCTAGTAACCTGTAGCCTGCCGATTAGTAGGCCTATGCGAATAGGGGATTCTTGGATTCGGATTTGGATTTAGCCAATTTGGACTCCAGCAATTTGATTCAGAGATTCAAATTGCTTTTCCAATTTGATTTGGCCAATTGAATTCGTAAGATTTGGAGCTGATTCAGAGAGGTTCAGAGATTTGGCCGTAGAGTATTGTGAGAGGGGATTTCATAGACATTTGGGCTGGAAGGGACCCCGGAGGATCATCGAGTCCCGCTCTCTGCCCCAGGAACAGGAAGTCAGCAGGGATCATAAGATCCCAGCAAGATAAGCATCCAAATGTGTCTTGAAGGTGTTCAAAGTGCGTGCTTGAACCGCTTCCGGTGGCAGTATATTCCAAACCTTGGGGCCTCAGACAGGGAAGAAGCTCTTTCTTATGTCCAGCCTGAATTGGTCACGGTGGAGTTTATGGCTGTTCAATCACATCATCCCTTGAAGTGCTCTGGTGAACAGATGTTGCCCCAGATCCTGATGAGCACCCTAATAAACTTAAAGGTGACCACCAGATCACCCCTGCGTTTTTCCAGGCTGAAGAGCCCCATCGCTCTCAGCCTTTCATCATAAGGTCTGTTTTCCTGACCTCTGATTATGTACGTGCCTCTTCTCTGCACTCTCCCAAGCTTCTCTACATCCTTTTTGAATTGTGGAGCCCAAAACTGGATGCAGTACTCCAGCTGTGGCCTCACCAAGGCTGAATACAATGGGAGAATGACATCCCAGGATTTGCTTGAGAAGCATCTATGGATGCAAGCCAGCATTTTGCTCTCTTTACTAGCCGCAGCATCACATTGAAGGCTCATGTTCATCTTGTGGTTAACCATGACTTCCAAGTCCCTTTCATCTCTAGTGCTAACCAGTGTAGCACTACTGAGCCTATGAGCATGCTTGAGATTTTTCCTCCCAAGGTGGAGAACCTTGCTTTTTTCAGTGTTGAACATCATCAGGTTCTTGTCCACTCATTTCATGAGCCTGTCAAGATCTGCCTGGATCACCCTCCTGTCTTCAGGTGTGGATGCTTTACCCCAGAGTTTGGTGTCATCAGCAAACTTGGCCAGTCCACTTCTGATACCAATTTCCACATCACTGATGAAGATGTTAAATAGTATAGGCCCTAGAACAGAGCCTTGTGACCCCATTGGCCACAGCACACCAAGATGATTGGCTCCCATTGACCACCACCCTCTGGGTCCTACCACGGAGTCAATTCCACAGCCAGCAGATCGTGGTGAGGGCAAGGCTGCAGTTAGCCAGTTTAGCCAAGAGGTGATCATGGGATGCCAGATCGAAGGCTTTTTTAAAGTCAAGATACACAATGTCAATCTCTTCCCCCTTGTCCAGGTGATAGGTCACTTGGTCATAAAAGGAAATGAGATTGCTCAAGCGAGACCTTCCCGCAACAAACCCATGCTGGGTATCCCTGAGGATATTACCTTCAGCTAGTCTGTTAAAGATGGCTTCTTTGATAATCTTTTCCAAGACCTTCCCCAAGATAAAGGTTGAGCTGATGGGCCTGTAGTTTGCCGGATCCACTTTCTTGAAGTTAGGCACCACATTGGCCTTTTTCCAATCATTGGGCACTTTATCAGAGCACCAAGAGCTCTGAAAGGTCTGTGCTAGGGGTTGAGCTATGATGCTCACCAGCTCCTTAAGTACCCTTGGGTGTAACCCATCATGGCCGACTGACTTGAAGGTATCCAGCCTGTCAAGGTGTTCCTTCACAAGGTTAGCTTTGATGGAGTGCAATGAATCTCCGTCACCTGGGCCTCCCTGACCCATAGTGGGAAGGGCCGTCCAATGGGACTGGTAAGAAACTGATGAAAAGTACCCATTTATTTAGCAAGTTCATTTTTTCCTGGGTGTTGGTTGTCAGCTGCCCCATCTGGTTTAGCAGGAGTTCAATGCTGCCCTTGCTTTTCCTCTGGCTCCCCACATATCTAAAAAAGGACTTTTTATTTTCCTTGATATTTGTAGCTAGCTGGAGTTCCATCACAGCCTTGGCTTTCCTGGTTTGCTCTCTGCAGGTCCAGACCAGAGTGGAGTATTTCCACTTGGTGGTGGTTTGAGTCCTCCATTGTTTGTAGGTCTTCCTTTTAAGATGCAGGAGGTCTTCCAGTTCCCTGGAGAGCCAAGGGGGCTGCTCTGCCCTTTTTCTGCCTTTCCTGCAAGATGGGATGGACTTTGCTTGCGTATCCAGGACTGCTCCCTTGAGGAGCAACCACTCATCCTGAACTTCCCTTTCCATTGGGTTGTGGCCTTTTAGGCCCTCTCTGACAAGACTTCCTATCTTGTCAATCAGCTTTCCTGAAGTCGAGGACTTCTGTATTATTGACTGACTTGCCAGCTTTAAGGCAGATAGTGAAGGCGATCAGCTCATGGTCACTGTTACCCAGCTTCTCTTCAGTCGTTAGGTCACTGATTAGGTCATCCCCAGTTGCCAGTACAAGGTCTCGCAATGCTTTACCTCTTGTCAGCCTGTAGACTTCCTGCATCACATAGAGGTCATCCATACATGAGAGAAAGCTTTGCAAACACTCAGATTTGGCCAAGTGCTCCTCCTACGAGATGTCTGGATAGTTAAAGTCTCCCATGACAACCATACACTGGGAGCGTGCGGCCACAGCCAATTCCCTGGTGAACTCCTGGTCAAGGTCTTGACTCTGGGTAGGGGGTCTGTAGTAGACCACCACCATAGTATCCTCTGTGCCGTGTTCCCCACAGATTTTAACCCAGAGGGTCTCAAGTCATCCACTGTGGGTGCCAATGTCGGCTTGCAGGGATGCGTAGCTTTTCTTGACATAGAGAGCTATGCCCCACCCCTTTTAATACTTGTGGTCCAGTCATGGGTAGAGTTCCACCAGGTCTCTGTTATTGTAATGACATCATAGTTATTTGCATTTAGCAAGAGAACAAGTTCCTCCTGTTTATTCCCCAGGCAAAAGCCTCCCCAATACATCCCAAACTCTCGCTCAATGTGCCCTGATACTCACCATAGAAGCCAAGATGAGCAGCAGATGGAAGAAAACATTGATGCAAGTTCAGCAGTTCCACAGATGCCTGAGCTTGTGAATCAGTGAGCACTGGGTGCATGGCTACCGAGAAGCATGGACTGCTCAAAAAGCAGCCAGGGATCCAGCTGTGACAGCACTGGGGAACAGGGAACAGAATGCTGGCCAGGATACACTGGCTGCAGATCCAGAAAGCTCAAACCCCAGATGCCAGAGGAAAGAGCCAGGTGCTTGTCAGAGGACTCAGATGGGCAAGGAAGAAAGCAGCCCCAGGAGCCAACAGGGGCAGGGGAGCCCCACTGGGGAGCAGCAGTCTCACAGGATGCCATAGGGGAACAGTGGGACTCTGACCGGGAGCTCAGATGCCATGGCCAGGGACGGCCCCCTTAGGATTGTGGGCACCCCTGGGCACCTGTGGGCACCACAGTGAGCAAAGCATGGGGGAACATGCTCACAGATTCTCTGGAGGGGGACTTAAATGACACCAGCTCGTGGGACCAGGACAGTTTAACAACAGGTCAGCAGGGCCCCAGGGAGGTTACGCTGCGAGAGCTGGCAGAGGCTGGACACATGGTGCCTGCCTGTTCCCATGCCTACTGGGATAGAAGGGATGGATGAGTCCCTCAAGGGCCCAGCGAGAGGGAATCCCAGGAGCTTGCCAGGAGATGCTGGCCATTTTTCAGTTAAGTTTTCTTCAGTTACAGTTTAGTCCCGCACCGGACAGTTTTAGTTGCCTGGAAGGGGGGAGGGGCAGCCCAAAGATGAGGGATAGACCTGGAAAGACTGACAACCAGGAAGACCCAACTCTTTTGAGGTGGGCAGTGTGGATGAGGTGAAATCATCCAGGGGAAGACCTGTGGTGTGCAGTGTTTACCCAGGCCAAGGAGGGGGTAAGGGTGTGGTAAAGGGGGGGTTGGAGCCCCATGAAGACAGTCCAGGGCCAACACCCCTTTGGACCACCTACAGGGAATTGTCTCCCCAGTAATGAACATCAAAGATGTGGCAGGTGAGAAGGGGCAGCACCTGACCCTTCTAGGTGGCACCGAAACCTGATCTCAGCCTGACACTGCTGGGGGGCAAGGCCCTGACCAAAAAGGGGCCAAAACCCTAAAACACCTACAAGTGACAAATTGGTGTATTGGCTGGGGATAAAGGACCCACCCCAGGGCTGAGTCAGGGGATGGAAACACAGGCAGAGCCCATGGCAGGGATGAAGGCCATGCAGCAGACCCTGAACCTTATCATGGAGATCCTGGAACAGCACAGCAGCAGGCAAACAGATGAATGGCCTTGGATGAGCAGATGAAGCAGCAGGAGCTGATGAGTCAGAACATGATGGACTTGAGGATCCAAAGATAATAGCTGAATATGACCTTGAAGCATTCCTGGAGAGCTTCAAATGGGCTGCTATGGCTGCGGTCCTGGACAAGTCCAGATGGGCCGCAAAGGTTGGGGTGTTGTTAGTGTGTCCTGCACAGTCTGCTTACAGGGTTCTATTATGCCTCAAAGCCCAAGACTATGACCATGTGAAGAAACAGATCCTACACTGCCTGGACATTACTCCTGAGCATTACCATCATATGTTCTGTGCATGAAAGAAGAGAGAGGAGAAGGCCCCTGGGTCCTCCTTCAGAAATTAACAGACCTCCATGAACAATGGATCCAACCCGCCTGCACATCCCGAGAGGAGATCATGGATACCTTCCTATTGGAACAGTTCCTCATGGACCTAGAAGAGAATACCAAGAGGTGGGTACAGTGACATTGTCCCAAAGTGTCTCAGGAGGCACAACAGTTGGCAGAAGATTTTGAATGTGCCCAGAATAAGATACCCTGAGAGAAGGGAGACAAGTTGGGGGCACGAGTAAGCACTAGTAAGACCCAGTGAGAGATGGGGAGACTGGGAAGGTAGGACCCCCAACTGGGCCCCACTTTCAGGGTTGACTTGTTTCTGTGGTGGAAAAAGAGGCCACTTCACATGGGAGTGCATGATGAATCTATGGCTCATGGCTCTAGAACTGAATGGATGAAGAGATAGCTGAGACAACCTTACCACACTGCAAGAGTCTCCACCCATAGAAACAATGGATTGCAGCCTGTATAGTGCAGCAGAAGCAATCCAGTGAGACAAGCCTACTGTGATGGCCATGGTGGTGGGGTGAGCAGTCTGTGCCATCCTAGATATGGGGTGTGACCAGACACTGGTAAAGGCTGGGCTCGTATCTCAAGAGGAAGGAACGGGGATCACTCCCATCAAGATGCTTTGCCTACATGTGCAGGCCTCTATCTACCCCAGGTGGAAAGTCCAGGTGACTGTGAAAGGGGTCACCAAGGAGATGCCAGTGGGGATAGTGTTGGACCTACCCTACCAGATGATCCTAGGCTGGGAGTGGCCAGACATCTATGAGATTCTGGAGGACAACTGAGCCTGACGAGGCTAGCATGAGGGGCTAGTAGGGGAAGAAGCCCCAGAAGACCAAGGTGAAGACTAAGGGGCCCTTTGGGACCTGGAGTCTATTGCCAGAAGAGCCCAGTTCCTGGAGGCTCAACCGGAAGATCCTGCATTCCAGGCCTTCTGGGAGATAGAAATCACCAGGTATGACCAGCAAGTGGTACACCCAGAACTTTGTGATCAGCTACCCCATTGTGAGGTGAAGAAAGGGCTGCTGTACTGTATCATGAGGGGATGGGGAGAGGTGGAGCAGGTAGTTCAAATCCTGATGCCCTAATCACACTAGTAATCTTTAGATTGAGACTAACACACACAACACACAATTCAGGGTTTTAGAAGAAGAAGATATATTATTTTAGATACACATTACAACACAGAAGAAAATACGGTAGTAGTCACGCATTCACATTAATAGCACATCACAGAAGAAGACACCACATATAGTTATTAATAAAGCAGAGTCCAGTGCATGCACACAACTCAGAGGAAATAAAACACACAACAGTCACACTTCACATTCATAATTCATAGTAAATAAATACATCATAGCAGAGAAGAAGACAGCACATATTTTTACATAGTTCTTAATTATTATTACCAAATCAAACAATCAAAGAAGAGTCCAGTGCATACATGCAACACGGAGAAAATAAAACACACAACATAAAAAAGTCATACACACACCCCTATTGCAGCACAGGAAAGATTAATATGAAGCATGCTGGAAAGGCAGGTGCCAGGTCTTCTGGCAGTGGAGGAGGTGGGGGTAGGGGGAGAGCTAGAGCTGCAAGTTCCACACCCCTCAAGCATAGATGCATCCTCTTCCCAAGCATCCATGAGGCTTCTGCTGCCAGTGGAAGCAAGGAGGTGGGAACAGTACCTGTACCTGATGTCATTGCACCTGCATCACCTCCCCTAACTCCAGAAATAGGCATCAGCAGCAGAATCACCGTCTCCTCCACCCCAATGTCATCTCCCAGCATGAGTCTCCTACTGCCAGAGGAGGGGCTGGAGCTGGAACCAGGGTACCTGAGCGCCCTGCCTCAAGGAATTCTGGGGACTGAGGGGGAATCAGCATTTTTGCTCCACACCCCTCAATGTTCCCCTAGACCCAGGTCTCCTTCTCCAAAAATCAGGACCTCAGAGGAGGTGGAGGTTGTGGAGGTTCAGGCAAGTGACTCAGCTGAGGCAGCTCCTCCTGCTGTTGTGCCTTAGCCTGTTGAGGAGGGGGATAAGGCAGCATCCCCACCTTCAACCCAGAAGTGGGTGAGTAGTGTAGTGTGGGAGCATTTTGAGCTGGCAGGTGATCCTAGGTTTGCTATCTGCCAGCACTGCTGAAGGAAGATCAGCTGGGGCAGGGAGGTGAAATGCTTCACCACTATAGTGATGCTGCTGCATCTCAGGAGGCAGCAAACCCTTGCCCTTCTTCCTGTTCAGCCTGGCACCAGTGTGAATGTGCCCCACTCACTCCAAAACCCCTATCTCCCCAAAAGAGAGACAGGCCACCCTGAAACAGTGGGAGAAAGATGGACAGAAAGGGGGACAAGTTGCAAGAGTGAGTGAGACCACCCAGAGCACTGGGAAAATGCTTGCTCTGGATAGCTAGCTCTTATCCCTGGCTGAGCAGCCAGGGTTCAGGTGGCTCATGGCGCTCGTTGCCCCATCTTACCACATGCCTACACACACCACTTTTAGCAGGATGGTGGTGCTCTCCCTATATGAGGCATGAAGGGAGTAGTTGAGGGAGGAGCTGTGCAAGGCTGGGGCCACACATAGGCTTGCACTCTACCTCCAATATTTGGAGCAGCTGTGGTGGAGATCACACCTATCTCTCCCTCACAGGGCACTGGTGCAATCAGTCAAGCTGTTGGTGGGCTCTCCTCCAAGACAAGGTGCTGGATTAGACCTACATGGCAAAGGAGATCATGGTGGCTATGAACTGCATGATACAGGTGTGGCTTGTTGGGCAGGCTGAGCTCACCTGTGGGTTCATAGTTACCAACAATTTGGCCAATATGTTCAAGACTGTCCATGATGCCAACTTTGTGGGCATCTGCTGTGTGGCACACAAGTTCCACCTCATAGTCAGAGATGCCTTAGAGGGAGATGGGGCTGCTGGTGATGCCATCATCACCACTACCACTATGAGCCAGATAATTTTAAAATGCAAGAAGGTGGTGGGCTACTTCCAATGCAGCATCAAGGGAGGCAAAAAGCTGTGGGAGAAACAGGCGGACCTGAGCATCCTGCAGCACAAAGTCATGCAGGATGTGAATCCTCAGTGGAACTCCACATACCTGATCCTCAAAAGGCTGGTGGAGCAACAGAAGGTCATCCATGACATGGCTTTCCTTGGGGAGATTGGGATCAGTGGCCCCCTCAAACCCTGCTTTGAGGCCACCGAGACCCTCAGCACTTGGCAATGCCCTCCTTAGCCAGGTGATCCCTGTAGTGAGGGAACTGGAGAACCAAATGGAGAAGATCCAGGGGATCAATATTACTGGCTGGGGCAGGCCACTGTCACCAGGCACTGGTGAGGTAGCTTAAGGAGGGTATCAGGAGATGGCTGGATCCCTTGTGGTCCAGTATAGTCCACATGCATGTGTGACCTGAGGGTGAATAGGAGCACATGCACTGGCACCACCAAAACCCTCGATTATAGTATGCAGGTGCTGGTCAACAAAGTCAGGGAGGCTGAAGGACAGAGGTGAGGGGATGTAGAAGAGGGGGATCCTCTTTCCTGTAGCAGCACTCTCAGCACCAGCACCAGCCAGTCTCCTCCACACCAGCCATTGCCAATGTCAGCCAAGGGCATGGCTTCAATGCTGGGGTCCAAATGCACCAGACTCCAGTCTCAGGCAGGTAGTGCCAAGGTTTCAGTAGCTACCTATCTCACCGAGGATCCGGAGCCACTGGACTTCAACCCCTTGGCCTGCTGAGCAAGCTGTAGCCAGATGTGGCAGGATCTGGCCATGGTTGCCTGGCAACACCTGTCCTGTCCTGTCCACCAACCAGTGTTCCCAGCATTGCTGGGGTTGTTGTGACACCCCACTGCACCTACAGTTTGGATCCTGGTTTGGTGGAGCAGCTGGTGTTCTTGAAGGTGAACCTCCCACTGCTGGGATTCCCCAAACTCCAAGTGCAAATGGACTGAGTGCCATCTTCCTCACTTGGTCTGCACCGATTTCCTTTTTTCATTTTTATAAAAAACAGGTAATGCCTCACTCTCAGCTGGATGGGGCACTCGCTGCATCACCAGCCAACAAAGGAAGAACATGTCCCTAGTGAGTTCGCTCCCCTGCCAGGACCAACTTGGAGGTATGGGCCTTGGCTATGGGGAAGGAGGAGACCCCAGGTCCTGGGAATGACCACTAAATATGCACCCTGCCAGAGTAGGGAGGCCTAGTGGGACTGTTGGCAGCGTGGTAGTCCTATAAATGCCAGGACCAATGATCCTCTGGTGAAAGGTGGGTAGGAGGCACTATAACCTCCAGCTAATGCATGCACACACACAGTCTTAGCTGGGCAAAGCCCAGTCCTGTCACATATTTGACAGACCTGAGGCTTGCTGGTTGTAGTGCAGTTGTGAGGCTCCTGGTATGCTTAGCTAAGCTGCCTGGGATGCCAACTTTTGTATTGAAGAACCCTTTATCAGGCAGAGGAAGTAACTGCAGTTGGTGTGTCTCCTGGTCCTGGATGGAAGGAATAGTAAAGAAGCCAGAGGCTGGCCTGGCATGCAATGTAGTCAAGAAAGCCAGTCAGTGAAAGTGGAAATGGAGGCATCAGGGGGTGAAGGACAGGTGGGGGGAAGGGGGAATGTAGCAGTGCAGGCAAAAGTGCAGAGGTACCTGGGGAGTCAGTTGTCCAGCATGGACTCTATAGGGACTCAATTTAGACAGTGGAATTCTGACACATTACAACCTGCCAGACATCTGATTTCCCAGGCACCTCTGCACTTTTGCATGAGCTACTACATCTCCCCCAACCCCGGCCTGTCTCTCACCCCTTAATGCCTCCATTTCCATTTTCGCTGTCTGGCTTTCTTGCCTGCATTGCATGCCAGGCCAGCCTTTGGCTTCTTCACTATTCTTTCCATCCAGGACCAGGACACACCAACTTCAGGTGCTTCCTAAGCCTGACAAATGGTTTTACCTCCACAGTGTCGTGAGCAGCACCTCAGCCAGATATTGTCTTCTCGGCTGCTAGCAGCAGACTGCTCCATTAGCCCTGAGAGCCAGGATCTAAAACAGCTGCCTCATCAGGGCTGGCCAGAACCTGCCAGCTACTTTCTCCCAGCCCTTAAAGTGACAGACACCAAAGGTGCTCTGCCATACCTTGAATATTCATGAGACCAGGACTGGAGCCTAGGTCTCCCAGATGAGCACCCTAGACACCAAACTACAAAGTCATCCATCCACTTACTGGCCCCATGAATAATTTACACAGCATATAACTTGTGCAGAAAGAAACCAGAGAGCCACACCCAAGAATATTCTATAATCCAGAGGTAAGGAACTCTGTTGAGACGTGGTGACATGATTTCAAACTCTTGCTTCAAATCAAGCAGAAGTGGCTTCAGAAATGTGGACTTCAACTTCTCAGATCAGTTGTCTAACCACTATACTATTGCATATGAAAGTGGGGGTGCTGGAATATGTCTTCCTGAGGGTATGTTGTGTGGAGCAAAGTGTGCTTTAAGCACACCTACCCTATTGAGATTCTTAAGAGAGTTAGACAGGGGAAAACCTTCTTAGGACTGAGATGATCCTGTACCACTGTTAGAAACATCAATGCCTAGGGGACTTACTAAGGGAAACTGTGAGGGTGAGATTTCAAGAGCAAGTTGTAGCTAAATGTTAGATTTAAGTACTTAAATAAATAGGCCCTTAAGTTTCTCTTGAGAAATTAACACATAAGTGTCAGAACTATCTGACTACACAAGCTGAAAATGTCATTGCAAACAGGTTTTAAATCACTTCAAGCATTTTTTTAAAAGAGAGAGAATGCTTTCCCCTCCTTCCCCTTTGTTCATATGTTTATCACTTTGCTTGTAGCGTGGTAGTGTCACCATGGCTACATATTAAAAATAAGGTCTGGGCCCTTAGCTTCTTTTGAACTGTAGGGTTTAGTTTGGTCCGGCTGTCAACTAATTGTTATACACATTTGAATCAGCATGACAAGTAAAGACAATCAAGATGCTGGTGTTCTTGGAGAAGAATGGTTAAGCTGACTGGATGGTAGAATGTCAGCTTAACTCAACTCTGCTCGAACACCTGGATCTTTCTGTAGCTATTTAATCAGCAGGATCTTGGCTTGGACTAAAGGTAATTATGACAGATACCTGTCAGAGCCTCACCAGATGCTGAACTTGCTATGGGCAAAAAACCACAACCCTATTTAGCTATTGGCAATTAAAAGATGCAATTTAAAAAAAGTAATTTAGAGAAATCAAAATAACGGAGCTTAAAATGTTACACATTGTATGGATAAAGTTTGAGAACAATAGCCTACAGAAATCCTATAGTAACCACCTGTTCTTATGATGCTTTTCCTTCTCTCTGTCTATAAAGCCTTTTGGTGTTTATCTTAGTTAAATTAAAAGCCATGTGGGTCAGGGATAATTTATTTTCTTTGGAAAGTACTTAACACATTTTAAGTTGATGTGATTGATTTTATGGCTGCATAGTGCCCATAAAAATTGATAGTGCTTTTAATCTGGATTGAAACATTGACATCTAAACGTACATTTAATTTAACTTTTTGTTAGACAAAAACATCACTGACTGCAATCAAAGTTACACATGAATAAAAAGTGGTGAAGCTCTCACAAATAATGTTTTATGTCTAATGTATATTATGAAATCCTTGAATACTAGATCCATATTAAGCATACTGAAGGCAACCAAAAATATGAAAAATGTAGTATATATATCATAAGCCTATTCTTTGTTTCTATATGCAATAGTGATGGATAGGATTAGTGTAGAACAGAGTTCCAGTTTCATTAAGCAGTCTCAACTCATTCAAAGCACATAGGCTTCTAAAATGATCTGTGGTTAGCTCTTGTTGGTGGCTTTTATTTTATATGGTGAAGAACATCTAAATTCTTCAACTGTAATGAAGGGCCCATTCTGTTAGGCATTATATAAATGCATAGTAAGGGAAAGTTCCTACTTTAATTAAAATGACAAAGACAGACAAAAAGTTGGAGTGGAATGGAAGCACAGAGAGGATAAAGTAATGTGCTAAGGATTACAAAGGCTAGTAGTAGACCCAGCATTGGAAATAAGACCTACTGATCCTGTCCCTGAGCTTGTGACAAATACCTGTCAAAGAGCATTCATTCAAATTCAGCCCTAAAAATAGTAAGTTAAGATCAGACAAGGTTATTGGGGTAAATGTGATAGACCAACTAAAATAGTTGGAAAAATTCTTCTTTGCAAGCTTTTGGGTACAAACACCCTTCATCAGGCTGAGGAAGTCTGCATTTGTTGCCCAAAAGCACACTAAATGGATCCAGACCATGCCAAGACAAGAAATGTAAAACCTGCCAACATCTTCACCACACCACAATCACTACTCCCACAACAGAACCATCAACATTCCTGGTTTTTACATCTGTATCTCCAGAAATGTAATATATCTCATCCAGTGCCCTGATGGAAAATATGTAGGAGAAACCAAACACCAACTGTGTACCAGAATGAACACACATCAAAAATCTATAAAAGACAAGAATCCCCAATTACCTGTGGGGGCACATCTCTCACAAGAAAACCACTCTCTCCAATATCTGAGTTCTAATCCTCAAAGGGAATTTACAAAGCCCCCTTCACAGATGAACCTATGAACTTCACTTCATCAACCTACTGGATATAACAAATCATGGACTAAATATAAACATTGGATTTATGACACAATACAACCTGCCTGCTATCTGATACCACAGGTAACCTCTCTGCTATTCACCAGCTACATCTTATCACCGGGGCTACATTCCTCTTCCTTCCTCCCCACAACCTGTTTCTCACCCATTGACTGTCTCAATGATTGACATTCTTGCATACTGGCCTTGGGCTTTTATTCTATGCTATCCCATCCAGGAGGAGCCCAAAATAACTGCAGACTTCCTCAGCCTGAAGATGGGCATTTGTACCTGAAGAACCTGAAACTTTGCAAAGCTTGCAAATAACCCAAAGAGCCTTGTCTGCCTATGTCCTTAGACCAACATGGCTACAACCAACACCACAGATACAAGGAAGATATATTAAGATCAAGCATTTAAAAATCAGAAGATAATTCAACACACTCTAAAATACTGTGCGATGAATATAAAATAAATTCATAGATTCACAGATTGTAAGGCCAGAATGGACCTCAGAAGATCATTGGGTCGAGCCTGCACCAAGCAGGAAAGATAACTGGGGGTAGAGTGACCCCAGCAAGGTGACTGTCTAGTAGGGCTGTGTGAAGTGTCAGTAATTAATTCAATTTGGAGGAGATTTGGCCCAATTTGGCAGCCAAACTCCAAATTTGAAGTGAACCAGGAAACCCATTAAAAGCTCAAAATCAAATCAGAAGTTTCCGAATTGATTTGGAAAAGATTTGGCACTGATTTGGAGATTTGGCTATTAACTAAACAGGCAGTAGTCTTCGAGGATGCTGGATGCAGCTGCCTTCAGCTGGTAAGTCTGTTGTGGTGGGTAGAGGGGAAAGGGAACAGGTGTTGCGCAGCAGATCAATGCCCCCGTAGTGAGGGAGGGATTGAGGCTGGGGCTGGGGCAAGCACTGCCAGGGAGAGGGTGAAGCAGCTCACACCACTGCGTGCTGCTGGTATGGGAGCTGTTTGTATGGCAGCTTGTCCAATGGCTCTTGCTGCTCCCACCACCAGTTTGGTAGGGCATGATGGAGCATGGCCCAGGATCTGCCTGCGGTGGGTCGGGCCAGGGCTGCATTGAGTGGAAGGCAGAAAGTGGAAGGCACTGGGAGCAGGGGCGATGCCCCACCATTGCTAACCCAGCTAGTGCAGGGTCAGTGTGAGACTGCCACTGTGCTGCCTCTGAACAAGTGGCAGGTTTGTCCTGGCTGGGTGAGCAGTGGCAGAGTATGTGGTGGGTAGGGGTAGTGGCAGGTGAAATAGGGACTATAGGGGACTGCAGGAACTTTTCAGGTGGCATATGCCCCCCAATTTTTTGCTCAAATGCTGCTTGTCCAGCTGGGGTGAAGCCCGTGGAGCCACCCAGCTGGGGCAAAGCATCTTCCCTTCTCTGCCCTGTTACACTGAGTGGGGAGTCCTGAACCTGTAGGGGGCAGCCCATCCCCATCCCATGCACAAATCTGGATGGCATGTGCTCCCCATGCCTCTCTCAGGTGTGCAGAAAACGGTGGGGAGCCAGCTCCTGCCCCACCCCCAAGATGAGCTGCCCACATCTCTGTCCCACTCTTCCCCTTGGCCCTGCAGCCTTGCATAGCTCTGGATCCCAAGACTCATGCACCACCCCAGCTGGGTAGCATCCCCAGCACTGCCCAATTCCCTCCCTTGCTATGGAAGCATCAATCCCTCCTGCCAGACTTACCTGCAGGGACCTGTGGGAGCTGCTTTCCTGGCTGCCTGGTGGCCATGTGCATGTGCAGGTACACACATACACATGGTGCACCCTGCCTGGCCACCCTCTGCTCACTCCCTCCATCCTCTTGCAGGCTAGAACACTGCCACCCTACAAAGAGAAACCCTCCTTTCCCTGCATTTTTCTCCTTTCAAATAAAAATCTGGATTTTTCTTCTTAAAATGAGAAAATCTGGGTTTTACCACAGTTTTACATGGCAAACAGAAAACCTAGATCACCAGTGTTAACAGCACCTTCAGTATTTCTTTACTTAACACCAGGGATCTGGGTTTTCTGTTTGCCATGGAAAAAATGTGGTAAAACCCAGATTTTCTTATTTTAAGGAAAAAACCTGATTTTTCTGGAGTCATCAAGCAGCAAACCAGTAGGGCTTTTGAGGGTGGAAAGGGATAGAGGGATTGGGAGTTATGCATTCTGGAATGCTGGAGGACAAAAAATTAATTACTTTATTTCCAGGGAGCAGACCAACAATAACTTATGTTGACCTGGAAAAGCAGTCAAGGATAACCGTCACTCCAAGTAGCTTAATTTTAAAGCACTTTGGCCATGTCCACACAAACACAGACATTTGTTTTTCTGGGTACAAAATAGCAGCAGCACATCTTGTCCTGTTGCTGGTTGTCCCTGGGGAACACCCATGCCATGTGCCCTTTGGCACGTGGCAGGTTACCCTAGGTGAGGTTAAGGGAGGCTGGAGCCAGCAACTGTGCTGGCTCTAGCAGCATTACCTGTGGCCCTGTGGGACTCTTGGGGTACCAGCTCTGGCAGGAAGCCTAGCCAGCAGCAGCAGTGTGACTCCAGCCAGCCAGGCTCTGGTTTTGGGGAGCACATGCTGCTGCCATGTAATTCATGGCACTTTTTTTCAGCATGGGTTTTTTAACCCTACCACCTCCTAGGGTTAACCCCTTCCATCCCCCCCACACCATGTTGCAAGGTAGCAGCATGGGGAATTCTTGCATGTGCAGTGTGTGACACTGCAGATAGATTTGTGGTGCCACATGCTATTTGTTCGCATTCTTCTGGACTTGGCCTTAGAGGGCATTTAGAATGGGTTAAGACTAGGGCTATGTGACGTTTCGGTCATTGATCCAATTCAGCAGAGATTTGGCCTGATTCAGTGACAAATCCCTGGATCTGAATCAAATCAGAATACCCTTCAATCTCTCTGAATTGAATTGGAAACCTCCGAATTGATTCGGAATGATTCAGAAAGGTTTGACAATTCAGACATAGACACAGTTTTAAATGTTTTTTTTACATACTTCGAAGGTACCAGGTGGCTCATGAGTGCTGAGATGGTGGGGCAGATGGAGCAACCCACAGGAGCACTGGGAGTCCCCAATGTGCTCAGCAGCAGACTTGGAAGTTGACCCACTTCCATCTCCCTTCCCCCCCCAGCTCGGTGATTGGTGCCTTCTGGGTCTCCTCCCCCTGTGGCTGACCGATGACGTGGGGGAGGGGTATGGCGGGCCCCCCAGCAGGCTTAGCATTGATCCCAGAAGTGGTCCAGAAATACTTCCAGTCCACTTCTGGGTTTGCTGATGAGCACGCAGGGGACCCTTCCATACTCCTGTTGGACACTCCATCTGGCCCACCATCACAGTGTTCATGAGCCATTCCTGGTACCTTGAGGTGTGTAGAAAAGCATTTAAAGCTGTGTCTATGGCCAAATCAGCAATTCTCTAAATTAGCATTGGATCTTCAGATTCAGATTCGGCTGAATCGAATTGGGGACAGTGATCCGAATCAAAGAATCGAATCACTGGCCCCAATTCAGGCTGAATCTGAATCAAGTATGGCCTGTTTTGCACACCCCTAGTTGAGACCCTTTAATATGTAACTGTTCTCATTTTAAGTGCTTTTAGAATGGTTTCAAGATAATCTGTAACACCACCCTGAGACTGCCCTACTTTATGTTGGGAGTGATTAGGTAATCAGATTAAAGGATTTCAACTGGTCTGAGTCCCCTACAGTATCTTGCTATCTGAGTGAAGCACAATTTAAAAAGAAAGACATCAAAAGTATTTCCTACAACAATTTCTACAAATCATTGTTTATTATAGGTTCTGACTGTTCTGAAATCATTTGCCTGCCTGCTTGCTAATCCATTGATTCCAGTGAAAACGAAAATAAATATTTTTCCCATGGTGGTTTGTTTACATACAGTATGCAGAAATAAAATCAACCCTTTCCTGCTGAAACAAATTGTAATCCAAAAGAATTACCTCAGTACTGCTAACATAAATGGAAAATAATTTTTAATAATCTGGTGAAAATAATAATAAAACCCCCATTTAACAGTTAAACTATAAACAAATTAAACACACTATGGCCCCCACTTGTTATGGTTCTAAAATCATCTGGGCTTGAAATTAAGATTGGCAAGCCATGACTACATTTAGCAGAGAAAATTAACTATTAATTGTTCTATTTTCCTGTATCCTATTTGAAGTTTGAATATCTAATAGGTCTCCTTTATAACCTCTAACTGGTATACAGTACAGCTTCATTGGAACTCTTCCTTAGAGCTTCAAACATATATCATGCATCAATTTTTATTTGTATATTTTTGGTTTGACGTTGCTTATTCCAATTTGCTCTTAAATTTTGCTGCTTCTGTCATTGCCAGGGAAAGAATATCAATAACTTGAAACAATACTAGATTTTCACTTGGAAGTTCTGAATAAGCGATACCAAGATAAGTCCTTATTATGGAGATTTCTTGAAGTAAATGCACAAAATTATAAAGAAGCTTTCAACTGAATTGGCCTATTTTGGAGTTTTAGGTTCTAATTTTGATTTTTCTGAAAATGCCAATAACATTGAAGCCTGTGGAGTGATACTGGGTGCATCTGCACATGATGCTAAGTCACTATGGCAACATGCTATGATGACATAGCATTGGCAAGCAAAAAACATGATGCTGAAGCTATTTTGCTATAGCAATGTGCTTCCTTGTTATAGTGCATTGGTACAGCAATGTAGCATCTAAAAATAAATGTGCCACCAGAATGGTGCACTATAGGCTGCTACAGCACTAACATTTTGTACTTCCAAAAGGAAGGACAAAATGATGGTGCAGTAACAGTGGTGCCATAGGGGCATGTATAGATGCACCCACTGTGCATAACTGACAGTATTGCCAACTCTCACAATATTATATTTTACTGCTTGCTAATTATATAAAAGCAAATGTCTATGTTCTTGAATTTAATACAAAATGATACATAAACTTCCATCTGGAAAGATTCTGGATACATTGATGTCTCTTTTATGTACTTGTATAGCTTGCATTACCACAATATTCATGTTCCTCATGATCTTCTAATGTAGTTATCCTCACCCTATTCCTATGACTTAGAGAAATGCTATTAACTGCATTTTGCAGATGGAGAATTGAAACACAGAGAAGGTAAGGGCCTGGTTTGTAAAGGTATTTAAATGCCTAAAAGTGTAGTGAGATTTTTTCAAAGCTCTCACTGTGATTTCAGCAACCAAAAGTTTTGCAAATCCTACAGTAGAATAGAAGTAAGATCCAAAAAAAGAACTTGTATGTCTACAGTGGAACACAGACAGAGGTATGATCCACAAAGACCCTAACTATACTTTTAGGGACATAAAGCTACTTGGGTGCCTACATTTTTACCAGTAAAACTTGAGTGCCCAAAGTTTCTCTACATGCATACCCAGAGGCACTACCATTTATGTGAAGGTGTAATCATAGCCCTAGTCTGCTTGGCATTCACAAACTTGGCATTCCTGTCCTTGAGTTTCCTGAGGGGCCTAATTTGCTATGTATGCTCTGAGCATACATAACACACTGAAAGTGTGTACCTAACACATGGAAAGTGTACATTCAGTGACACTTACTTTTTATGTGGATGAAGCCTAGTAGTTGCAGCATGCACCCAGGAAGTAGGAAATTGATTTCCTAGGCCTTCCTTTGCCTAATGCCCACGTTTTGGGAGCTGAGAGTCCCTGGTTCTGATTCCTGCTTCCATCACAGTTCATACATATTTATTAGGGATGTCCAAAGTGGGCTATATTCAATTTGGATTCAGATTTGATTCATAGAATCAAAGAATCATAGAAGTAGGGTTGTAAGGGACCTTGTAGATCTTCTAGTCCAACCCCTTGCCTGGGCAGGAGGGAAACTGGGCTCAAGTGACCCCAGGCAGGTAGGCATCAAGCTGCTTCTTAAAGACCCCCAGGGTAGGAGCCGGCACTACTTCCCTTGGAAGTTGGTTCCAGATCCTAGCCACCCTAACTGTGAAGTAGTTTCTACGGATGTCTAATCTGAACCTACTCTCCAACAACTTGTGGCCATTATTACATGTTATCCCAGGGGTGCTAGGGGAAACAAGGTCTCTCCCAACCCTTTCTGGTCCCCCCTAGTGAGTTTATAGATAGTCACCAGGTCCCCCCTCAGCCTTCTCTTGTGAAGGCTGAACAGGTTCAGGTCCTGTAGCCTCTCATTGTAGGGTCTGCCTTGCTGTCCCTGAATCATGAGGGTGGCCCTCCTCTGGACCCTCTCAATGTTGTCCACATCCCTCTTGAAGTGTGCCCAGAACTGGATACAATACTCCAGCTGTGGCTTGACCAGTGTTGCATAGAGGGGGAGGATCACCTCCTTGGCCCTACTTGAGATGCACCTGTGGATGCATGATAGGGTCCGGTTAGCCCTGCCGACCAGGACCTCGCATTGTCGGCCCATGTTCATCTTGCAATCAATGATGACTCCAAGATCCCTGTCTGCCTCTGTCCTCTCAAGAAAGGAGTTTCCCATCTTATAACTGTGTTGCCGGTTACTACTGCCCAACCCACCCTTGCAACCTATCCAGGTCTTTCTGCAGTCTTTCTCTCCCTAATAGCATGCCCACCTCACTCCAAATTTTGGTATCAACAGCAAATACGAACAGGTTGCTTTTCACCTTGTTGTCCAAATTGCCGATAAAGAAGTTGAACAGTGCAGGCCCAAGGACCGAGCCCTGGGGGACTCTGCTGCCCACTTCCCCCTGGGTTGAACACGACCCATCCACCACCACCCTCTGAGTACAACTCTTCAGCCAATTAGCAATCCATCTGACTGCGTAGGCATCGATGCCACAGTTGCCTAGTTTTTTAATGAGGATGGGGTGGTCAACAATGTCAAAGGCCTTGCTGAAGTCCAGAAAGACTACATCCACGGTGACACCTACATCTAATACTTTTGTGACCTGATCATAACAGGCAATCAGGTTGGTCTGACATGACCTGCCCCCAATGAAACAGTGCTGGTTGCCCCTCACCACCATCCCCGATGCCAGCCCATCACAAATGTTCTCCTTGATGATCTTCTCAAAGAGTTTCCTCTGGATTGAGGGAAGACTGACAGGCCTATAGTTGCTTGGGTCCTCCCTCCTCCATTTCTTAAAGATGGGGGACCACATTGGCTATCTTCCAATCATCTGGCACCTGGCCTGAACACCACACATGCTCGTAAAGCCATGTCAAGTGCCCAGCAATAACCCCTGCCAGCTTCTGTGACACTCTGGGGTAGAGAGCATCTGGACCTGCTGGCTTGAAGCAGGGACAGTGATTCAGTTTGTTGATTCATATCTGTCCCTGATTTGATTTGGCTGAATCCAAATCTGGGGTGGGCCCTCCACATGCTTGGTGGCTTCCAGGTCTGCCAGGGAGCATGCTAGGGAGCAGTGGTGATGCATAGGAGGCTGCACTGGGATACATGTGCAGCCTCTGAGAGCATCAGTGTACCCCCTGACCAGCTGTGCCACTAAGGTGACGAGTGGGGGGGCAGGTGGGAGCACCAGTGCCAGCCCTGCAAGTGCTGGTTGATCACTACAGCTGCTCCTAGAAGCAGACACAGTCACTCCTGGAAATGGCTTCAGTGATTGGCTGCAGTGCAGCCAGGACTGTGAGATTGGTAAGATCAGCTGTGGGGGGACCCCTTCTGGTCAGTGGTACTGGTTGCTGGGGGGGCACATGCCCCCCCCACAACTAAGGCAGCACCAGTCACCCATGCTGGGGGCCCCTTGCAGTCCTCTGGCTTGGTCGTCGATCTCAAGAGGACCCCGGGTTCCCCTCCTAGACTCAAGGGGGCACCAGTCACTAAGCTGGGGGAGCATGGGGAAAGGGGCCCTGAGTGAACTCCCTGGGGAACCCAGAAGTGACTGGAAGTCCTTCTCATCTACTTCCAGGTTTGCTGCTGAGCACGCTGGGTAGCCCCATGTACCCCAGCATTGTTGCACTCACGAGACCCTGCTATCTAGAGGTATGTAGAAAGAACATTAAAGCTGTGTCTATGTCCAAATCTTCAAATCTTTCCGATTCTCTCCAAATAGACTCGGAGGGCTCCGATTTAATTTGAACAGTTTAAAGAGTCCTCTGATTCAATTCAGATTTGGAGATTCAGCCACAAAATCAGGCTGAATTTCTACAGAATTGAATCAGGGTCCAAAGCTTCACACAGCCATAATATTTATCCCATGAATTTTATGTGTAAAATGAATAAATAGTCCTGGGAGCAAGAACTAGAACTCAGCACTCCCAGGGGAGATCCCTCAGCAGTAGGTAGCCACGCTCCTTCTTGCTTACTCATCTGTCTGATAGTATTAATCTTGCTTTCCTTTCCATACTGTGAGCCAGGTAAGGTGCCTGGCAGAAATAAAGGCACCATGGCATCTTATGTGCGATAAACCATGCATCCTGCCATGCCACACATGCATGGTAAGAGGCATGATTATGGGATCAAGCATCCGATTGCATCATGTTTTATTGCTGGTGCAGGCGGAGCCTAGGATCATGAGTACCCTGGCAAGTACCAAGTGCCTGTGGCTGGAAACCTTGTCAGCTTCCAGGGTTTCCACAAGTATATTAGCAACAAGGGGAAGATCAGGGAAAGGGTGGGTCTCTTACTGAATGGGGGATGCAACCTAGTGAGAGATGTTGCAGAAGAGGCAGAAATACTCAATGCGTGTTTTAATTTCAGTCTTTGCAGGCAAGGTCAACTCATAGACTGCACAAAGAAATATCCATTTTCTGGTCATCAAGGACTGTGTGTGTCATGGTACCCCCATGGTTTTGACCTCATGGTAGAACCCAGATTCATTAGGATAAGTACCATCATCATCTTTTCCTGTGTTGCACCTAGCAGCACAATTTGGGAAGATGAGCAGCCGATAGTGGTACTAGAACTGGTTAGGAACTGTTTAGGAAAGGTGTATGTATACAAGTCTAAACAGACATTCTTCTACTACCTTTCCTTCTTGCCTTGCTACTGTGCCCTATAGATAGTCCCATAGCCTAAGGAAATCTCTTTGAGGCCAATTTTCTGGACACTGAAAGAGTTGATTCATTGGAAGCATTTTAAGGGAGGACTTTACAGAAAAAGAGTAGTCTCTTAGGTTTTCCTAATGCAAACTGAGTTTCACTTGTGTAACAAAACTATGTGAGTTAGTAATTAATTTGGGTTTCCATATGACAACTTAATTCCAGTATTAACAGTTCTGGCACTTAACACTTGAAAGTGTGAAGTCTTGTGCACTGACTTCAGTGATGTCAATGGGAGTCTTGCATATGACAGGGCTATAGGGTTGGTTCTAGTCTGAGACTGAGTTCTGCTTTCCAATCAACATTTTTTCTATTGTAGCAGAACAACTAGATTTTACTTGGGTGCCCCTTCCCACACCCATAAGACAAAGGGTCTTGTTTTAACAAATGCGTAAACTGACATTGAAATCTGAAAATGTGTTTCACTCCAGCAAAAGAAAAATGGCTCAATGGCAGCTAATTATCTCCCAATTAAAGAGTTCATTTAGAGCCATTTATATTTCTTGAATGATATTCAGGCTAAAAAAAATGTCTAATGAATAGAAATGTCTTTATTGGTGACCTGCTGTGGATGTTGTTGGATGGTTTACTTCACAAATTCGGCTTAATAGGGCAAGGGCAGGAAACTTTCTTCCCAATTTGCATACAAGTCCAACACTATAAAGTCAGCATCATAAAGAGTTCATAGCAGGGAACAAAAGGTTTATTCATATTAAATATATTCTTCCTATCCTAAATGGCGTTTGAACCTTTACAGGCTTAGGCTATGAAAAATGAGTCAACACAAGGTATTGCCATTTATGGACTGTCTTGTTTTCTTTTCTGGCCTTCATTTTCACTTCATTTTGGTTTTGTAAAGTCTCATTAACTTTTAAAAGTAGACACTCTCAAAGTTTTTTTATGGATCAAAAGGAGCATAAGTGAAAAGATGATGATGATACTTATCCTAATGAATCTGGGTTCTACCATGACGTCAAAACCATGGGGGTACCATGACACACACAGTCCTTGATGACCAGAAAATGGATATTTCTTTGTAAGATACATCATTTGTAAATATGTTTTTCTTAGTTAAGTCTGTGCTTAGTTATCAAGAAACTTTAGAAATTAAAATAATAGATGATGATGATTGTAATTTATATAGTGCTTGCTGTCTCTGGAAGTGCTTGGGTGCCAATCACAATCCTAAACACAATATTTTGCTACTAAAAATAGACTCCAATATGAGGTATTATTTAATGCACATTAGGCTGTGCTAATGCAACGTAACACATCTGCATGCTGTTTTAGTGATGCTTAATGTGCAGCAGACTATTTTACTGTGAATTAGTTCAGTCACGGTTTTTAATATCATACATTAATACGCAGTAAAATAGGCTACTGTGCATTAAAGCGCATGTGTAGACATGCCTACTCTTTCTTTTACAATGATGAAAGGGACTTAAATGAATGTAAGGATATCAATTATGCAGTTATTAAACTGAATAAGGTATTATGCAAACATAGTTTCATAGTTTCATAGTAACTAGGGTCAGAAGGGGCCTAGAGCAGGCCATCTAGTCTGACCCCCTGCCAATGGCAGGAAACAAGTGCTGGG
>JAGPOW010000304.1:31931544-31969256 GCA_030014935.1 Caiman crocodilus
CACCAGACGGCAGGGAACAATTACAGGCAGACCTGGACAGGTTGGACAAATGGGCAGAAAACAACAGAATGCAATTCAACAAGGAGAAATGCAAAGTGCAGCACTTAGGGAGGAAAAATGTCCAGCACACCTACTGCCTAGGGAATGATCTGCTAGGTGGCACAGAAGTGGAAAGGCATCTTGGAGTCCTAGTGGACTCCAAGATGAACATAAATTGTCAGTGTGATGAAGTCATCAGCAAAGCTAGCTGCACTTTATCATGCATCAGGAGATGCATGACAAACAGAGCCAAGGAGGTGATACTTCCCCTCTATCGGGCGCTGGTCAGACCACAGTTGGAGTACTGCGTTCAGTTTTGGGCATCACACTTCAAGAGGGATGTGGATAACCTGGAGAGGGTCCAGAGAAGGGCCACTCGTATGGTTAAGGGCTTGTAGGCCAAGCCCTACAAGGAAAGACTAAGGCACCTGGACCTCTTCAGCCTCCGCAAGAGAAGGTTGAGAGGAGACCTTGTGGCTGCCTAGAAGTTCATCATGGGGGCGCAGAAAGGAATTGGTGAAGCTCTACTCGCCAAGGCACCCCTGATGGTCACAAGAAAAAATGGCCACAACCTAGCAGAGAAATGATTTAGCCTGGACATTAGGAAGAACTTCTTCACAGTTAGAGTGGCCAAGGTCTGGAACAGGCTCCCAAGGGAGGTGGTGCTCTCCCTTACCCTGGGGGTCTTCAAGAGGAGGTTGGATATGCATCTAGCTAGGGTTGTCTAAACCCAGCACTCTTTCCTGCCTATGCAGGGGGTTGGGCTCGATGATCTATTGAGGTCCCTTCCAACCCTAACATCTATGAATCTATGAATCTTGTAGTTCTACTTAAAATTACATTTTTCTCAGAGACTGAATGGTAATAATGAATGGATGCTGGAAACAGAATAGTGTTCATTTAAGATATTTTTGTTAAAATGACAGACATTTTACAATGCCTTTACACAGCTACTAAGGTGGCTTCCTTGCTATTATTTGTGGCAAATAGAGATCTGAGAAGCAAACCACCCTCACGGTTGCTGAACTTGCTACTAGAATACTATCACCAAAAAGTATAGAGGAGCACATTAAAGCCCTCTGTCTCTCCAGTGCTATATTAAAAACTAAAGTGTTCAATTTTCTTGAAGATTTGAAATTGAAGTTTTGTTACCTGTTTTATAGAAGTCTTTACCAGACTTTATGGCTGCCACTTTCATACTGTAAAAAATAAAAGTAAGAAAGCATGACTCACAAGAAGCTGTTTAAAATGAGTGGAGTAAAACAAAAGACTGATTTCTCTTGTTACCCAACATTTAACTCACAGATTTCAAATAAAAAGGATTGTTTTTCATTCTGTGCCCTTTTTTACTGCCTTTTCTCTTCCTCACCTCCACTCATTTGCTTTCATTTCATGTCTTGCTACATGATAAATCAGTCAGCTCAGGGGAAGGGAAGGGCCTGAAAGCTCTGACTATACATGAAAACTTTGAACATGGCTCAACAGCAATTTTTCCAATTGTCCAGAGCCAGTAACTGATAGAACACTCCTTTAAATAGATCCTCATGCTTTCTGCACCTCTCTCTAGAAGTTTCATAGGGGGTTTACCTGAGGAAGAGTGATGAATTACACCTCCCAAAAGAATTTTTTTTTAAATAAGTTACAAAGAATTGATAAAGGGTATTTTTTTCAAATATAACCATACTACAAAATGATCTAGAATGTTTTCTATTAATTTAATATAGCGAGCTAGATCTTTAGGTGGTACAAAATCACAAAGATCCTTTGAAGCCAAAGGAGTTATTCCACTTTACACCATTTGCAGATCTTCTTTAACGTGCTTAATTGTGCTGTGGCTGAGCACATGAGCAACCTAAGAGGCTTCTCCTAGCTATGAGGAGCACAAGCTTACTGTACACAATCTGTCATCTCTAGCTATAAGCAAAATGCTAAAATGATTGGCAAGCACTGTCTGCTTGTTTTTGTCTTCCCAGGTAACATCGGACCACTTCCTAGAATCATCTGGGCACATTTTAGGTAACAGGTTTCCTGCTGTTTCAATTTGGACCATGATTACGCTGTTGAAGCATGTCTAGTTCACATTGGTACCAGGCTCAGAAATTCTGATGTGATGTAGGACTTGCTTACTGTCCCTTACTGTCTCCACCAAATCCCAGAAGAAAGGCAATGTAGCTGCCTTAGAGTAGCACTGAGTTCATGTCAGTAAATTGTCCTAAGCTGGCTACATTATGTCATTTCTAGAAATCATCATGCGCGGAGTGGGAGTGAGTGCATGGTATGTTTCATGATGGTTCCCTTGGGTGTGGCATAGAGGTAGGGTAGCTGTATTTCTGACCCATCCTGCTTCCTCCCTGTGACACACTGTCCTTTCTCAGCCCTTGTTTTTTGTTGTTGTTTGCACTGCAGATTTGAAGTTTGTTATCAAGTTTTATTGTGTGCTTTGTCAATTATGATGTGTATGGGTGGGTAGGGGCGAAGCGTTTGTCTTGAGGACTCTTTTGGACTTAATTTTTATTACATGGGAGTCTGTGGTTGCAATGAACTGGATGTGCCAATCTAGGCATTCCTTCTAGCCCTGTTGTTATATTCATAAATTGAAATAAAATCTCCTTTTGACATTAAATCAACTGTTTGAGGTACTGACTGAATCATAGAAATGTCATAGAAATGTCTAGGGTCATATAGACCATTTCTGCCAGACAGAATTGTTTTTTTACAGTGCTTTGTCCACTACTGTTTTAAAAATCTCTAATAATGAGACTTCCATCAGCCCTTTTTTTTTTTGGATTTACCCATAGTTAGCAGATTTACTTTACTGAAGAAAGTGTTCATTGTAAGATCACTAAGCGTTTCCAACCTTAATTGCTTTTGTTTCTTTCCAGTTATACTCCTTGTAGCAACCTATACTCTTCCTTTGCTGCTTCATAATTGTCTTTTAGTCAATCTGTGGGTACATGTAAGAGTTGATATGCACATCCCACTGAAGTTAATGGGAGTGTAAGCCAGAGGTGGCTCATTCCTGGCGTGATTAGAGAGTTTGCTTCATTTATGCTACTAGAGTAATGATTAAGCAAATGGATTTGCACATGTCCTAGGGTATAAAGTGTCCAGAAAATTCTGGAAAAGCTCACCTTTAGACCCCTATGAAGAAACGTCCCTGTTTTGGTGAGAGGGGCATGCAGAGACAGAATGTTATTTATAGAACAAGATTTGTGCCAAAATTAATGTGAGGACATCGGGAATTGATACGTTCTAAGGTCTTAAGAGATATGATTGGTGTGTTAATTGATTGATGGGTGATTGATGGCTCTCTTGAAAGAATGATTGGATGGTGGTGAGTCAGCTATTGGTGGTGTGAAGTTGGTATGTGGTGTGTGGGTAGGGATTCATGAGTTGTGAGTCTGAGAGAGTTGGTGAAATTAGTTGCCTGAGTTACTTGTGTCTTGCTGAGGTGTGAGAAGGTGTGTGGTGGAGACTGGTTTGTATGCCTCTCTGGTCAAGAAGTGAGGAGGCTTCCTAGAGATTACAGGCTGATGCTGTGGCCCAGCTCTCCCACCAGGAATCGTCACCTCAACAAGAAGGGGAACCTATCACCCTCCCTATTGAAAACAGCAAACTTTCTGAGGTGGGAGAGAAAGCTCTAGGAATTGGGGCTACTGAGAGAACTTGGCTCACATTTTGTGCAGCACTGTAGTCCTATGCTTGCCTGGGACCACAGAGGTGGTCTTTTTAGCCACACTATGGAAGACTGTGCTCCTGGTATGGGGATAGTACCTGCTAAGGTAATGTATAGTAAACCTCCCACTTAGCTGCTGGAGTGAGAAGGTCTTGGCTTCAAGCCCACTTTATGGAAATGGGAGGGCAAGCAAAACTCAAGGGCATCCAAACTCCAAGCCTTCTGGCTTGGGCCTACAAGAAGGATGCCCACCAAAGGTTTTGGAAAGACCTGCAGCCCAAGATGGGTGTGGAAAATGTTTGCTGGTAGTAGGGTCATTTATGGTTCTGGACTGACTCTTGAATTTGAAATTTGTTTTGGCTAATTTGGCTTGGAATACAGAAAATTAAGAGAGAGAAAAAAAAGAAAAAAAGAAAAAGCACTGTCTGTGACTTTAGGAGCTGTCATTGAGACTGTAGCATAGTTAACAACTGAATGAGACCCAGAAGTTTCCTTTCTATTTTGTTCATTGCTGTTCTGACTATTGTACTTTTTTATGTGTATTTATTATTTTCTTTACATGTTAATTATTTGTTCTCTTTAATAATATATTCCTGTTGTTTTAAACCCTAATTGGGCACCTGGTCTCTTTATTATTCATAATGTCAGATTGGGCCTGGGCAGTAAAGCAGTAATCTGATGAGAGTTTTAGCACCCACCACTTTTCATTGAGGATGGTTGAATAGCCAGAATATTTTGCATAGTTCATTGTCTCAGTTGCATAACTGCCCTTAACAGGAGTCTGTCTATGGATGCAAGTGGGTTTTAGCTCAGGTCCACAAATCTTTGACATGCTTTTATAATCCAACCCCACAAACCCATCAAATTAATGTGCTATTTAATGTAACAAAACATACATAGCAACATAAAATATTGTCTTTTCTAGTGATGAGACAACTTCAAATAGTTTCAATTCTGCAGTAAATTGGAAAAAGCTCTGGGATTCAGACTGTTTTCTCTAAATTTGGAATGAAGTTTTGGGTCTGTTCAAAATGATCCAGCTACTTTCAATACTATATATACTCAAATATATGATAGAAAATTAGATTCTATACATGGAAAATATAAAAATTTGTTATAATTTTCCATGTATAGAATCTAATTATTTGAAGTTTGTCTTGAATTTGTCCCCCTCCCACTGTTACAGCAGGGAAAATAAATGTGGGGATTAGGTTCCCACTACCCTCTGCTCCCCAACTTCTTCCTACCAGTTTATTTGTAAGCCTTTGTGCTTCCTGAGAACATGAAAGTGACCAGCAAATTTGAAAGCATTGACTTTCAAATAACTGTGCCTGTAGTAATTTGCATATAGACAAATTGCTATGGGTACCCATAGACTTAGTGTCTCTAGAATTGATGTATTTTACTTTTTGAAACTGTTTCAAGTTTTAGCACAACTACTCCATGAACACACTTTTATACCTACTTACATATAATACAAACTATTCATGATAATGGTCAAAAAGCCAAAGGGCTTATGATTTACCATACAGTTCATTCGGCTGGACCGCAGCAGAATCAACAGTGTTTCAAGCCATGATGACCCCATAACTCAGCACTGCTCAATATCTGTGTGTACGCTGGACCTTCCACAAAAAATGCATGTGCCAATTAGCTCCCGCACTCATGACTGGAACCCAATGCTCTTGTCATAAATACTGGAATCCTCCAAAAATGTATATACCGTTGATGTCCAGGGCAACCTGATATGGTTTGACCTCATAGCGGCTGGGCCACAGTAATTTGATGTGACAGGGTGAGAGAAGAGGCAAAAGAAGAATTCTGGGTGAACTGTTTGGGACCTCATTTGATGACATTTAAGACTGGTGAAAAGGAAAAAAAATTGGAAATGGGAAAGAAAGGCACAACTCAGATGTGGGAGTGAAGAGGAAGTAAAAATATATTTAGTATAATGACTCACCATGGCTTAAAAAAGAGTCAGTACTAAGGGTGACTGAATGCAATGAGTACTTCCCTATACTTTATTCAAATGGGTTGCAGTACTCTATATCCCTGTGGTAGGTTCTCTGGGAAAGCCTCTGATAGAGTATCCCAATGGTTCCTTTTTGAGATGCTGAAACAGATGAGAGGCCCCCTGATTTTCATCAGTTGGATCAGGATCCTGTACACAAATATGAGCAGCGAAGTGCAGGTCAGTGAGTTCCTGAGTGCACAAACTGCAGTACAGTTGGGTGTCTGGCAGGGCTGCTCACTTTCTGCATCCCTTTCCATCTGTGTGATTGAACCCCTGGCTCAGCACATTAGACAAGACCTTAGGATCAGATCCCAGGTGGCAGCAGAGATGAAATTAGAGTCCTAGCCTACATGGCTGATGTGAAGATCCTGTGCTGAAGCAAGTGGTCAGTGGAAAGAGCCCGATGGCACACACCAGTCTAAAAAGCAGCAGCAGGAGCCAAGTTGAACATGAGTAAGAATATCTGTATGGCTGTAGGTGAGCTTGGGGACCTGGAATCCTTGGGGGTCTCTGTCTCCCACAAGGGGGTCGAGATCTTTGGGGTGGTATTTGACCCCCAGCTGAGTGACGAGAAAGCATGGGAGAAAATAAAGGCCCAGGTAAAACAGAAGTTGGGTCTATGGCACTTGCGCTGCCTCTCAATTGTGGGGGGAGGGGAGTGCATGGTGTTTGTGAAGGTGGTGTTGCTATCCGTGCTTCTGTACACTGCATTGGTTTTTCCCCCTTCCAAGCAGGTCTCTCACAGAATTCAGAGAGCAACGTGCATTTTCTTTTGGTGTTCCAGATGGGAGAAGGTAGCTAGAAAGACCTTGTATAAGACCAAGTGAGACAGGGGCAGGGGCATGCCAGATATCCTCCTGTTCCTGTTGGCAAAGTACGCAAGCTAAATCTGTAAACTGGAGACAGAAACAGAGTCTTCCAAAACAGCCTGCCTCATGAGATATTTGCAGGGCACCTTCTAAGACACTGTGGCATGTTCATGCTGACCAATGGAAGACTGGCTCAAGGATTCACTGTGGTTCTACAAGATGTAGAATGAGTATCATGGTGTGTACAGCCTACAGAACACAGGGCCTGTAAACATGACCAACCACAAAAAGATACAGGAGGTGGTGAGAATTAGAGACATCATATTGCTTGTGGACCTATTCCCAGGTGATGCTTGCCAGGCCATGTTGGAGCACATCTTCCACAAAGATCTTTGCAAAGAACACAGAGACTTGAACTGGCTGGTATTCCCCACTGAGCCCTTTTGGTGAGGGCTCAGAGACACAGAGAGGGGAAGCCAGGAAGACCCAGCTGGCCAAAGGTAACCTACCAAGGAGCCACTGAAATGATCTATCACATCCTATGGCTCTGCTCTACACCAAGGAGATGTTGAAAAAGGTAAAGTGGCTCTGCAAAGTGGTGATGGAGGTTGGACAGCTGACCAGAAAGGCGGTACTGTACAGGAACCTGACCAAACACCAGGGGCACCAGTTGGCCCACTTCAATCGGTTGTGTCCTGCATCAGGAGCACCCTGTGGAAATCCAGGAACCTCTTGATGTATAGGTACATTAACCTAGAGGTGGTAGACTGTGTTAAAATGGCCCTAAGTGAACTCCAGTCCTACTACCAGGAATTGGTAGCAGAGGACAATGAGGACTCAGCCAAATCCACCTGGCAGAGGGACACTTGGCACAGGATCTTCCAAGACCCCCTCAGTGGGGAAACAGAGAGCGACAGTGAATAGGATGACAAGACAATTGGATTTGAAGACAGTGGGAGTGACAGTGACAATGGAGTGACAGTGACAATGGAGACTTTAAACCCTGTAACTTGGATGTGGGCTAAGGGACTGACTGTTAGGGGTAGGGAGGCCAGTGGGTGGATGCGCTGGAGCATGGGCCTGTGGGTACATGTTTTGTAATGGGTTTATGGGTTTTAGATGTGAGTGAAGGTATATGATGAAAGGTGACTAGAAGGTGTGTGCATGTGTACATATATTTGTGTCTATATATAACTTTTATGTATATATAAAGACATACATAATCCAAAAAAAAAAAAGATTCCCATCAGCATCATAGCTTCTCAAGTGCTCCTTGACTGTGATCAAATGTAGTGGCCAGTTGGAGGATTGGTCTTACTGCTTAGAAAGAAGAAGGCAGACAGAGAGAGGGGGAGGGAAGCAGTTTAATGAAAAAATGAGGTAGTGTGGTCTGGGACTAATAGAGAGGGGAAAGGGCATGGCGGGGAGTAGAATTTATTGAATATTTTAGCAGGAAAACAACTGGCAAAGAATGTTGTTGGCTCTGGATTTAGGATCCAGATACCTTGTTTGGGGGAGGGGAATCCACCCTCAACCTTTCCATTTGATAATAGGCAAATTTATTGATACAGTGATTTTTTTCATAGATTTCATAGACATTTGGGCTGGAAGGGACCTCAGAAGATCATCGAGTCCAGCCCCCTACCCCAGGGGCAGGAAGTCAGCTGGGGTCATAGGATCTCAGCAAGAAAAAACATCCAGGTTTCTCATGAAGGCGTTCAAAGTAGGTGCTCGAACCACATCTGGTGGCAGGCCATTCCAGAATTTGGGGGCTTGGACAGTAAAGAAGTTCTTCCTTATGTCCAGCCTGAAACAGCCTTGCAGGAGTTTATAGCCTTTCAAACTTGTAATCCTTTGGGAAGCTCTGGTGAACAAATGTTCTCCCAGGTCCTGGTGAACACCCCTTTAAACTTATAGATGGCCATCAGGTCACCCCTGAGCCTGTGCTTTTCCAGGCTGAAAAGTCCCATGGCTCTTAGCGTCTTGTCATAAGGTCTGTTTTCCTGACCTCTGATCATGTATACGGCTCTCCTCTGGACTCTCTCAGGCTTCTCCACATCCTTTTTGAATTGTGGAGCCCAAAACTGGATGCAGTACTCCAGCTGCGGCCTCATCAAGGCTGAGTACAAGGGGAGAATGACGTGCTGGGATTTGCTTGAGAAGCATCTCTGGATGCAAAGCAATGTTTTGTTTACTTTACTGACTGCAGTTCATCTTGTGGTCAATCCTGAACCCCAAGTCCCTCTCGTCTGTAGTGCTAGTCAGCGTAGCACTGTAGAGCCTGCAGACATGCTGCAGGTTTTTCCTCCCAAAGTGGAGAACCTTGCATTTTTCAATGTTAAACACCATCAGGTTCTCATCCGCCCATTTGCTGAGCCTGTCAAGGTCAGCCTGGATTACTCCCCTGTCCTCACGTGTGGATGCTTTACCCCTGTCTGTGCGCAGTGATTAGAAGTGCCTTGGCACAGCAGAATTCTCAGCACAACGCGAGCACTCAGTGCAAAAGTTCCCTGATACAGCAGGAAAAAACCTTGGTGCAATGATCAGTCCCCAACAAAGTTTGCAGCTGTACTGTTTGCATGCATGCTACCAATTGGCTTTTCGTAAATTATTCTTACTTGGTGGCTGGCAATTGGCTCGCTAGCCGTATAAAAGCTTGGGCAAGTTTCCGCCCAAGTTGAAGAACTCCACGTGTATGTCGGAAGAGACTTCCACGTGTATCTCGGAGCGAACCTGGAGGCCTGATCAACCACCAATGACTCCCCATCGCCATTCATCCCGATGTACCCCATGCCCTGCATGCTCGGACAACATCGGTGTGCCACCTGGATTTTCCTCTTTGCAACATGTACGGAGCGTACCTGCACTGTGTGCATCGATATGAGTCCCTTTACTGCAGTATGTAAGTAAAGTTCTTTTGAATTCAATCAATAAGCTTCTGTGCCTAATTCCACTCCATCAGTGTGGCCCCATCTGGCCATTCTCAGCCCCCACAACCCCAAAGTTGGGTATCATGGGTGAACTTGGCCAGTCTGCTTCTGACTCCAATGTTCACATCATTAATGAAGAGGTTGAACAAAAGAGGTCCAAGGACAGAGCCTTGAGGGACCCCACCGGTCACAGGGCACCATGACTTCCATCAACTACCACCCTCTGGGTCCAACCACAGAGCCAATTCCCCAGACAGTGGATCGTGATGGACCCGAGGCTGCAGTCAGCCAGTTTTGCCAAAAGGTGATCATGGGATACCAGACTGAAGGCTTTTTAAAGTTGAGATATATAACATCAATCTCTTCCTTCTTGTCCAGGTGATGGGTCACCTGGTCATAAAAGGAAATGATATTGGTCAAGCATGACCTACACGTAACAAACCCATGCTGGCTGTCCCTCAGGGTGTTGCTATCAGCCAGTCCATTAAGAATGGCCTCCTGGATGATTTTTTTCTAAGACCTTCCTCAGGATAGAGGCCAGGCTGATAAGCCTGTAGTTTGCCGGATCCACTTTCCTCCTGTTCTTGAAGACAGGCACCACATTGGCCTTCTTCCAATCATTGGGCACTTCACAAGAGTGCCAGGAGCTCTCCCAGATCTGTGCTAGCCAGCTCCTTGAGTACTCTGAGGTTTAAATTGTCAGGGCTGGCTGACTTGAAGGTTTCCAGCCTCTCAAGCTGTTTCCTCACAAGGTCAGCATTGATGGAGGTCAAGGAATCACCCTCACTTAGGTGTCCCTGTCCCATAATGGACAGGGGCATCCCCTGGGACTTGTGAAAAACTGACACAAAGTACTCATTTAGCAAGTTGGCTTTTTCCTGGGCATCGGTCATCAGTTCTTCTTTTTGGTTTAGCAGAGGTCCAATGTTGTTCTTGCTTTTCCTCTGGCTCCCCACATATCTAAAAAAGGAATTTTATTGTACTTGATAACAGAAAAGAAACAATACAGACAATCAAACAATTATTTATATCTACCAAATCCTAGGGTTATCATCAGTCAAAATACATCTGGTCAGGATTCAGGCTTCAATCTGAGGCTGTCATTCTTATGTGTCAGGTGTCAGCATGCCATGTCAGCAGTCTGGAAGTGGGATGCTGAGGCTCACAGCCCCCCTCCACTGGTGACCTTGGGGACCCTTCCCAGGAGACAGAGATTGGGACAGGGACGTGGACCCCTCTTAGGGAGAAGAAGGAGGAGGAACCCAGGTGGCACAGGGAGGGACGGAAAGGTAGAGAAGGAGGGACTTTTTGTTACTCTCAAGGCTTTACTTTTGTATACTCTTTCCCTCTTTATGATTCCTGATGACTCTTCATTTGTGGCTATCTTTGGTGGTTGTCTCTCTGTGGTCACATGTCCTTGTAGCCTTTCGGGCCTTCTTCTAATTTGGCATGTTTCCCCCAAAACTAGTACTCAGCCCACCCCTACTGCTCTGAGGCCTTATTAGCTGATGTTACTTATCTTGTCTTATGGGAAAGTATGGTATATACTTCCTTGGTACCCAGGCTGTGTAAGCTTGTTGACTTAGACAACTTATCTGCCTTGAAGGCTGTGATCTTGTGTTATGGCATGCCTCCCTCAATTCTTAGGCTGTGCCCATCAGTTGGCCTTGTCATTCTAGGCAGCCTGTCTGTTTCCAGGGCTGTGATGTACTCTGTGTATAAAACCCAAGCTCTTAGAAATCAGTTAACTCCTGCTGCCCATCTTGAACCTTTATAATACATATATCTATATTTATAAGCCAATTCCCAAAAAACAGACCTTTAAATACCATTTTCAAGCCAACAACTATAGGGATGCAAAAAGGGGAAGGATTAGAGCCAATTCTGTCAAGCAACAGCATAGAAGATTCATAAAAATGGGAGAGATGTGTAATTTAAATGGACAAACATGATTTTGTGTATTGTATCTATAAATGTCAGAAGTGTGTTATCAAGGAGAAGATGGGATAAGATTATGCCAATATTAAGTGGGGTCAAAGCAGACATATTTTTTACAGGAATGTGGAATCCCATGGGAGAGGGATTACAAACATTTTGTAGAGAGATGGGAATGGGGCCCATCATGGTAGATGTGGTTGGATGTAAACAAAATGGCTGGAGTCATGATTTTACTCAGGAGTGAGGAAGTAGAAGCACAGCAAATGCAAATAATTGTGAAAGGGAGACAGCAATGCATGGTGGTGGAGTTTGGGAAGAAAGAAAACTTTCAAATATATGCACTGGCTGAAAGAGAAGGAAGGCTTCTTAAACAAAGTTGCCTTGTTTAAGAAATTAGAGGTGTATAGAAATTAGAGGTAGAGATAAGCAATGAATTCTGGTGGGGGTTTTTAAGTGCATTATTGAGGACAGAGATAGGAGTGGTGATGGAAGGGGTAGCTAGACAGCTCGTCAAAAGTACTGATTAATATAATAAGAGAAGGAGGCTTAAAAGATGTATGAGCCAGTGAGAAGGTGATTACAGGGATGGAACCAAGTGGGTGACAGGTGTCAAAGATTGATCTGGCATTAATATCAAATGGTCTAGGGACTGGAAAGATGGAGATTGTGATGTGACCTTCAGCAATCACCAGAAGTTGAGAATGGAAGTGAGTTTAGATAAAAGCAAAGGAAGTGAGAAAGGCATGTGGAAGTTAAATTTTCAATTAGTACAAGATGAGAAGACCTGTCAAGAATATGTGGAACTATATAAAGAATGGAGGATGCTGAAGAGATACTAGAAAAGTATCTGGGAGTGGTGGACAATGATTAAAAAAAGACCAAGAGAATTTTTCAGAGCTACTGCTTGAAGAGAAGTGAAGAAGAGGATGGAAGAGCTAGAACAACTACAGGCAGGAAGTGTGAATTATTACAGGATAAGGTAAGAGGAGTATAAGTGAAAGAGGAACTGGAAGACATAAAGTGACAGATTGAAGAATGGTTCAAAAGAAAAACTGATAAGAAAATCTTTCTGACTAGAGCAGAGTGGATGGAAGAAAAATGAAGGTGTTCCTTGAGGGGATAAAGGAAGGAACAGAGGATGGGAAGAAACAAAAAAATGGAGAAGTTAAATATGAGAGAGGTGGAGGACTGCTTAAAAGCTTGCAAGAGAGGGAAGGCTCTGGGAAGAGATGGACTACAAGTGGCACTCTATGAAAAATTTTGGCAGTGTTTGAGGACAGATATAATAGAGATATACAGGGAAATAATCAAGGGTGAGGAGATGGGGAGGATTTAGCAGATGATGTGGTAATTTTGATATTCAAGAAAGGAAAGGGAAATGTATTAGGTAACTGGAGGCCAATAACCATTTTAAATGTAGACTACGAATTTATGGCCAAATACCAGCTAAAGAATGCAGGACTGTTTAGCAGATGTGCTTCAAGAAGAATGAACATGTACCAGAAGAGTGGAGGACACTTGAGGCTCTATGGTTAATGAGAGATATTATATTGGATATGCAAGAGAGGAAAAGAAACATGGTAATGATGAATTTGGACTTGGAAAAAGCTCATGATAGGATTAAACATGATTTTACATTTCACGTTTTGGGAGGATGGGGTTTCCTGCAAAGATGATGAAGCGGGTTGAAATGTTACACAGTAAAGCAGTAGGTTGAGTACTGGCGACTAGTTACTTGAGCAAGCATTTCATATACAAAGAGGGGTAAGAGGGAGATACACACTGTTCCCCTCTCCTTTTGTGTGTGCAATGGAGCCATGGACACAGAGAAGTAATGATGATAAGTTGATAAGTGGTGTGAAGTGTGAAGATACCAGGAGGAGGAGTTAAATGTATACTATAGATGGATGATGTGAACATAGTGGCTCAGAACAATGCATCAATTGAGAGGAATTGAAGCATACTGAGGATTACAGTGAACTGTCAGGGGCAATATTTAATAAGATGAAAAAGTACATTGATGGGAGTAGGGAACTGACAGGATTTATAGAAATTCAGGCTGTGGGTGGGAGAAGGTGTAATCAAGATTTTGGGAATCCCAATGGACAGTGAAAGGAAAGGAACAAAGGTGTGGGAGAAGTTATAGGTAAGAGTGAGACAGATCTTGAGACTGTGGAGTGGTAGAGCATTATCTTTCAAGGGTAAAGTAGCTGAGATGAAAACAGTAATCTTGTTGATCATAATTTACACAGGTGTGGTATATCCGCCATCATGGCAGCAGATAAGAAGTGTACAGAGGCAGATATGCATTTTTTGTGGGAGTTACGGGAATGTAAAAGCAGAAGGGTAGACAGAATGGAGATATACAAAGCCAGGGAATTAGGAGGCTGGAGAATGCCAGCTATGTTTTGTAATCAGGGAAAAGCTTGAGAGAGTCCAGAGGAGAGCCACATGCATGATCAGAGGGCTGGAAAACAGGCCTTACGATGGGAGGCTGAGAGCTATGAGACTCTTCAGTCTGGAAATGCATAGGCTCAGGGGGAACTGGTGGCTGCCTAGGAGTATATAAGATGCATACTTCAGGATCTGGAGGAACACCTGTTCACCAGAGCACCCTAGGGGATGACAATTTCCAACAGTCACAATCTCCACCAAGACCATTTCAGGCTGGACATAAGGAAGAACTTCTTTACTGTCCAAACCTCAAAGGCCTAAAACAGACCACCTCCAGAGGTGGTGCAAGCACCTACTCTGGACTCCTTTGAGACATTTGGAAGTTTATCTTGCTGGGATCCACTGACCCCAGCTGACTTCCTGCCCCTGGAGTAGGGAGCTGGACTCAATGATCTTCTGAGGTCCCTTCCAGCCCTAATGTCTATGAATCTATGAACAGAGGGGACGCGGAAGACTGCATGTTTCTGCTGTTATCTGGTAGGAAGAATGTTAAGAAGAGGAGGCATTTATGGGGAGAGTGTGAAAAAAACTGTAGATGTGGTAGGCACTGTCCCACTGTGAGAAGATAGAGAGTTTCTTAAGGGTAAACATACTAGAGAGTGTGGGTTTAGTGCATTTGAAAGACCGTTAGAAAGTGATTAATATGATAAGACAAAAAGACATGATAATAGTAGTTGGGAATTTGATGGAAGATCAGATGGCAAAAGTGTGGAAAGAAGTGACAGATAATAGATTGAAAGGAAAGAATACAGATATCATATGGATGATGATACGGAGTATTCTTCCTGCAAGGGGCATGCAGCATAAATGGAGGGTGGTTAAATTGGCGGTGTGCCCAACAGAGGGATGTGGGGCTGAAGAATCTATATCACATGTATTTTGGGACTGCTCTTTTATGCAACAGGTATGGGAGGGAGTACATTGTTTTCTGAGGGTGGTCAATATGAACTGTGCTTTAACATATTAAATGGTGTTGTCTGACTTAATACCCAAAAGGCTGGGGACACAGAGACTGATAATCATACTACTCTGTGTGACAGTAATGATATGGAAGGTGAGAAACCTACTTTTGGTCAAAGGACTGGCTATCATCAGAAGATAATGTTTGGAGTTGGCAATACATGAATTGAAATACTATGTGGATTAAAATGTGGATGGGATTGGAAAGGAGAAGGCAAAGAAGAGAGGGAGGAAAGAAGAATGAGAGTATTTCTTCCAAAAGGATAAAAGGGACAGAGTGAAAGCTGTTGCTTCCTCCTGGGTTGCAGGTGATTCATGAGGGGATAATATGTTACTGGTGGAAGGGATGTAATAAGAACAAGGTATTGCTTTGGGGGAAGTTTTCAAGTTTTGTGTTAACGTAGTTTCTTTTAGTTGTTTTACATGTTGTTTTTTAAAAAGGTTCACATCGGTATGCTTTCCCAATCTGGGCCACGTGTTTTATAGACATGCTCATTGTTGACTGCATTTAATCAGTTGGGTGCGTCACTACATGTGCCCTCACCTGAATAATGGGATCCTGGGGTACCTGGTAGCCAGCAGCCCTGCCCAGCCCCCCTGGGAAGTTGCTGCAGTGCCCCCAAGTGGAGAGCCTCCCCTTACAATCAAGCTTTGCAGACGATTCTCAAACTATTTACAAGATTTAATTATTTACAACATAAATAATCATTAAATAAGCACATGGATATACTGACTAATAAACCCTCAAGAACTTATTTATACAGTCTGTCACTTGCACACAGTGTACTGGGGATCCTGTATGCACGGCCCCTGGAAGGGTATCTCAGGGAGCGGGACTGTCTGTGTCCCTACACGTGGTCTGTGGATGTTCCCTGGCACTGGTGTCTGTCTCCGTGTTCCTGGGGTCTCTGGGCAGCAAGCAGCAGCTCCTCTGAAGTTCCTGCAAGACAGCCTTCCCTTGCCTTTGCTCCCTTCCCTGGTTCTGCTGTGAGCAGTGTCTGGCCTGCAGGCTATAGCAGCCCTCCTGCTCCACACAGCCTCACAGCCCCAGCGAATGCAGTTCCTCCCTGGGCTTTGCCAGCCCTCGAGGCCCCTCACCCCTCAGGGAAACTAGGGCAGACTCCGGCAGTCCCCCCACCCAGCTCTACTGTGCTCACCCAGACACACCAGCTGCAGTCAGGTCTCTCCAGGCTTGGATTCTCCACACCAGCAGTCCCTGCCTGATCCTGCCACCACAGCTTCTCCACTCTGCTCCTGCAGGCCTCTCTGAGGGGCTCTCCAAGGGATCACTGCACTGAGACTCTCAATCCAGTCTCCAGCCTCTCTCTCTCTCTCTCTCTCTCTCTCTCTCTCTCTCTCTCTCTCTCCTCCCACTTCCAACAGGGCTGCTTTCAAAACAACTTCACTTGCCCTCAGAGCCTACGGTGTCCCCTCTGCTGTTAAGACAGACATTTAATTATAGATAATACATTTAATGAGGTTTCCTTGTTTGCAAATGTAAGACAAGGAGCCATTTTCCCCAGGTTAATGTGGGGAGGGGAGGGAAATCTTGCCTTATATTTGAGTAAATATTGTAATTTATATGCTGCAGGAGAAAATGAAGTGTATAATATGCCATTGGACTCTGTTAGGGTGCATAATTCTAAATATGACACTATTTCTTTTGGTGCTCAGACCAAGTAGACAATGGGTGGTTGAGGCTCTCTTTTCTATTTGTTATGGAGTTTTGTTATATGATGGTTATACTTGAATATTTTTTATTGATTTACCCTGAAATTGCAGGTTGTGCTTTAATTAATTCAGTTTAGATATAACAAATCCAGTTTGACAGGAGAACAAGAAGCATTGTGCTACATTGATTCTAAGGTGAGAAAGAGTTGGTATAAAAGCTGAATTCATGAAAGCTCTTCTTTGTGTGATATTAATTTACACAGAAGTTCCCTTACCATCTGACTTGCATACCTGGAGTTTTGGTTAATATTTTATCTCTTTCCTTTTCAATCTTAATTCCACCCCATACACCCCATTTATCTTACCGCTTTCTTTTCACTTTCCCAAACTTTGTGTTCCTTTCCCTATTTATCTTTTATTTTAATTGGTCTCAGCTGCTCCTTCATGCTGTCAGTTCTGAAATGTTCCTCCATATTTCTCTGAAGCTGCTCTTTACTAAAATTTTCAACCTTACCACCTGAGCTGGACTGAACAATAACCAATTCATCTTCCTACTTAGAGCTACTTTATAGGTATTATTTCTGGGGTCTTCAGTCATATTATGGGGGGGTGGAAATCACATCTTGGTTCTTCTTTTCATTATTAATAATTCATTTCAAAAAAGGATTTTCATAGTGAAGGAAAAATTCCAATTATATCAAACCAAAATGAAATAATAATAATTAAACAATAATAGAACTTATGAACCCTATCCCAAGATCCTTCATATTTACTCAGTCCTTTCCCAAGCAATTCTCCCATTGACTTCAGAGTAAAGGACGCTACATGATATAGTTTCAGAGTTTATTATTAATAAAAATAATCTTTCCTAACTTGGTGGTCGCTAATTCATAGCCATTCTATGCTGGTTGGCAACCAAAATTTATCACCATTTTGTGGGTAGTGGTTCTTGCAAAATTATTTAATTCTCATTGTACATAACTAAGGGCAATTATACATGTGCCAGTGTTGCAGGGCACCTCGCTGCCTTGTTCCTAAAGGAGGGAGAACTGCTAGGGAAGGAGCCCTAGCAGTGACTAAGCAGTGCTGCTGTGGGTTGCCGGGGCAACCAATGAGCATCAGCTAACCCGAGAGGGCAGGGCTTAGCCTTATAAAGCCCAGAAACTGAGGCCAGGTTGGCAGTTCCCTGCCAGCTATCACAGAGAAAGGAGCTCTTTGCCCAGGGAGAGAGAGAGGAAGCCTGAGGCAGGGGCTGCAGCTGTGAGGTGAAGGGCCGTGGTAGCACAGAATGGTGTTTGGGCCAATGGGCTTCTGTTTGTTATAGCCAAGGGGCTTGTATTTTGTTGTTATTATAGCCAGATGGCTTATATTTAAGTTACAGCCCAGGGGCTTGTGTTTTGGTTGTTGTTATCTATGACACCAGTGTTTTGGGTGAGGCTATAAGGGGTTGGAGGAGGCCTCAGGGGCAACCCACAGAGGAGAGGGGACCCCAGTGCCAGTGTGGGCGCAGTGAGCCCCAAAAAGGGGGGGCAGCATTTTAAGGAGAGCCCAAGTTTTGGCCCTGCGAGCCCCTGATAGGGGGCCGCATTCATTAAGGAGCCCAAGTTGGGCACAGTCAGCCCCAGGAGGGGGCAACATTGAGGAGCCCCAAGGAGGGGGCAATTTTGAGGCCCTCATCAGAGGACAGCGTATTGAGAAGCCCAGTGTGGGCGAGGTGAGTCCAGAGAGAGGAGCGCCGTATTGAGGAACCCCAGAGTGGGCACATAGAGCCCAGAAGGGGAGAAGACGTGAGACGTCCCAGAGAGGACAGAGAGGGGTCGCGATAGACAAGAACAACGTGACATCTGCAAGGGCTGCGGATTTCTGTTTTTGGCTGGATTGCTTGGGAAAGGACTGAGTAAATATGAAGGATCTTGGGATAGGGTTCATAAGTTCTATTATTATTGGGCTGCGGTATTGGGGAGGAAGGAGCTGCAGATAGCACCGCCTAGTGGAGGGGGCAGTAGAAAGGCAGCCTCCCGCTAATTAATTAATTAACATCAAAGACGTGGCAGGTGAGATCAGGCGGGCGGTTGCCCAGAGACAGGTGCGGGGGCCACACTGAGGGTGGCCCCGAGTGGCGACCTGTCACAGCCAGACATCTGCCTGCTAATTGGAGCAGACTTGATAAACTGAGTCTGAGTGTGCTAATTAGCATGCTCTAGCAGCCTCTGTGTCATATGTATTCAGCATCCCTGTGCTTCAAAATGGTGAGCTTTAGTTAAAGTGTCCCTGCCGCCATTTTGAAGCATGGGAGGCTGAATGCACGTGATACTGTGGGCAGTCTCAGAGCTGCTCTAATTAAAGCATGCTCCCTCTACCCCAGAGCATGTTTAAAGGCACCTTAATAGTACTAACTGGCAAAATGTGACTTTGAACTCAAGGCAATTTACATTTTCGAATTTCTGTTTTTGGCTGGATTGAGGAAAAAGGTCTAAATTCAAACCCTTATGTAAGACAAACAAAAACATCATTATACTAGTTGGCTGCCTTTTTGGTTAATCATGTCAAGGAAAGCAAGTAGTGAAAGGATATAGAGACTGAAATATCCTTTTCACAGGATCAGAACCTGTAGGTCAGGTTGGAGTACGTTAATGATGTAAGGAAGGAAGCACTACTGCTATGCAGTGATGTGCATATGCTATTGGGCAGTGGTTCTCAACCTTTTTAGATTGAGGGCACCTTCATTTGGCTCAGGGCACCCCATAGAAAATTCCTCACAGCTTTCACCCATTTTTTCACATGGAAAATAATAGAGCCATTCTTATATTGCAAAGGACACAGAACATAACAGGTCAGAATGTTTGTTTTTTACACTATGGATACCTATTTAAAATTGTCTGGGTTTGTCTTTTAAATCACATGTAGGTGTTTATATATCTACATGTGTTAATATTGTGTGACGCCCTTAAAATTATCTTGTGTCACCCTGGTTGGGAATTACTGATTTAGGGGTATTAAATTAGCTCCTGTTCTGAGCAGTAAACATATTAAAATAATAAAAGTAATGGATTTTCAGCGTGCTCCTCCCTCAACCAGTGTGCATAAGGAGCTGTGCAGGCAATTTGAATACAACTGCTAGAAAAATAAATACAAGATGAAAGCATAATATGACTTCAGAGAATGAATAATGCTTCCTAAAACACTAGCTGTAAACAAGCAAAAATACTAAATGTAAGTAAGTATATAAATAAGCAGTTCCTTTGAAAATCTGGCCTTTATATGCCTAAAAATGCAGATAGGCACCCAGTTATTGGAATACCTAACTTGTAAAGTGCCTGTTTCCTGTTATAGAGCCCTAAGTAAAGTGCCTTGGTCTGCTATACAGTGTATGGGGACAATTAAGTGCTTCAGACTGCAATCCACAAAAAGCAAACAGGATGAGCTGGAAGCCATATAAGCAACAAATGGGTATGTGATAGGTCTTAATGCTAACCTTTTTCATGGACTGAGCTTAGGAGTCCACTCTGAAGTCTCAACTGGAACTTTGCCCTAAGTTTATTTTTTTTCATACAAGGGCCAAGCAGGGATCACTCACTCTTTTACAAGACAAGCAGAAGAGTCACTGGTATTCTTTTTGTATTCAATGGCCCAGCGATTAGAGCACTGACCAGGTATGAGAGAGATCTAGATTCAGTTCCTTCCTGCACCTCGGGGGATGCAGGCTTATCTTCCTTGAGAATGGCCTAGCCATCAGACTATGGCAGATTCTGAATTAAAATGTACTCTCAGCCCCTTGATAGCTGTTCCACTTTCCATATAAACAAATTAAAAATTCACCAAGCTAAAGCAGCATGTCTTTATGTCTAGTGGTTAGAGCACCCAGGTGGGAAAGGATACCAGAGTTCCAGTACCTGCTGCAAGAGCTGTTTATGTCTTTAAAAAAAGTAGTTATTGGAGAAAATATAGACAAACACCTTTTGGAAAGCCCTGGAATCCAGAACTCCCCTCTCTCGGGGATGTACTCTAACACCATGATCAGACAGGAGTGTTCATTCTCAGGTTCTCTCTTTGGCCCTGGAAATTTTTAATTCTTTTCCAGGAAGCAGCTCAGAGTCAGTAGGAATGATTAGAGTATGGCCACCAGAAAACAGCCTGAGGTTTTGGGGAGTTAATATGCACCCAAATAGATCCATCTCAGGTACCTCATGCCTACCTGTTCCCACTGATTAACTCCAAAGTTTGCAACTCCAGGCTCAATCCCAGCAAGTGTTCTGAGCTATATTGAATACTAGGGAACAGAAGAATGTGCCCAGAGCAACCTCACTGATGAGGTTTGCAATTTGGAATGCGTTTGAAATGGTTGGGCAGGGTGTTCTTCAAGCCACTTCTTGGCTTGGATTTCTACTGCCATGGTATAGACAAAATCAGTATAAGAACATGTTCCAGGTAATAGGCAAATATAGGCTGACATCTGTACAGGTAGAGGAGGGAAGTCTGTTATACCATATGTAGGTTCCTAACTGATACAAGAGGGCACTGGCACCTCCATACATGGTGGTGGCAGCCTTCTAAAAGAAAGCGATATCTGCAAAAAGTCTAATCTGATAAGCATGACCTGAGTATGATTACTGGCTTGAGCCCATCAGAGAACTAAGCAGAGGAAGGCCTAATTTGTGAATTTTTAACAAGGCTTAGGCATGAATGAAAGGTCCACCCAATCCAGACCGATGTGCTTCTTGGGTATGTACAGAGCAGAGCTTTAGTACAGAAGTTTAACATAGAAAACTGATGTACCAACAGAGTTTAGGCATCTTTAGCTGTTGGCAGTTTTTTTAGGCTCTTGGTTTTGGATTTATGTGCCTAAATCATGCATGCCTAATTTCTACTTTATGCATCAAAACCCTTTTCTTGATCTGAGTCTTAGTGGGATTTTCAAAGTGATTGAGACATCTAATTTATATTAAAACAATTAGAGCTTGTTATGTATGTTTCTTTTGAAAATCCTACTAGAAACTAATGTGCATTTGTTGGTTTCCAAATATGCATATTTGGCCCTTAGGACTTGATTTCTCAATATTTTCCTATCATAATTAATTTTACACACTATGAAGTTAGAGATGCATTGCTTATGCATGTGTTTAAATTTAAGCACTATAATGTTTTATAGATCTTAGCTTTAAGAGGGAAACAATTTAAAATATAGACTATTCCAAAGTGAGAAACAATGATCTAGAAGTGAGAAAGAGGTCTGTTACTGCAGTCATCTCTTAAAGACATTTTATAACATTGCATAAAGCCACTGTCGTAACTGAATCTTTACCTTTCTTCGCCTTAACTAAGTTTGGAATTAGAGGACAATAGGCCTAATCTAAATTTAGGCCTTGTCCAACATGGATTAAAATCTGTGAAAATCTTAACATCTCATGTAGACATGCCCTGTAATCTGCACAATAACCTTGTAATATTGTGCAGTAGAGTGTCACAACACAAACAGTGCTAATACACTACTGCACTATTAGGTTACTGCACGTTAGCTTCACTAAAAATGTGTTCACTGGGCTACTGCTTAGTAACTCCAGCTACTGCACATTTATTAGTATTTGATTATACAAGTATTAAATTAAATATGCAGTAACCACTGCACATGAATGAACATGTTATCATGCTCACAGTGATTTTATTTGATTTGTGATCTGGCCCCAATTCAGGGCATCTTTGAAAGTGCCTTGAGTGTTTTGGTGTGACAGCTGGGGCATTCAGTTAAATTCTGCTGCTATATGGATGCTTCCTGCTACAATTATTATACATACCTCATACATTCAGATACTGAGGCTGCTGCCTCTACTTGGACATGGATCATATATCCCCTTTTTCTACACATTTATTTTTTATTATGATCCTGGAATGTAGAATCTAGGTTACAGTCACTGCATGCCCATCTTCCAACTAGGTCAGTGCCACACAGGGCCAAACCATCTTTGTGTACCTAACAGTACATTATTTCAGTGAAGCCTTGGATGAGTTCAGCCTGTTAGCAGATTCTGTTTTATGTGTGAGAGATAAAAACTTAAATTCCTGATTCCCAACTTTGGAAAATTTAGACCTCGAATCAAGAATCTCCTCTAGTTTGATCCTGCAAGTAAGACAATGCCATATTAATGTTTTTTTTTGTTTTTTTTCAAATCATGTCCCAGACAGTGATTAGGTTGTGAACATAGGCTTAGAACTATGGTTCTAGCAGAAAAAAGGGGATGAACTGAGGCAGAAGCAAGGTTCTTATGAGATCACAAATTACATTCAGAGAAAATCGGAGAAAACTCGGAAAAATGCTGCTTGGGTATATTCATTTTGTAGAAATAATCTCTTTTTTCAAGTTTGATCTTGTGTGACAATGTTCCTATTAAACAAGCCAAGACTTGGCTGTACCCAAAGGATTTACCTTTCGTGTGTAAAATTGAACCCTTTCCCTATCATTTTTTTTTGCTTCCATGTCCCTCAATCTTCATTTAATTATAAACCCATCACTGTTAGTTCCAAAATCTCTCTTTTCATTTTACCTCCCTTTGCTTTCTTGTTATTGAATTCAGTAATTTGATGTTCATTTGACTTTTGGAAAGAAATGTGCTATTATTCAATAGTCTGTACACTGGTTCTTCAAGCAATTTCTTACCAACTCTCCCTTGTAATGTCTCTGTCGATAACTTCTCCAAGTACTTTTGTATTTTTCACAAATAATTCTTTGAGACCCTAAATGTCAGTGACTACAAAAAAGATCACATTGTTCTGAATGTATGGCTCTCCCCCTAGGGCTTAGATGGTGGTTCTGGTTAGAAAAGTAACTGTAAAAACTGAAGCCTGTTAATAAATCTACTTGCAGTGAGTGTTTCTATCCCATCAGCTTTATTTAATGGCATAATACAGGTGTTATTTTGTTTAATTCACAAGTTGTATGAAACATTTCAACAAAAACATTTTTTGTGGAGGAAAAGCCACATCTGGGTTGATGGGAAGCAATACAAGAATTTGTGTCAAACTTGCCAAATTATTTTGTCTGAAATAATAGGAAAGAATGAAAAAGTTCAAGCCACATTTTTTTTATTCTTCATCTAAAATAGTAGTTCTCAACCTTTTTAGACTCAAGGCATGGTAACAGGGTGGCCTGTCCCTTTCAGAGGGAATGTTCAGTTCTGTTGTGAAAGCTGTGGGATATTGGATAGACAGGGAGGGTCTGCAGTAAACTGACATATACACTGGCTCACCTACAAAAGCCAGCAGGCTAGGTAACCTGCTTACAGGTACTCTTCATTAGCTTTAAGGCACCCTTTGGAAAATGATAGCACTTAGTTTCCACTTGTCTTTTGAATACAGAAAATACTTCAGTCTCTTTTGACTACAGAAGATAAAGCAATTTTTCTGTTGCAAAGAACTCGGGAAGACCACAACAGGGCAAAATGTTTTAACACTATGGGTTCCTACTTGAGATCTCTACGTTTATGTTATGAAACATGTTTGCACACCTAGTAACACTATGTTGCACCACACAGGCCCCTTGAAAAGATCATGCAACACCCAAAGTTTGTTAGCACCCGGATTTAGAATCACTCCTCTAAGACATGGAAATCACTCCTACAGTGCTACATATGTGATCCTATGCTGCTCCATAGATGTTAGGGTCAAAAGGAACCTCAATAGATCATTGAGTTTGACCCCCTGCATAGGCAGGAAAGAGTGCTGGGTTCAGATGACCCCAGCCAGATGCATATCTAACCTCCTCTGGAAGACCCCCAGGGTAGGGGAGAGCACCACCTCCCTTGGGAGCCTGTTCTAGACCTTGGCCACTTTAACTGTGAAGAAGTTCTTCCTAATGCCCAATCTAAATCTGCTCTCTGCTAGCTTGTGGCCATTATTTCTTGCAACCCCCGGGGGCGCCTTGGTGAATAAAACCTCAACAATTCCCTTCTGTGCCCCCCGTGATGAACTTATAGGCAGCCACAAGGTCGCCTCTCAACCTTCCCTTGTGGAGGCTGAAGAGATCCAGGTGCCCAGTCTCTCCTCATAGGGTTCGGCCTGCAAGCCCTTAACCATATGAGTGGCCCTTCTCTGGATCCTCTCCAGGTTATCCGCATCCCTCTTGAAGTGTGGCATCCAAAACTGCACACAGTATTCCAACTGCGGTCTGACCAGAACCCGAAAGAGGTGATACTTCCCCTCTAAGGGTCTGTTCGTCATGCATCTGCTGATGCATGACAAAATGCCATTAGCTTTTCTGATGGCTTCGTCACACTGCTGACTCATGTCCATCTTGAAGTCCACTAGGAGTCCACTGGGACTCCAAGATCCCTTTCCACTTCTGTTCCACCAAACAGGTCATTCCCTAGGCAGTAGATGTGCTGGACATTTTTCCTCCCTAGGTGCAGCACTTTGCATTTCTCCTTGTTGAATTGCATTCTGTTGTTTTGTGCCCAATTGTCCAACCTGTCCAGGTCTGCTTGTAGCTGTTCCCTGCCCTCCGATGTGTCCATTTCTCCCCACACTTTTGTGTCATCTGCAAACTTGGGCAGAGTACACTTCACTCCCTTGTCCAAGTTGCTGATGAAGATGTATAAAGGACCTAAGCATCTTAGTAATTTATCTAAGTAAATTTTCATCTTAGTAATTTTGTAGTTTGCTGACTGGATTTACTAAGATGCTTAGGTTCTTTATACATCTCCCTTTGCACTTTAAAGATACCTAGACATGCCCACAGTGCACACATCAAAGACATACTGAACACCTGCCATGATATTTACTTCCACAGAAGCTCTATTGCCATCTAATGCCATATAGGAAGTGCACGAACTCTACAAAAATCAGTGATTCCTTAGAGAAAAGACATGTCAAACAACTGTTTGAAATCATGGGGGAATGGAGAAGAAGAGCTCACCTCCTGTTTGTCCATTAACTTCATGGTTACAACTTCCTGAGGATGTGGGAAATCTGTAAAAATCTGGGATGTCTGATGACCCCAGAAACCCATGGTCCTGCAGGGAGCAAACTAAGAAAGCCAAGGCTGCAACTGAACTCCAACTAGCTTTGAGTATCAAGGACAATAAAGAGTCCTTTTTCAGATATGTGGGGAGCCGGAGGAAAATCAAGGGCAACATTGGCTAAAGCAGATGGGACAACTGACACCCAGGAAAAAGCAAACCTATTAAATGGGTACTTTATGTCAGTCTTTCATCAGTCCCATGGGATACCCATGCCTACTATGGGACAGGGAGGTCTGGGTGAGGGAGATCTCCAGCCTTCCATCAATGCTGACCTTGTGAAGGAACACCTTGAGAGGCTGGATACCTTCAAGTCACCAGGCCCTGACAATCTACACCCCAGGGTTTTCAAAGAGCTGGCAAGCATCATAGCCCAGCCTCTGGCATGGATCTTTGAGAGCTCCTGGCACTCTGGTGAAGTTTCCGGTAATTGGAAGAAGGGCAATGTGGTGCCTATCTTCAAGAAAGGGAGGAAAGTGAATCTGGCAAACTATAGGCCCATCAGCCTGACCTCTCTCCCTGAGGAAGGTCTTAGAAAAGTTTATTAAAGAGGCTATCCTTAATGGACTGGCTGCTGCCAACATCCTGAGGGATAGCCTGCACGGGTTTGTTGCGGGTAGGTCTTGCTTGACCAATCTCATTTCCTTCTACAACCTATCACCTGGACAAGGGAGAAGAGATTGATGTCATATATCTTGATTTCAAAAAAGCCTTCCATCTGGTATCCCATGATCACTTCTTGGCGAAACTGGCCAATTGTGGCCTTGGGTCCACCCCGATCCGCTGACTGGGGAATTGGCTCTGTGGTCGGACCCAGAGGGTGATAATTGATGGAAGTCAATTGTCATGGTGCCCTGTGACCAGTGGTGTCCCCCAGGCCTCTGTCCTTGGACACATATTGTTCAACTTTATTAATGATGTGGACTTTGGAGTCAGAAGCAGACTGGCCAAGTTCACCAATGACATGAAGTTTTGGGGCAAAGCATCCACATCAGAAGAACAGGGTGATCCAGGCTGACCTGGACAGGCTCAGTAAATGGTTGCATGAGAACCTGATGGTGTTTAACACTGAAAAATGCAAGGTTCTGCACCTTTGGAGGAAAAACCTGCAGCATCCTTATAGGCTTGGCAGTGCTATGCTAGCTAGCACTACAGAAGAAAGAGACTTGGGGGTCATGATAAACCACAAGATGAATGTGAGCCTTCAATGCGATACTGCGGCTAGTAAAGCGACCAAAATGCTGTCTTGCATCCATAGATACTTCTCAAGCAAATCCCGGGACATCATTCTCCCCTTGTACTCAGCCTTGGGGAGGCGCTGCAGCTGGAGTACTGTGTCCAGTTTTGGGCCGCCTAATTCAAAAAGGAGAATCTTGAGAGAGTCCAGAGAAGAGCCCATGCCACATGGTCAAAGATCAGAAAAACAGAGCTTTATGATGACAGGCTGAGATCTATGGGGCTTTTTAGCCTGGAAAAGCACAGTCTCAGGGGTGATCTGATGGCCACCTACATTGAACACCTTCAAAAAAAAATTGGATGCTTATCTTGTGGGATCCTATGACCCCAGCTGACTTTCTGCCTTCAGGCAGGCCTGGATTCGATGATCTTCTGAGGTCCCTTCCAGCCCTAATGTCTATGAAATCTATTAAATCTGCTGCAGATAATAGTGCTTAGTCAAACATGAATAGACCCTCCATAAAATATCACCCCAGCAAACACCACCAACCCAGCAGAAGGTGGGGAATAAATGTTGGTGTGAGTTCCCCACATTTTTTTTTTAATGGTCCCATTAGCACATCAAAAGCTCTGCCAGGCATCAAGGCTCCAGAACCTCCAAGTAATATAGCAGTCACAAATGTCTGAAATCTCTCTACACCCAGTTTTTGATGCCACTCAGCAGAAAAAAGCAGGCACCGCGCAGATTACTGAAATGGCTGAATCCTGAATGAAGGGTTGGTGAATTGGGACATTAGCATTAACAGAATTAACAGCCATGCTCTTTACATTTCAATTTCTACATGCCCCAGGTACTTGTAACTAACTCTCCTGTAAAAACATAGGCTTTTAGGTTTTTTGAGGATTTCCCATGAAATCTATCAAGTGCTCAGCAGAAAAAAAAGCAAGTGCCAAGCAGAAGAATGAATGTCTGAACCCTGATTTTTCTCCACTTCAGACCAAATAGACCCCCCAGAAGCACAACTGAGTGATTGATAGGTTAGACAGTGTTACCCCAGGAGGAGGGGGGGGGGAGGGAGGAGAAGGGGGTGTGCTTGAATGACCAGTTGCAATTCTTTCAAGCTGCATTGCAAGATGCCAGGCAAAGAATTTTGGGTGTGTGCAGCTGCAAGCCATTAACAACTATCCTTCTGGACCATGGGGGATCTGGGGGATAATTGAGGCAGGCTATGGATGCCAAATGTGTTGTTTTAGGAAAGGTCACATGAGCAGATTTGCATGAATGCCGGTATTGAGACAGTTCACACCTTCATAGTTATACATATGTGGAAAATCAGACCTGTATGAAAAGGTTCCATACACATATCTATTAGAGCTATGTGAAGCTTTGGGTGCTGATTTGATTCAGAGGAGATTTGGCCCGATGCATCATCCAGATCTCTGAATCCAAATTGAATCAGGAGACGAATAAAAAAGGGTCCAAATCAATTCAAAGATCTCTGAATCAATTTGGAAAAGATTTGGAGAGCTCAGAAGATTCTGGCAGTCCCTGCTTGCTGCTGCAGGGAGCTGAACCCAGACTCTATGCTGATAAGTAGGGGGCATGGGGGGGCTGGACCCCAAATCACTAAATCAAATCACTGTCCTCCAAATTGGCCAAATCCAAATTGGAAGCGAATACTAGCCACTTCACACAGGCCTAATGTCTATACAACTGCTCTCATCTGGAGCCAGAAAACATCTCATGACTGATCAGAGCATAGCTACCCCCTCACAGTGACTTGTTTTGGCCCTGAAAATATACTCAATGGACAAGAACAAGCCATGAACCAACCATGCCTGCCAGACTTGGAGCAACAGCCAAATGATATTTGGGGGGACCAAAAGGTTCTGAAGCATCTAGGAAATTGAAGAAATAAACCACTCTATGCAGCCATTGCTGAGGGAATGAAGTTGCATGGCCACAACTGGGACTGGGCACAATGATGCAGCAAGATGAAGGTTCTGAAGTGTGCTTTCCATTGGGCCAAGGACCAGAATTCTCATTTAGGGATAGGACTCACAGTAGCCCCATTCTATAAGCACTGTCCTGCATTCTCACGAATGATGCAGGTGATGCTTGCTTCCAATCCATTGGGACAATTGGGGTGCAGGAGGCCACAGTGTCCCCTAGCCCACAAGAGTTCACAACCTGTCAGACCGCTACAGCGGGCAGTGCAATATGCACTCTTCAGCCTTCAGTAAACCAATCAGAGGTGGGGAGCGAGTGCCTGCAGAAGTTGCAGGATGGGGACAACTGAGACAAAGTTGTCTTGACCATGACCCCCACTCTCCCTGATGCCTTGCCTGCATAGCCCAGAGGAAGAGGAGAACACATTGGCTTCCACAGTGGTACTATCCCTGAATTTCTGCAACGTGCCAGAAATTCCAGAGACCCAAAGATCAGTGACAATGCCTGAGATTTCTGAGGATCTAGGGGCAGGTAAGTTACAGGGAAGGGGCATTAGATCAGTTTGAATGACTAGGGCTTACATGTATCTAGTCTTGCTTTTGCACCAAGGCCCAGAACAATGAAGGAGGAGGGAGGGTGTTAATTTTATGAGTGGCAAATATGTCCACTGCTTGCAGTCATGCAATGTTTAGCTTACCTGGGGGTGTATGTGCTGGGTCCTCTCTTAAAAATTTGCTTGGGGGGAAGCACTAATTTGTTTGATGGAAGGAATTTGTGCTGTTAAGAGATGTACAATGAGCTCCTTAGTGGATTGGGGAGACATCTAGGTTCCTGCATAATCATCCTTTATGGATGGCTTGTTAATTAGCCAAGTGGCAGGGATGCTGCTTGGTGATCACCAATAGTCCTTCCACTATAGGGAGTGAGGATGAGATCCCCCCCCTTCCTGTTACAAGCTACCTCATCCACTAGAATTTTGGGATGTGTGCCCAAAGTGCGAACATTAGCCTAAACTAGAGCTGAGCAAATGCATGAACATTGCTGCAGTTGGCAATGCTCAAGAGAAACGTGATGGAGGCTTTGGTGATGGCGTTGGAATCACAAGTACAGTCCATGGATGAATGGCAGAACAAACTCTGGGAGGTGTATAGAAAGATTGAAGACCAAGAGACAGCAGCTCAACACTATATCATGGCCAGCAGAAGGGAATTCATTGACCAGACAGTACTGTCAGAATATCAATGAAAGCCAGCTATTGGAGAGCATATTTAGACATTTGACCCTGGACCCCAATTTTTGAGCTGCCTTCTGCCCCCCACCCACAGACTACCCATGCAGCATGCACTGTGTGCCCCTATTCCTGAGGTGATCCTCATAGAGACCCCTCTCCGTGATCAGCCCCCCATAGCAACAACTTCAGCGAAAACCACTGTGCCTGTGAGAGAGTGGTGTCTCTAGTCTAGCAGGCCAAGGAGAGTGACACAACACATTAGGGGCAAAAGGGAGGGTGAGACAAAGGGGATATGGGGGGGAAGCAGAGAGAAAAGCCAATGATGGGTGTGTTGACACTGGATTTTAGGAACCCAGCCCCTATACCTTTGTTCCAGGTGAGCACAACCCTCAGACCCGCCAAAACATCTGCCAGTTGATACTAGGCAAATTTATTGATACAGAGTAAGAACAGAAAAGCAACAATATAAACAATCAAACAATTCTATATCTATCAATCCTAGGGCTGTCATAAGAGTCAAAGTACAGCTGGTCAGGATGCAGGCTCCACTCTGAAGCTTTCTCCCTTAGGTGTCAGCAGTCTGGAGATGGGATGCTGAGGTCCTCAGCCCCCCCTCCACTGGGGTGCAAGACACGGGCTGCTGGTGTGTGCCCTCTGTCCATGGCAGCCTCAGAGACCCTTTCCAGGGGATGGGAATGGGGATGGGAACCCCACTCTGGGAGCAAAATGGGGAGGGACAGGGAGGGATGGGACAAATGGAGGGAACCTTTGTTAAGCTCAAGTCTCTGCTTTTGTATTCTCTTCCCCCCTTGATGACTCCTGATGACTCATCTATGGTTATCTCTGATTGGTTGTCTCTTTGTGGTCACAAGTCCATGTAGTCTTCCAGATCTTCTCCTAATTTGGTCTTTTCCCCCAAAACTGGGACTTAGACTCTTCTGCTGTCTGAGGCCTTGTTGCTGGTGTCACTTATCTTGACCCCCCACCCTTCTACACTTCCCCTCGGACACAGGGAACATGCAGTGAAGAATCAAACAATAGAACCTTTACTTACAAAACAAATATTAACCATAATTAAATAAACCACAGAACAACTTTTATAAAATAATGATGCATAAGTACTATTTTTAGAGGAATTTATTTTTACTACCATAGCAATGCATGAGTCATGAAAAATATCAGTTTAAGCAATAGTCTTTTCTAACTAAAAGACCTTGGCTCTAAGGTGGAGTTTTGGAGCTTGACTGCAAACTTGTGTGTGGCAGAGGGTGGATCCATACCAGCTTCTCCCAATCCTGGGCAGGGTTGGGGCTAGAAGTGCTGGTGGGGCTGATGACCAGCTGGCATAGAATCATTGCTAGGAACCTGGCCAGTATTTTCTGGTCCTCCTGGGTCTGGGAATGCCTCCTGGACTCGGAGCAATTCCTGTTGCACTGAATGGCCATGAATCTGCCCATAGCTAGATGGATCTATCCCACCATCTTGGCCAGTCAATGAGTGCAGTCCCTGAGTCCCAATCCTGTCTCTGTGTACATCATCGGCAACCTGCCTTGATAGCCTGCATGTTCTCAATGCTGGTGTTACAAGCAGAGCTGAAAATGAAGAAATGCAGGAAATAGAGTGAATTAAAGACACTTTGTGCTCTAATAAGACACACTCAGCAGGTCTTGTGAGCATATAAGAAGCAGTAAGCCTAAAATGACTGAAAAGGGGTGCCTGGCCACAGGTGGTAGCAGGCCCTGAGTGGCTGCAAAGAAGTTCCTGTTTTAGCCACTGATGTGCCTCCCTGATGTGGGTTGTCCTGTACCTCCCTGCACTGCTCACTAACTCCTGGGGCACTGTCCTATGCTGCCTGCATCCTTCCCCTTTTACCTTATAGGCCAGCCTAATCACAGTTCAGGTGACAGGTGATTTAAAGGATCTCCAAAGCTTCAGATACTGGTTGTGAAGGTTGAGCTAACCTGTCTCTCCTCCTTCTCGGAAGTGTCAGGTGACATGACTGGGACCCTGCTATCTTCTCCACTGGAGCCCCTGTGAGTCACAGTGGTGGTTGGCAATGTGTCTGTAGGTAAGGACACCCCAGAGGCCTCCATTTGTGGCTGGAGGTATTTGTAATGGTCCATGTCATACAGTGGGGTGCCCTGCTGCTATGCTTTGGTGACATCCCTTTGGAAAGTAGCCTGCAGTATCTTTGCCTTGACACAGCACTGGACAACTATCTTGTCCCCCAGCTCTCCCATTCTCCTGGCAACAACAAGGTAGATGTGCCAGTTGGTTCACAGGCTGCAGATAAACTGATGCATGACTTCAAGGTCCCCCAGAACCCACACCAGGCTCTTTGTTTTGGCAAATGTCCAATTCAACCTAGACCTATGCAACCCCGGCTTGTTCTATCAGACATCTCAGATCAATAAGGGGTAGCCTGGGAAGCTGTGTACTTCATTTATGTCTTAAGTTGACAAGGCCAAGGGAAGTTCACTCCCCACCACCCCCACCAAACACACACACCCTGTTGTGTCTGGACAAAATTTGGACAGCAGACATGCTCTGCAACTGTTGCAAATTTTGGTACCAGTCTTGAATTCACTTGGCACATGCAGGCACAAGGCAGAATCAAGGCAGGGAGGAGGGGTTCTGTCTGCACCAGTGGCAAATTCTTGTATGTTATGGTCATGTTTGTTGTGGAAATGTTTTAGCTCTGATAGGTCCTTTAGCCCTGTTTATACCATGGCACAGTAGCAATCTACCCACTGACACCACTTCCAGCGAGACACGGTCTGATTTGCTGAGCAATTCAGATGTAGCTGGTGAGGGAACGAATTGCTGACAGAACTCATACGCTATTCATAAAATAAGTCCACTGAATGCTCATGATCAGGTTCACAAAACTCTGCTTGTTGGGTGTACATAAAACCAGTGAGTGAATTAATGGCAAAGCAGGGGCATCTGTCTTTTGCAGTATGCACTGTGGAGTGATCACTGCTTGTCTCATCATGCAAATGATGGTCATGCTGCAGGGGAAGAAAGAATAATGGGGGTGAAGGCTTGCCTCATACCCCCAGACTCACTTTCATAGCCTCCCCTTAAAGGCTATGAAATTTCCTGTGAGAGATTTCCCCAAGCCTTCTCTGGGCATACCTATGCACTCTGTGTGGCTGAATGTTCATGCGCAGTTCTGGCAGTCATGGTCCTGGATGAAGGGGTCTGGGTATCTTGCACTGGCAGTCCTCAAGTGAAACACAGCTGGAGGGCAATTCATAGAGAGGCATCCATTAGTCTGACATGTTTCAACCTGGTCTGCATTACCTACCATATATTTCATGCTTTCCCCTATTATCATATACCCAAGCCTCCCCCACAGCAAACTTACCACTAATGGACATCTGCCTCCGACTCCGGTTCACAATGTTATGGTAGATGGGGTGTGGGGGGGAGTGGTGGAGGGAAGTGGAAGAGAGAGAAAGGAGTTCAGAAAGAGCTGTCAGGCAGGGGAAAGGAGCATTTGGGTGGGTCAATGGGTAGTGGAAGCATTGCCATTGAGATAACAAGTATTGGAGTGGGGAAGGGTGTATAGAAAAGCAGGATGAGAATGGGGGGGAAGGGGTGGAGAATGGTAGGATGGTGATACTTGTGCCTCCCTAAGGTTCTTGATTGGCTGGAATCCATGACTGGGGTGGCTGGATGTCCACTGGGTTGGTCTGTGTATGCTTCTCAGCTGTTCGACCAAGAACTGCTACTCTGAGTCTCCCAAAAGAGAACATTAAAGTAGCTCAGTGAACACTGGAGACCCATTAGAATCCTATTAGCTGTTAAATGCTTAGAGCAAAATACACCCAACAGGGCCACACCTCACCTCCCCTGTTGTTGCAATGACTGACAGCTGGACAGCTGTTTGGACAGTAAGGGAACTTTGGGGATGCATTAAATTCCTACTAGGTGTTAAATGCTCAGAGCAGAACCCTCTCAACTTGGCCTACTCTCACCCATCCTAGTCCAAATTTTGGTGCTAGTCAGCAACATGTTTGCCCAGCAGGATCAGGCTTCTTTACACCAGGCATGACACAGCAGTCATGGGGTAAACCCTACTCTGCCATCCCTGCACTCCAAAAAATTTCTGTCCATGCACAGTGACCTATGTGTCAAGACACTGCTTTTTGGGAGCCCCCGCCTGCCTGCCTACCTAGGAACCCACCTGGCCCATTGCTTTGTGAGCCAGCACAAGCCTTGGGTCTGGCTTGTGCCTCAAGCTTCAATCACTAGCATGGACCAGGAAAAGTGTCCATGCTCCTGGAACTGCAGGTCAGTTTTGGGGGGGAGGGGGAAATACATCCACAAAAAAATGTTATGTTGCCTGCAGGCTAGTATCTGTCATCCTGAAACTGGACACCCACTTTCAGTAAACTATGAAGTGCTGAGGATGGAACCTAAATGCAGGAAGCAGATTTACCATATTAACCTTTTAAAGAAGTGGCATCCTCAGGAGGGGTGATTGATCCAGAAAGACAGGGACCTACATGACCCTGGAGGTCCAGAACTGTCCCCAGAGGTGGAAAGGTGCCCAGTAGTGATGGAGACACTAAAAACAAAACAAAAACAGGAGGGATTGGAGGAAATAATAAATGAATTCCAAGGTATCTTCAAGGAGACCCTGGGGGAAGCAGGAGGCATCAAACATGGGATCAAGACTCCAGCAGGCTGTGTTATCCAAAACCAGTGGAGAAGGCTACCCAGACTCCAGTGGGATGCAGTCAAGAAGGAGATAGAACAAATGCAATGATTGAAGGAGCCTGTTGGTGATAGTTACTAAGATAGTACACTCAGACTTTGTGTGGATTTCGGAAAAGTAAATGAGGTAGCTGAGTTTGATACATTCTCCATGCCCAGGATAGGTGACATGTTGCAGAACACTGGGACTTCCCAGTACATCTCAACAATTGACCTCATAAGGGGTATTAGAAGATACCAATGAAAAGGGAGGTTTGGAAGAAGATGGCATTTGGTACCCCCTGGGGACTGTTTCATTTTAAGTGAATGTCTTTTGGGCTACACAGGGTAGCTGTCTCATATCAAATGTTGATAGACAGAGTCCTGGCTCTCCATCAAGAATATGTGCCCACCTACATTGATGATATTTTAATCTTTTCATAGATTCATAGATGTTTGGATTAGAAGGAACCTCAGTAGATCATCAAGTCTGAACACTTGCCCTGGGTAGGAAAGAGTTCTGGGGTCAGATGACAGCCAGTTGCATGTCTATCCTCCTATTAAAGTCCCCCAAGGTAGGGAAGAGCACCGCACCACCTCCCTTGGAAGTCCATTCCAGATTCTGGCTGTAACAAGGTTCTTCCTAATATCTAACCTAAATATGCTCTCCTTCAGTTTTTGTTCCATTGTTCCTAGGTACTCCAAGGGATGTCCTGATAAACAGAGCATCGTATCTTCTATTCCTTGCTGCCCTCCCCGCCCTGATGAATTTGTGGGTGACCACAAAATAACCTCTTAGCCTTCTCTTGCAGAGGCTGAAATGATCCAAGGCCCTCATTCTTTCCTCATAGGGCTCTGCCTGCAGGCTCCAAATTATATGAGTAGCCCTCCTCTGAACCTTCTTGAGGTTTTCCACATCCCTTTTGAAGTGTGACACCCAAAACTGGATGCAGTACTGTAACTGCAGCCTGATTATGTCATATATATGGGAAGTATCACCTCCTTGGAGCTGTTTGTCATGTTATGTCTTGTCATGTTTGTCTGTTTTTCAGAAGAATGGGGCACCTATGGGCTTTCCTGCTAGAACTATGTAAGGCAGGCTTGACTGTGAACTCAAAGAAATGTTTTCTCGGGAAAAGCAAAACCCAGTACTTACGGTTCATTGTGGGTCAAAGCAGAATCCAGCCAGTAGCTGATAAGGTCAAGGTCCTTCAGTGATACCACTCCCTAAAACCTTGAAATGACTGAGATCCTTTCTGGGGTTTGCTAATTACTACCATGGGCTCATAAGTGATTTTGCTTGCATAGCAGCTTCAATTACAGACCTAACAAGAGGTAAGAAAAATCCAGTCAGATGGAATGATGATGGTGTTCAGGTTTTTGAAGACATCGAATGGGCCTTATGACAGGCTCTGGTATTGTATACCCCTAATTTCGAAAAGGGGGGGGCGGAACCATTTAGATATTTGTAACAGGGGCCAAGACGGAAGTCCCATTATTTGGATAGACATGGGATGTGGATAACCATGGGAATCACAGAATGCAGATGGGGAGAGTTAACACACCGGGGGAAGATTAGGGTAATTAGACCCATGGCTGCATGTATAAGCTTGGCAGCAAGAGACTGTATTTTGCCCTCAGGGCACTGGAGGAGGAGGAGACAGCAGAGAGAGAGGGAAAGAGAGATGGTGCTAGGAGGAGAGCTGGAGACTGGAGGCACGGAGCCACGGCTGGTGAGGAGTTGTGACACCTACTTTGGGTTCATAGATGGCACGGGTGATTGAGGGAAGGCGTGGGGATCCTGGACTGCAGATCGGTGAGAGGAATTCCAGAAGTCTCAGGTGCCCTGGGAAGAGAGAGAGAGTGGTGCAGGGCCATTGGCAGTTTGTTGGCGCGGCATGTTCAAACCAGCATGTGGGGAGACCGAGGCAGAGACACTTCCCCACTAATGAGCTAATTGACACAGTGGAGTCACTTCTGCTAATGGGTCAATTAGCACAGCAGGGCCAACAATGTAACAATCAACCAAAATAAAGTGAGCACCTGGGAACTTGGCATCTGGGTGGTCAGTGGTGTTTCCTCCCCTTCAGGAATTAACACTGAATATCTTTTCTTTTCTATCAAAGTTGTGGCAGGTGAGTTCTGAGGGGAATAGAGGTAGGCACAGCCACCCTCTCACAATATTATTTGTTGGGAAGATAATTTGTTTTAATAACCGACCATGCCCCACTCAAGTGGCTTCAGTCAGCCAAAACTGACAATGCATGTTTAACAAGATGGTCCTTAGCCTTACAGCCTTTTTATTTTTAGATGGAACACTGAGCCAGCAGAGAAAATGTAGCCACCAATTTCCTGTCAAGACCTGAGGGATGAGTTGCTGCTACTTATGACCCGAACCTGACAATGCAATAGAAAGAATGCTTCCCATAGTTTTTGTTCTTTATTTTTGGACCAGAGGGGCAAGGTATATAACAGGACACAGAGTAGCCCTGTTCCTTTGTTGCTACGGAGTTGTGGGTGCAGAGGAAAGTTGGATCAGGGATGGGGCAAGGATAACTATTTAATAGACACAGTTGGGAGAGTGATCTTACCAGAGGGGAATTTAATAGATTTTAGAGCTTTCATAGACATTAGGGCTGGAAGGGACCTTGTAAGATCATCAGGTTCAGCCCCCTGCCCAGGGGGCAGGAAGTCTGATTTCACCTGATTAAGAGCCAGCAACTATTAAAGACCATGGCTGGGGGTGTCTTCTTTGCCCCCTGGGGCATGGTGTAAGAAAATCTGTGGGGAGAACTGGAAGTGGGAATCCTGGTGTTGGAGTGGATTGCTGATTAGACTGGCTGACCAGGTGATGGTAATCATGGCAGCTGGCAAAGCAAAAAAGTGAGAAAGGAGAGATACTTACTGTGTTGGTCCCCAGGTGGAGAGACAGTCCGACAGATGAAGAAGCTACCGATCCCTGCAAGGGAAAGAGAAAGAGAGACTTGATGTGAGCTGCCAGGCTCAGGAGAGTGGGTTGCATTGTGGTGAAGGGAGAAGGAAGACTATGTGCTTTGATAAGGCCCGGGGTTTCCTGGACACTGCTGGGAATTTTCTAATAAACCAATTTACTTTTATCTTGCTTTGGAGGTTATTTCCTACACCCTCTCTC
>JAGPOW010000304.1:31978507-31988640 GCA_030014935.1 Caiman crocodilus
CCTGCTTCTTCCCCATACTTCTAGCATTCGTGTAGAGGCAATTGAGACCTCCAACGGTTGTGCCCACTGACTCCCTAGCCTCTGCAATGCCCCGGCCCCTCATTATTATAAGTTTCAAGCAGCTTGCCCAGAGGAGTCGGTCCAGGCATCAGAACTGAGAGAATTTCAGTTAGCTCTTGAGCATGCTCATCAACACCACGACGGAACACTTCCTGTGCCCGTTATAGCTGTAGATTCAGACTACATATGCAGAATTGCCACTGGGACAGCATGAGTGAAGGAACATGCAGACCTTTGGGACGAGGTTAAGGCAGTCTTGCTAAAGTTCTCCATCCATCCTTTGATCAAGCACACTTGATCCCATCGGACCGACACAGACCCGGTACACACTGTTATAGACCAATTGCTAGCCTAGCATGAACCTGGGATCCAAAAAGAGATACCTCAGTTACACGTTGCGGATATTGTTGATATTAACCCATTCCTGATATGGCTTCACGAACACTGGGGACATCCCAGAGTGAAGAAAGCACAGGCCCGATGGAAAGAACGAGGAAAAAGGGGCCTGACTATAGAACTGTGGACAAAAGTGATCCAGGCTTGCTCTGCCTGTGCACGAGAAAAGCCAACGCATCATAGACATCAGAAGGATACTTACAACCCAATATACTATGCCCCGGGAAGGGCGTGGCAGGTAGACCTGCTTGGACCGCTTCTGGGAGCCAAACCCCCAAATAAAGGACTGGCAATCGTAAATCTGGGGACTCAACAGATCCTCGTCCTGCCAACAAGGAAGACTGTCACTTCTGCAATCCAGGGATGCCTACAGCTCGCCTTCGCTCTCTGGCAAGTCCCTCACTCTGTATGGAGGACCACCCTTTAACTCTAAGGGCTTAGAGTGATTCACGATGGAATACAACATTCAATGGCATCACCACTTACCCTATTATCCGCAGTCCAATGGTGTTGTAGAGTGACAGATAGGTTTATACGAAGAACAATTGAGACTGAAAGAGAACGGATCATTCAAGAACTGGGCCAAGCATAATAATGACGTGCTAATTGCAATGAACACAACCAAGACCTTGAGGGATAAACGCAATCCAGTACCACATCCACCTTGGAAGCCATGTTACTTGGCGCAAGAGGCAGTGTGGCTGGCCATTCCCACAGCAAATAGCAAACATCCAAATCCAATTCCTGGTGTTGTACTGAAGCCCGGCGAGTACCCTAACACCTACGTAATTTCTCTTGAAGCAGTCTCACCTGCACGCACCATCTTAGCTCATCATAACTGGCTAAGTAGACGTAGCATAGTTAATAAATCTTAAGTTTGTTTTCCAGTTCAAGATGGTATGAGGCTGCCGATGTTAGATGTGGTGCGGAACACCAACATCTGCTGTCGTGAGTGAACTCACCCGCAACGGACCTCGATTGAAGCAAGCGGACATATCGTCAAGATTGCTGGTCTTTTTACGGGACTTTTATGGTGTTGTTGAAATTGTTATTAATGTTGTGTTTAATATATATAGTTAACATTGAAACCTAAAAGTTAAATAAGGAGGATCTTAGTCTGCAGACAAATCCTAGCCTGGCATTTGATCAATGGGGCATGTGGGTAATAAAGAGTGACCAAACGCCAGCAGAACTGTGCTCACTGCAAGGGGAAGCAGCGAGTGCAGCCCAAACAGCCGCACAAAGCATGCATGTTGCAAAATCCCTGGCTCATGCAGCTCAGAAAGCACGCAAATGATTGGCTGTTGGGGCAGTATAAAGAGCAAAGGCTGGGAAAGGAAAGGTGGGACCACACACAGCATTGGGAGAACTGATCACCCTCACCGAGGTCCTGCACCCATGGTTTTCCCTCTCCCCCCAGGTGCTCCCAACGGATAGTCTGCAAGCAGATACGGTTAAAGAGCTCTCGAGTTCCTACAGTTAAAGTCTTTTGGTTGCGGCGTTGGCTGCAAAGTTTAAGGGAACTGATGGCATGGAGTGAGGTACGCAGCGCTGAAGTACCTCACAGCGGAGTGGGGCATTTAGGTGTCTCATGGTGTGATTTCACACAGCTTGTCTACGGTCTATTTAAGTTGAAAGTAAAATATTTCTTTTCTATATTGGCTCAGAGTCTCTCATGTGGGACGGGAAAGAATAAGAAACAGGGCACCACATTCCTGAACCCTTTCATCCCCGGCCTGTCTGGTTGGAGGTCAAGCCTCCTCCCAATTCCTCCTCACAGTTTTAAAATGGTTGTGAATGTGGTTTAACACTTAGGGCCTCAGAGCAAGATTCAGAAATTCTGGGTAATATTTTAACCTTTTCACTCAATATGCTAGCTTGTTTGCTTTAATGTACACATCTGTGAAACAGGTATAGTAATAAATCCTGATTTGGCAGGAAGATTATGATATTGGGGTAATTTCTATGTTGCAAAGTGCTATATAAGTACACAGTTTTATATTTACAAGTATGAACATGTATGTTCTAGTGTATATTGTAAACATATCATATGCAGGGCTCTATATATGAGATTTTTATTCAGTAAGATATGTTGAAGATGTGGGGGCTGAGAAACGCTGGCGAAATGGGCCGCTGATGGAGTGGAATTGAGGTGCTAGACATGCAGCGGTTGTTGGAAGCCAAAAAAAAACTTTACTTACAGTTCGTACACTGTAGGCATGTTCCTTGAAGTTACAGAACTTAAATGGAACGCAGGCACACTGTTGCTCACACTTACTCAGGGTATGGGGCATCAGATGATTCCGGCGGGGAGTCATCGTCAGCTGATCAGGCTTCCTTCATGGCTTGGAAACACATGCGGGGATCTCTCCTCATGTTCATGCGAGCTCTCCTCCAATTTGGGAGGGCATCGCCCAAGCCTTTTATTCAGTCAGTGAGCCAATTGCCAACCGACATGTTTGCATAATTTACCTTGGGCCAATCGCAAGCATGCACTCGGCGGTGCAGCTGCAAGGTTTTGGTGGGCTCTGATCTTGCACCGAGACTTTTTCCCGCGTTACAAGGGAAATCCCTGCACCCGTGCTTGCAATGTGCTTAACACAGCTGTGCCAAGGCATTTCTTTAACTGTTATGCACAGACATGCCCCCTTGCCGAAGGCACAGTTGTGTCCTCAGCACATTCAAATCGGTCAAATCGCATTCACACCGTTTAACAAGTTCACATTGTAAATAAGCGTAAACAAGAGCAGACAACGAAGCAAGTTCGTTCTCCAAGGATCTAATCAAACAATAGCCTAACAAAACACAGCTACATATCAATAAGTTCGCGATGAACAGTTCAATCATCAAAACTTCATTGGGCATCATCACGTTCCTGTCTCGAGGTTCTCCCTCTCTCAAAATGCTCCCTCTGGTCTGGTCTGTACACACTTCCCAACAGACCTGCAGAGATAACTCGCTCTTCTCAAAAACTCTTTTCTCTCTCCAATCTGGTCTGCACACGCTCCGGCGGACCTGCAGAGAAAAAAATTCTCAGGAAAAATTAATTGGCTTATTCATAGAAAAATTAATCATTATTGCAAGATGATTTATCATCTGGTTCATCTTGGCATTGGAACCCCATCTCGTAGGCCAGGTTCCATTGACCCTTATGGCCTAGCACTCTCAACTGCTGCTTGGTGAGCCTGGACTACTGCATCAGGAACCTAAACATTTCGTGTTTCTCCGGCGTTCTCTGCGTCGGTTGGAATCGTTGCAGGGTTGACTCATGCGCTCAATGCTGTTCTGGGTCACTGAACTTTCTTTGACCTGGCTTTACAAGAGCTTGCAGTCGCGGTATTTGCCTCAAGAAATCACTTGCAGGCTGCCCAGCCAAGGGATTCAACAAAATTCGGAGGATAACCACAGCTTTTTCTCCGTACACCTCAACATAAGCATCAATACTTGTCAGCGTTATTGGAATAGCTCCCAGATCTTGCAGGTAACAGTGAGGCCACAGTTCTTGCTGCTGGGCCGGTGACAGTCCCAGTGCATGTCATCTTGGATTCCACGTGCAATATGAGACTCCGATGATCGCTTGTAAGATCTGCCCTACACTGACCCTTGATGGTCCTCCTTCATGCCATGCATAGGCTCTCCGGCTGGCTTGACCTGCAACAAGTGCTGGAAGCAAGATTGGCCAGTAAACATTATATTTACCATGCTGATGTCAGCAGCATGTCCTCCACTCCACGAGGCTCATCTAACTAAAGAGCTCGCCTCGTTTTGATCCACCAGGTTGGATCTGAATTCCATAACTAGGCATCTGATCCACACAGCTAAGGTCTCTGCTGTTCTTATTTTAGACCTTTTACACAAAGCTTGTATCTCAGTCCAAGTCCTAGCGTGATAGGTGCTGGCAGTAGCGCAGGCTGCACTCATCACTTGACTCTCTGTTGCCACAGGGTGCGTGGCTGCTTGAGCTGTCGCTGCATCTGACGAAAGAGATAGTTGCAGGATGCTCTCCATTGCCTCCTGGTTATGGCCCAGGGGTGGGTCTGTGGGAATTTTCTGGGGTGGAGTCGCTACTTCTGCCCCGCCGTTAGCTCCACCCTCCTCTACCCTTCCACGGCAGTATTTCTGAGATGGAGTCGCTACTTCCTTCTCACCATGGGTAACTCTGCCCTACTTCTTGACCCTTCCGTAGTTGCCCCCTTCCGTTTTGCTGCCATCTTGGGATGACGGGGGACTCCGGATCTCCTCTATAGCTGCAATCCACTTGACTGCGTGTATGGCACGCAATCAGGCTTTCAACTCAGTCCTTTCCTGCATAAGGGTTGTGACCATGCTGAACATTATTCGCAGCATTTTCTCCTTTCCTAACACTGTGCCTGTCCCTTCAGATAGAAAGTGGCTTTCCTCCGCTTCTCCGTGGAGCTCTGAAAGCTCCGGCTGTCCCAATTCTGGTAACAGCATGTCTAAATCATTAGCACTGGTCCTTTACTCTCCCACACACAGCGCATACAGCGAACAAACTCCCAATTGAGAGCCGCATCTTCCTCGCTCGGCTTCTGTCCAGCGGAGGACTCGCTGCCCCCTTGCTCCCGGGGTTTAAACCGAACCCGCTCATTCCCCATTACACATCCGAAGGCTCTTGGGTGGAGGCTCACTTCCCACTCTTTCGCAGGCTCCCCTTCTCCCACAAGCGAAAGGCAACCACTCACAACTCTTCCACCCGTTCCACCCGCTTGATGGTAGGCGATGTGCACATCCAACTCTGCGGCGTGTAGCACGTGGCATTTTCCACCACGCCAGGGGCAACCCTCAACCAATTCCAGCTCTATCGCGTCATCCTGGCGTACTGATCCTGTTTGTGACACCATGGGGGGGCCAACAAACACTGGCGGAATGGGGCTGCTGATGGAGTGGAATTGAGGTGCTAGAGATGCAGTGGTTGTTGGAAGCCAAAAAAAACCTTTACTTACAGTCCATACACTGTAGGCATGTTCCTTGAAGTTACAGAACTTAAATGGAACACAGGCACTCTGTTGCTCACACTCACGCAGGGTATGGGTCATCGGATGATTCCAGGGGGGAGTCATCGTCGGTTGATCAGGCCTCTTTTGTGGCTTGGAAATGCATGCGGGGATCTCTCCTCATGTTCATGCGAGCTCTCCTCCAATTTGGGCGGGAATCGCCCAAGTCTTTTATTCGGTCAGCGAACCAATTGCCGACCGACACGTTTGCATAATTTACCGTGGGCCAATTGCAAGCATGCACTCGGTGGTGCAGCTGCAAGGTTTTGGCAGGCTCTGATCTTGCACCAAGACTTTTTCCCGCGTTACAAGGGAAATCCCTTCACCCGTGCTTGCAATGTGCTTAACACAGCTGTGCCAAAGCATTTCTTTAACTGTTATGCACAGACAGAAGAGTGTATACTTCACTGTAGTAGTGTTTATACCTCTCAAATTCTCCTAGAACAGACCAGGTCAAGAAAGAGCATTGCCTGTCCTAGGGTTGTCATTCACAATTAATGTCATGCCCTTGGATGGGTACAATACACATGCTTCTTGTACTCAATAGGAAAGCAGTGCTGAATCAGAGAATATAAGAGAATCATGCCACATAGAAGAACCATGGCAACAGCGATTACTGTGCTCCTAGAAAACATTCATTTTGACTGTTATATTCAAGTGGGTGAGGAGGTGATTTAGATGCCCTTGTTTTCCTAATTGAAAGCATTTTCCTAATACATTCTCTGTAGTTCACAAGTGCTCACTGATAATGAATGACTATCCCAAGCCATAGGATTGCAGGTCTCAAAGTCTGTGATTTACAGGTTGAGTTGGATAACAGACCTTGATTCTGATGTTTTTTATATGAACATATTTTAACCTGTGGGTTTTTCATGATATCGCATTTATTACACAGTGAACCATATCCACTGCCCAACAAACCTACATTGTGACATTTGACAGGCCAGTTGAAGATTTTTATGGGATTCTTGGGTGTGGTAATAGCTGGAGTGGCTGATTTTTATATGGCATCTGATACAGAGGCAGTGCGTTGAGTATCAAGGAGGAACAGGGAATGGCCTGAGGATGCTGAATCCTGGAAATCCAGGTAGCTGTACAGTAGCACCAACGAATGCCTTTTTGTGATGCTACTGCACAGTAGCCTAATACTACTGCACAGTAGCATTGCGTCATGGTTTTTGCCATACAGCACTACTGGGCAGTAGTATTGGCAACTGCACAGTCAGCATCTCATGTAGACGCACCCAAAATGGCTGAACAAAGTAACAGGGAGTCAGACCCACTTCTTCTAAAGCAGTATTTGCTCTCTTGTTTTGTGTATTTTGCACTGAAGCTGACAGAAACTTTATTCAGTAATTTAGGGCTGTGACATCCAAAGCCCATGATTCTTATTCAGTTTTCACTTCTGACTTATTCATGCAATTTACGATTAAATTAATAGGAATTTACTTGCATAAAACTGTTGTGGACCTGATGGCAGCTCCGCTGCTTAGCTGACGGTTGTCCTACAGTAGTTACATTTGTCACAGTGGGCGGTTAAATGCACTGTAATATTAGTATACTGTTATTAATAAATTGTCTGCCCCTTACACCTCTAATTTCATATAATCCAGAAAATTTAAATTGATGGAAATAAAAATAAATGCTTAAAATAAACATTGATATTGTCTGTCAATCAATCCATTAGGTGATTTTGTAAAAAAATAAAAATTGAATTCTGCCAAACCTAATATTTTGATACTTCATATTCATTTGTGGGAGTATGAGCTATATTTTGAAAGAGAAAGATAGTAAAATCACAATTTTTGTATTGTATTTGAAGTATTTTGTTCTGAGTTTCCCTAGTATCATTCACTTTCATATTTTCTTCTGGGTTGATGGGATTGATTTAGAATCCACACAGTCTGTCTCATTATTTTGAATTCTTCTGAAGTCAGGTTTGCTTATTTGGTTCAAATTACTGTTGTTCATACATAAAGTAAAATAACATGAACATAACGGGGAGAGAGAATGAAGACAGTATCTCAGGCAGCTGAGAAGTTTGGATACAGGATCTAAAACATCCGGTCCATACATAATGGAAAAGCTTTTCAGCATCCGAATGACAAAGGCCTGAAAGATTCCAAGCCTGCACCAATCTGTTCTTCCTGGAACTCTTCAGAATGCTAACCTGGAAAGTTAATGGAAAATTCAGCCAAAAATCTGAAAGGGTTTTTTTTAAAAAAAGCGAAGACACCAATAAACCCCAAACAAAAAAGTGCTCCAAAACAAACACTAGCAGGAAAAAGATTTCCATTTTTGTGATCCTTTTGCAAAGAGTTTATTTTCACATTAGCTTGAGTTTGGAGTTAGGATTTAGTTGGTTCTTTCTACATTATCAGACTGATTTATACATCCTCTTTAGGTAAATGGAATCAGACTGGTAATCAAATGGATCGAGCCTTTTCCCAGCTACCAGTATTTCCTGTATTTGGGTCAACTGGAAAGAATGAAATGCAGTCAAACCTGTTAATGAGACATGACTAAAGAAAATATTCAGTATGCAGAGCCAGGGGCATGTCTCCATGAGTGCACATGCGCGGTCTGCAGCACCTCAAAGACATTTGAAGCACTGCAAAGCACATGCAAAGCACATGCACCTGTGCACCGCACTGCTAATTTTCAGAGCAGCAGAGTTTTTTTACATTAGGAGATCCCGACATAAAAAAACCCCAACAAACACCGCTAAAACGAGGGACATGGATGTGGCAGCAGCAGGCACATGAGAAACAAGAGCCTGGCTGGCCAGAGCCATACTTTGGCTGCTGGCCAGGCTCCAAGCAGCTGACTTTGTGCTGCTGCTGTCCAAGGAGGCCTCCAGGACCCCAGGTAAGGCTGCTGGGATAACACAGGTGCTGAACTCAGCCTCCGCTACTCTACCTGTGTCCCTTTGCAATGCACCAGAGCATGAATGTAGGGGTTTGACAGGGGACAAATAACAGTTGCACAAATATGTGCTATTGTTCTGGTCCTTCAGGAAACATGCACGTGCATGCTCATGAGGACATGTTCCTAGATTTCATGAAACTCCACTCCCTTGGGAGATATAATTGAATGTTAGCTCTAATGAGCCTCAAACCTTGCCCTTGGGGTTTGGATTTGGAGGAGAGAAATCTCTAGGAGTAGATCCATACAGAAATCCTCCCCATGAGGAAATTAAGAATTTGGAAAAAGTAGTTTCCAGTCTCAGTTTTATGGTGGGGAGCTGTGCTTCTTTGAGCAATTAAACTTTTTAGAAAAGAAAGGCACTCCTTTGAAAGTCTGTCCATAATATCCTGGTATTACATAGCTGTTTTTGTAACTGGGATCAATTATGGGGCCATAAGTCCTTCAGCAGGGTCAAAAGGCTTTGAACATCCAAAGATATTTGGCATTTGATGGCTTAGGGTGCATATGACAACATGCAATAAAGCAAAACAAAGTTAAGCTGAGTCTAATGTCTGTGAAACTCTAGGCAGGATTTAGCAGAGTTCTTTTCAAACAGGACAGTTTGACTCCTAGTTCCCCACACCCACTTGCCTCCCTCACCCCAAATAAAAAGCAATTCATCACAGCAAACCAGCCAACACTTGTTCACAGGCAAATACAAAAAATTCCTAACTCCTAAGAGTGTTACCACAAACATCACTTGAATGAGGGAAATGTCATCTACTATATTCCTTTAGTGAGTTCATGTTTTATGTCAGTTATAGCATCATAATGCACGTTGCATTATTGTTATACTTAGACAGTGAATTGCTGATGTGTATAATGATGCACCTGTTAGTCAAGAAATCCCTCGGAAGCCAAATGGTGCTATAAAACTGACATACTCACACACAGTCAGAACTGTCAGGATGTTTCCTCTGCATTATGCAATATTTTATGCTTTATGGCCATTAAAGACAATAATAAAACAGCTGTCACTGGGTGGTATGTTGTCAAATATCAGTGAAAAACATCAAGATGATTATGGCAATGCGATTCATAATGCTATAGTTAAGGATAGGTCAGTTTTTTCAATATAAATTGCATGAGAGCACTGTGTCTGTCTGCAAGTGCATGTGTGTATGTGTGAAGGAGAGCTACATGTATGTCTCCATTTGTATATGTACGTCTACATATATTTATTCTGTGGGGGGGAATGCTGTACAACAGGCAAACCTAGGAATAATTAACAGTTTATGTGTTTGTAAATCATAGTATCATAGTATCTAGGGTCAGAAGGGGCCTTGAGCAGGCCATCTAGTCTGACCCCCCGCCAATGGCAGGAACGATTGCCAGGGTCACAGCATCTCAGCCAAGTACCTATCCAATCTACTCTTAAAGACGCCCAAGGTAGGAGCAAGAACCACTACCCTAGGAAGCTGGTTCCACGTCCTAGCCACCCTAACTGTGAAGTAGTGCCTCCTAATGTCCAACCTCAACCTGCTCTCCAGTAACTTGCGACCATTGGTCCTAGTTAGCCCAGTGGTGCTCGGGAAAAAAGACCCTGCCCTATTTCCTGCTGATCGCCCCTCAGCAGCTTATAGGCAGCCATCAGTAAGCCTCCGTTTACTGAGGCTGAACAGGTTCAGGTCCCTCAGACGCTCCTCATAAAGCCTATCCTGCTGCCCGCATATCAATCTAGTGGCCCTCCTCTGG
>JAGPOW010000304.1:31993256-32026067 GCA_030014935.1 Caiman crocodilus
GAAAATAAACCCTGAAAAAACCCTGTTTTGTTGTTGTTTTTTTAAAATAAAAACTAAATTAATAAAAACTGTGTAATAATAACTAAACACTAGGTATAGTTTATACTGGTGGCTTGGGTTTGGGAGTAGCAGGGTTTGGGTTTGGGAAGTCCCAATAGTGCCTGAGTGCACAAAAGTGTCCGGAGCCCACTTAGGGCTGAGGAGACCCAGGACACAGAGTCGGCTTATGCCTTATTTGCACGGCAGCCTAGGGTAGGACTGCAGTCGAGCACAACTCAAGCCAAGCCGATCTACTAACCAAGGCTCCCCTGGGGGTCACAAGAAATAATGGCCATAAGCTAGCAGAGAGCAGATTTAGACTGGACATTAGGAGGAACTTCTTCACAGTTAGTGGCCAAAATCTGGAATGGGCTTCCAAAGGGGGTGGTGCTTTCCCCTACCCTGGGAGTCTTCAAGAGGAGGTTAGATGGGCATCTGGCTGGGGTCATCTGAACCCAACACTCTTTCCTGCGTATGCAGGGGGTTGGACTCGATGATCTATTGAGGTCTCTTCCAACCCTAACATCTATGAATCTATGAAAACGAGGATTAGGATCTGCAAGGGAACCCAGTTACTTCATAGGTAGCAGTACAAGGTCCAAAGCGCTGTGCCGATGTCTTCCCAGAGACATGTTTTACCTACCAGGTAGAATTGTGTATACTGCTTTAGCTGCAGTTTCTGAATAGCTTGCACTGTCATCTGCAAGCAGAGTACAACATCACCAAAGCATGAATCCTTGTGATCATTTTGTAAGTAAGCCTACAGGATTCTGGCTAATCTAAGTTGAAACAAAGTCCTGGTAAACAGAGACACTATCTGGGTATCCATTCATGAAGAACAAGACATCCAGAAGCACCTTATGGTTCTGAAAGACCTTTGTATTTGTTGGACAGACTCTTTACATTGTGGCAGAAGTTAAGATCATTCTTTAGCATCTGCCTAGAAGCATCTCCTGTTTCTTTACTTGGCTGATCTTGAGCCAAGAGCTTATCCAGGTCTTTAATTCCCTCATACTTTGCAATGACAGAAGAGCAAGCCTGTTTGTACGGAGATACAGAGCAGAACATTACACTGATAGCATTGTGGACCCTGACATTTTACAGTCCCTCGCAGCAGCCTTGCATGTATATTAATCAGGAGGTTTTTTTGTACTTAGACTTGTAAAGCACTATAAATAATAAATATAGTATTTGCCATATTGGATCTCAGTAGCTGTTTTTCTTGTCTTCTACCTTATCTCTGAAGTATATGATTCTAGTTGCTTCATAGGAGCGTGGAAAAATTTTGTATTGGACAATGACAATACAATTTTTCCTATTTGACAATTTGTCTCCAAAGGAAGTTTTTTTTCTGTATCTCAGTCAGATAGTTATTGCTTGTGGACATTCCTTATTGTTTCTGTAAAAGCCTCATCCTTTGTGGAGCTTACTAATTTTTGGCCTTTAAGATATCTTGTGGCAATGAGTTCCATAGGTTAATGAAGCACTGTGAATCACAATCTTTTAATAATTGTTATATGTGTTTCCCTTTCAGTTTCTATGGTTGGATCCTTGTTCTTTTACTATGAATCAGGATAAACAGTACAATTAACCTTTTTTATAACATATTATTGTCACTTGCCTGAGTGGGGTACAGGGAGGGAATTGTTGGCAAAATGTTTTGCAGCTCTGGTAAAAATGCCAAGGCCCTAAAGTAACTTAATTTCTGCTTAACCGATTATAGTAGTTTATGCAATAACAAAGGACATTAATTTAAAAAGGAAGGTTCATTTCCCTTAGGAGGTGGGTCATTTGATCACCTTAAAAATAAATCTTGAAAATATATTTTTTTTTCAGGGAAATCAGAACTACAATGAGGCCCAGGAGTGCTATTTTGGATGCTGCTGCGCATTTCATGACCTTCATTGATTTCTCACTGAATGGTTTCTTTTGGAAATCATAGAAACACAGCCGATTCATCTATATGAAAGTGACAGAAGTTAATCTAGGAAAGTGCATTTCACTCACAAAGGCCCAAATGACATTTCCATGTTTACCAAGGGACAGAGTGAAATGATGCTGTAAAAGCACAATGGAAGCTACCGCATGGTGCAGAAAACATGGTGATAATGGGACATGTGCTTGCCAAACATTTCTGAGATGATTTGTGAAGTTAGTTAGATTTGTGAACCACTGTGGTAAACTGACATTGCTCAAATGTATATAATGATTCAAAATTAGGTTAGATGCTTCAGGGGCAAACATTGGCTCAATTTCTTCCACCAGCTGTTTGAGTAGTTTAGCAAAAAGGATGAGATCTAAACTTCAAGAAAAAGAATATATATGTAGATATACACGCAACTCAAGAACATTTAATAATAGCTACTTTATCCACAATCAAGGGGCTGATTATACATACCCAGAGAGTAGCTACAGAGTTTTTAATATTCATCTTGTTGAAATTGGGCTCCTAAATGAGCGGATACTCTGGGTTTGATCCAAAGTCCTGAAAATAAATAATTAAAGAATTTTTTTTTTACTTCAAAGGATATTTGATCAGGCTTTATTAGAACAGATATACTAGATATGATTCTTTTCTTGATTTTACAACTTTAAAGGTTTCAGAAAGATTCACATAATAAGATACAATTTTCCAGGTCTAATTTTTTCTTGAAGCTGAACATTATTTGAAAGTTAGAGACTTTGCTCAAAACTATTTTTAAAAGACCGTTGTTGCTTCTTATTACAAGGCAAAAGAAAAAATATTATGACCTAGTATCTAGGAAATTATTATTATGTGAGTGTTATTCAAGACAATGGCCCTGAGCATTTGCTCTGACCAAGAAGTGTCAGAACCTAATGATATGGTGATTATGCGAGGCCCTGAAGGTGAGGAAAGAAATGTAAACTGGGTGGGATAAGAGACAGGTATGGGATTTATGGAAGGATTAACTTAGAGATCTAGGCTAGAAAGATGAATTTGGCAGTGGTAACTAAGCACCTGATGCAGCCTGAAGTAATTCTGTTAACCATGAAGCTTGGCTCAGTCACATCTGACTTTGAGTTCTGTGTGTTGGATTGGTTACAATCCATTCTCCATCAATTTACTGTTATGATGTCCAGAGAGGAATATGACCTCGTCAAAGGTGATGAAATCCCCTCTGCATTCACCTTTTGTTCAAACACTAGTTCAAGGATAAGGTAGTTGAATGTGCCATCCTCATTGTGTGAACCTTCAATTAGGTATAAAGCCAGAATCTGATAGATTGAGTTTCCTTGTCCTCAGGGCTTTTTTCTTTCTGTTTGAAATGATTCCACCAAGACTCCCCTCTTTCAGTAGCTTTTGTTCTCATCTTGTTTTTCCATAATGCCCCAAAGCATTTTTCTTATACTCCTGGCTTGGAGCACCCATCAGATTCTCTTTCATCTTTTCCCAAAATATTTGATAGTGAATAAAGCATGCTTTGAACCGACTGATACTGAACATTCCCTCCCAACTTAGTCTGTAACACTTTAACTTGAAAATAAAAATCCCCATGACTTCCACCAAACAATAGGAAATATAAATCATAGTGCTAAAAAAGAAGGATTAAGAATGTTATGTGTTTCATTCCATTGACTACCCAAGACCCACTGATAGCTCATGTGGTCACAAGGAGTGTTACTGAACTTAAATGAACTGCTTGCTTGTGTAAAGGGCCAAGGTAGTAGCCACAACTGAGGTTCCACTGCTAGGGCAATTAACTTCACTTTGTAACCTCATTGGCTGCCATTGCTAACAGACAGATAAAAAGAAAACAACCAACAGAGACATGGTGACTCTTAAGGCCTCACAAGCCTGCAATTTTGCCTGGTGTCTATTTCCCTTAAAGCTTTGTTTCCTAGCTCTTGGCCAGTTCTCAGTTTCTAACCTGACTGTAATCTTGGCCCCTGACTTTTTTTTTGACTTGGGCACTTTTGTTCTTTAACCCTTTGCCCATCACCTGACTTTGATCTTGGTTCTTTCTCTGGCTTGGATGCTTGCTCTAATAGTTGTTTGACATATCACTTGCGTCTTGGTTGCTTAGAGGCTTGAACCTTATTGTCCTTCAAATATTATTTTTAATACTTGCTAGACTCTTACAGTACTTATTTCTCTTGGGTATGGTACAAAACATAGATAATGATTTTTTCCATCCCTTGTGGTTAGCAAGGGAAAAAGACCTGTTAAATCATCAAGTTTATTTCCTATCCAGTGAACATCTGTCTCATAACATGTATAAGAAAATGGTATCTAAAGTAGAAGAGATTACCCTGGAACCTTAACAGCAAAAATTTTACTTTAGCTTTGCTGATGGCAATAGTGGATGCCCATGAAGAAAATCTGTAACTTCCATGATATATCCTGCCATTTAGCCAAAAGGAGAAAAACAGTGGCTCATGGAAGTATATTCCAGCCAGGTTTGTTGGTGTATAGCAGAGGTGGGCAAAACGTGGCCCGGGGGCCAGATGCAGACTGCCAGGCCATTCTATCTGGCCCAAGGGCCCCCTAAAACAATTAGAAAATTAATATTTATCTGGCCCTGTCTGCCTGTAGTGTGGCCATCAATGGCTTACCAAAACACAGTAAGCAGCCTTCCGCCCAAAATAATTGCCCACCTCTGGTGTATAGGCAACAACAGGAGCACTGGTGTATAAGCAACAACAGCTCTCCAACTAGCATTCATGGGACAATATGCTAGGGTAGGGAAGTGCATTGTGTAGGGCTATAGCATTAGCTGTTGAAGGCCTGCAGCATGTATGCTTGGTAACCTTTCTGTGATACTACTTTTTCCATCTATTTATGCTTTGAAATATACTAAAAATTACTATGCCAAAATCATAGCCTAAACCATAACAGACACTGTTTCTATTTAGTGTGACACAAAAACAACAAAATATGAAGCCACATGAAGGGCCTTAAATCTCTAGTTAAAAGCACATTGCACCTGGCAAATGGTATCTCTTCACTGTCCCTTCGGATAGTGAACCTGGAATATCGCTTACATCAACAAATATTGCTGCAGGCAAGGGAAGTGTTTCCTATTGAGCATTTTTAACATTTGCATCTATAACAGGATTAGATGTACTTTGGCAGGCTGGCCTGCAAATTGATGTGAGAAGAGAAAAATTACAAAATAAAACTGTTCCACTGGTTATTCAGGAGTTGGGACTTTCCTTATTGGCTGAGACAGTCTGAATTCAATCCATGCACCTGTGTAACAAATGAGAACAAATAGTCATGGAGTCAGAAAGGAAAGCAGACCTCTTCCTGTGTTTTGCAATTTAGTCTCTTGCTCAAATACATGTTTTGAAACAGACTATTTGAGGTAAAAAATGTGAGACACAAGGATTTTGAGAGGTGATATCTACTATTAGACCAACTGTGTAGTTGGGGCTAAAGATAGATAAGCTTTCAAATACAAAGCACTATGAGGTGGAAAGCAAACACAGTGATTTTTATGAACTGTGTGAAAGTGGAGAGGGGAGAAACCTGCCAATCTTTCCCAACTCATCATCAGAACCAAATTCCTCACTGCTCAACAGACTTCAGATGGGACATAGCCATGCCTTAACTACAATCAATACCCTACACACAACAAACTCATCAAAATCTATAGATCCTACACATGCCATTACCAAAATATGATAGAGCAAAAGCTCTGGTAGCCTGCATGAGTGGGGAATGGGGGCTGCCAGGAATCTAAAAATGCCGGTTACCTGAGGCACAGGGGTTTCCAGCTGGACTGCATGGGGCGGAGTGGTGGTCACATATGGAGCGGGGGGAGTGGAGGGGGTGGTGGCACGCTGAGTGGAGTGGGGTCGTGGCACACTGAGTGGCAGCAGTGCAGGGTGGTGGGTAGCAGTGGCAGCTACCATGTGCAAGCTTTCCCCTCCCCTGCATCTGGCCAGCCAGCCAAAAATTCCAGTTAGTAGAGTATTCTGGCTAGTAAAATGTTGGATAACAGGGCTTGTACTGTATATCTGGACCAGTGCCACTAATGCCCTCATGGTACCTATGTGGGTAAAACTAAACAGTGACTGCACACCAGAAGGAACTTTCCCAGAAAAATTAAAAAGGACAGAGGCACACATATGTCACTAGGAGCGTAGAGCAACTATTTCTGTTTAGACTTCCGTTTCCTCGTGTTCAAGTGAAATCTACTAAACGCTTTTAAAAGGTGATCTCAGGAACCAAGGACTGAACACTGATCCTGATTGTATGACATACTATAATCTACGTAATAAAGCCTCCTCTGAGTAATCAAGCACCTTTTCTTCTTCTAATTTTTTGTCATTTACTCCTGGCAATCAGCTCCCCACTCCAATTTCACAGCTCTACATGCTATTCTTAAAAAGCACTGTACTTGCTTTCCTCCTCAGACCTAAAGAAGAATAGTTTGCATTTGAAAACTTGTCTAACTTTATCCTAACTATACAGGTGGTTCAATAAAAGATATCAGCTCAAAATACCCTTGTATCTTGTGTAATTACTGGACCATCATGGCTAAAACATCACTCTAACACTACCAATATAAAGCATGGGCATTGTAGCTGGCATTGAGAAGAGACTGAATCATGGCAAAGCAGAAATTGGAGAGAAGCTACACATCTTTAACTACTGGAGAAAAATACCACCACTAGTAGAGATGAATATAATTCACCAAAGACCCAAGGTTACCAATCAGTGCCAAGAAAAGATATGGAGCACATGAGAAAGTCAAGGACAAAATCCTGAAAAAGGGAAGCCTGGACCACTTACTATTGTACTAGGATCATTGTTCTTTAGTGGCTTGAATGTGGATTGGCCATTTTCCCCATGTATGATGCATAATGGGGCTGCCCTGGGGCAGGCTAGTGATTGACCTGTGATTCTTAATTGCAAGGTTTGGGTAATGTTTCTGGTGTATGAACATCACTAAGGCTGCATATACACATAATTAGAGCAGTTCCTGGACAGTTGCTCTAATTAAAATGATTTGCAGTAACATGTATTAAGGCCCTGAACATTTCAAAATAGCTGTGGAATGCTTTATCTAAAGCTCATTTAACAAGGTTTAGATAAAGTATCCCTGCAACCATTTTGAAATGCATGGTGACTTAATACACATGACAGTGAGGTGATGCAGGAGAGTTGTAATTAGAACGTGGAGCAGACTTGATTCATCTCAAAGTTTATAACAAGCTCTAATTAATATAAAAGCTTTTTAAAAAGCCTGAAATCCCTAAATCTTTATACAACCTCTAAAGCTTTATAATATCCATCCAAAATTTTGCAAATGGGAAACCTATCCTTTGTGAAGATCACAAGAAAGTTTACGTGACTTTTCCAGAATCATACAATGAAAATCACTGTGGTAGCATTTGAATTACAACTGAAGGTCCAAAATCATCTCTGGTGTCACTCAAATCTGTGGCATATGGTACACATAAGACGTCATTAAGCAGGTAATCACATTTGAAGTTGTTATCCAACCACATATTAATGCAATTAATGACATGATGAAACAAAGAACACAAAAAATGTAATGGCCAGGCTGAGGCTCCCAGCCCAAGGGTGTGCCCCCATGGCTGGGAGTCCCCAGCTAATAGGAGATCTTAGCTGCAGGGGCACACCATGCACCCCCAAACCTGGGAGCCTTCATCTGATGGGGATCCCAGCTACAGAGGCTTGTTACTTGCCAGTGCAGCAGGGATCCCAAGGTCATGATTCTGGGCTCTCTATGCACTGGCAATAAAGCATGATGGGCTTAATGCTTGATTCCACAATCACATCTCCTGCTATGCACATGTGGCATGGCAGAGAGTATGATTGTGGGGATCTCATATGAGATCCCATCACACTTTTACTTTCATGTCTGCCAGGGGCCCCTGTGAAGCAAAATGTTGTTGTACAAGAACTCCAAAATCATTATGATAACAGAAATTCTGACATGTTGGGAACACTTTGGCACCTGAAGTGAAAATATTAACATTTGAATTGATATGCTGGTTTACTTGTAGGTAACCATTTTGTCATATCACTATAGGTACAGACAGAAGTGCAGCTCCCTACTGTAACTGAAAACACTTTGCAGGAAGCATTTTGAGTTACAATGATCCTTTGGAACAAACAGAAGTTCACGATTGGTTCCAGGGGGTAGAGAAATCTCACTGCTGGATGCATCCTGCAGACCCTTTCCTCTAGCAACAGCTGCTCTTCCCTGAAAGGCTGTAAAGCTTCAGAATGGGAGGGGGAAGAGGGAGCTCATTCTAGGGGATGCCCAGCCATCTGAAGGGTGGGGTGAATGAGTTGGAGCCCCCTCAACCTCAGGGGGGCTCCAATATAGCCACCTCACTCTCCAGCAGGGGCTGAAAAGCCCCAAGACTGAATTCCTTCTGCTCCCTTTCCCCCTTTCCGGTCTGGAAACAGTAACAGGCTGGCAGGCAAGCAGACAGGCAGAAGTAACAGAAGATGCTGTGTTTTGAAACATCTTCTGAACCCTCTTGCAATGAGGGTTCAAAATTTCACCCAAGCAGCCATCTTTGAAACTGTCTGCAGTCATGCGCTTGTGTTTGTTCATGGCTATAGAGCATTTTCTGTGACCAGATCAGGTGAAAATTGTCACTTCTCCCTGTGCCCTCTATTTCTTGGCATGCTTGAAATATCCTTTAACATAGACAATAGATCTACAATTGCTAATTAGCATTAACAAAAAATAAGCCAAGGCTTTGTGAAACTCACAGTCATAACCTGAAGGAAATTAACAGAGAGTCTAGTTTTTAGGACTGCCATAGCCACTGGTGTAGTAGGCTTCTCATGCAGTACTCTTCCTATGGAGATACAGGTAAATGGTTCTGATTGTGGATAAAGAACTGATTTGAAGGAAACTGAAAGGGCATGGAATCTCATAGCAGAGCAACTGACACACAGTGATGGTCTGTTTCCTTATTCTGACCCCATGGTAAGTGAAACCTAAGCATTTTTTAGTTTTTGCCTTCTTTTATTTTCCCTGAAACTTTAGACTTCTTTTATTCAAGAGTGAACTGCTCCAGCTTAGCCTTCATCTATTTCTGGGTACCATACCTTAGCTGCCCTGCGTAAAGTCCTCACTACAATCTGTTCCCTTTTCCATAACCTCAGAAAAAATATTTTGCTTAATGTTAGTATTGCTATAGTGCCTGCAGACTTTCAATGAGACCAAGGCCTCCTTATTGTACCAAGGTCTGAATAGATGCCCAGTGAAAGATGGTCAGTGCCTGAAGGTCTAATATCCTAATACACGAGACATAAAAAGTCAGGAATTGGAAGCAGAAGCCAAGACAAGTGAAATAAGTTTGCTAAAGCCATGAATCTGATCAGAAGTTGTTTTGAATACACCATCCTCCATTCCAAAGAAATGGATCATCAGAATTGGTGCTTATTGTGCTTGAGTGTCAAAAGAAGTGTGCAAATGCTAGTAAGCGTTTTCTCATGGTATTTTAAAACCATGTGCACTTCTGCTTTTCCTCAGTACAAGAAGCAGGAAGCCATATTCTGTCGAAGATTACAGACTCATTATAGTTTCTATCAGCCACCAGCAGTTCGACCTCAATAACAGTTGTTTAAACAAAAGTGCTATGTGGGTTTTATTTCCTTCATTGTAGCCTCCTGCTCCCAAGTGACTGCTGTGTGACTTGGGAATGATATTAAAGCTAGGAAAAGTTATGAACCTACCCTACTGAATTAGTATGAATAACTGTATCAGGAAATACATCATAGACCTTTGTCAACGGGTCTTGTGCTGGTGCTGGAAACTGTCCAAACTTTTGCATACTAAGAGTAGAAAGATTTGATGGCTTCATTTCCTAGCTACTTTCAAGGATTAACTGACTCTCGTCATTGCTGATAGCTAAATATGGCTGCCAAAAGAGGAACTATTTCCTTTCCAGAAGCCATTTACTGAAAACACCACCATAATATTCTTTTTAAGTTACTCAGCAGGGAGCTTTGGTAGCAATTTGTATTTACTTTGACACAATTATCCCTTGAAAGCAATATGATATTTTATTTGAATATGCCTACTACAATGTAAGTTCACAAAGAAGAAGAAAACACACTAGGTAGAGATCTAGGGATGAACATGGGCCAATATCCATAGCTCCCTTGAGCTCTCAGTACTGAAGACCTATAAGATCAAAGCACCCTAGAAATATACTGAAGAGAATTTGTAAACAGCTAAATTGGTGTGGTACCGTGTCATGAATGCGGATGGCAGGAGGTCTCTTGCAAGAAATGTATTCCTGCATGGTACCAAGCCTGTTCTCTGTGGGCTCCCTCAGCCACCATGTGCTTCTGAGAGTGAGCTGAATGGATGGTATGGGGATCTGAGGAACTGCTTCTGTGTGGTTCCTCCTGTCTTCTCAGCTAAGGGTTAGGGTACATGTTCCCCGTAGGCTACTTAAATCACTAGTGGTGCTGACTTGACATGCACCAGATCAACACTTGGGCTCTCAGTATAGCAATGTTAAATAAGAGGGCATGATACAAAATCACATACACACACACACAAACTACACGTACACCATTATGAGTTCACATACACAAACAAAAATATGCAACACACACTTCTGTGGTTGTGTGTGAAGACTAGGGAGCATTTGGGGTAACTTGGTGCTTGGAGTTACTTGAGGTCAAGGTGCCCTGGGGTTACATGAGGTTACTGTGCCCCAGGGTTACTTGGGGTTAATTGATCAAAGGAAAAGCTGAGAGGCAGTAGAGCAGAGGAGTGGTGCCAGGGAGAAGCCAGCACAGGAGCTGGGGCCAGAGCTGGAGTGAAGAGACTGCGGGGGAGGCAGGGAAGCTGGGAGGTATGGGCAGAAGGAAGCGGAGGCTGCAAGTGCCAGGAACTGGTTTCCTCCTGTCCAGCTGGGAACCCAGCTGGGTCCAGGTCAGGGAGCCAGGGAAAAGCTGGGGAGAGGCTGTGGGTGCTGGGAAGACTGGGAGGAGCAGCAGAACTGGTTGAGAAGGTGATAGCTGGGCCCAGGGAGAGCCATGAGACTGGGGAAGCCAGGGAAAAACTGTGGGTTCTGAGGAGAGGCTGCAGGTACCGGGGCATGAAAGTGAGAAGCCACTGGAGGTGGCAAAGGTAAGCCAGGGGATCGAGGAGCAGCAGTGAGGGGTGGTAAAACAGCAAAGAGGCCAGGAGGAAAGAGACAGCTGGGGAGCTGGGAGGCAGTGTGGGGAAGGAGCTGGGAATGGGGAGAAGTCGGTAGGCAATGGGGGAGCTGGGAGGCAGTGCAGGGAAGGAACCGGAACTGGAGGAAAAGTCCAGGAACCAGAACTGGAGAGAAGCTGGAGGAGGTAGAGGGAGCCAAGGCTGGGGAAGGAAGCTAGAAAGTGGCGACAGCATATTGGCAGATTGGGAGGCTGCAGGAGACAGTGAACTTCAATGTGGAGAACAGAAAGAGAGACAGGGAAGATCAGGGATAAGGCAGAGGTAGAGAGACACTAGCGGGAATAGAGAGAGAGATTGGGGAGAGAAGGCAGAGGCAGTGGGAAACAAACAGGAACCTGGGGGATTGGGAGACTGCAGGAGGCAGCAGAGTTGGGCTGGAAAGGCTGGGAGACAGCAGGTGAATGCTGGAGCCAGGAGAGAAAGCCAGGGATAAGCTGAGCTGGGCTAGAGTCGCAATGGGAGAGCCGGGAGACAGCAGGCAAAAGATAGAGGTGGCAGAAAGGAATGAAGCCGAGGGACGTCAGAGAGATGGTGGGGTGTCTTAGTTGGGAGCCTGCAGCAAGACAGAGACCAACTCGAGGTCAAAAATATCAGTTTTATTAGACAAGCAATATACTACACATCTCACAAAATTATTGACTCATATACACACCCCCCTCCCCGCAATGGCAGCAGAAGAGGAAAGGCTTGGTGGAGGGATTGGAGTCAAGGTGTGTGGGGACAGAGTCTAAGTCCAGGTCCTTTCCTTGGGGGAGGAAGGTGGGTGATAGCTACCTTCCCTGGGCTGAGTTGATCCTCAGTGGCCAGTCAGGGTCTTCCCCAGCAAGGCATTGTTCAGAGCGGGTCGCCAGCAGGGCCTCTGGGTAGATAGGTGATGAGGCATAGTGCTGGTCCAAATGGAGAGGGTGTCCCAAAGAGGTCACTCTCAACCACCCCTTTAATAGGGGTAGGCTACCTGTGTCTCCTATGGGAAGGACATGCCCAGGCAAGGCAAGTCTTGCTCAGATGCATACGTGCAGATTCAGGTGTCCTCACTGTCTGGTGGGACACAAGGGTGGGGTTGCTGGTTTCTGTAGGGTCTTTGTCTTCCAAATGTTAAGGCCCTATAGGTTCTTTATCTTTTAAATGCTGGGTTTTATCTCTGTTCCTGAGTGAGATCTGTGGTTCTTGGGCGAGTCAATGCAAGGCAATGGTCTGGTTGTTGAGTTGACGGTCCAGTGGTTAAGTTGATGGTCTGGTCGTTGAGTTAATCATTCAGTAGAGGCCTGCTACCATTGTGCCTCAAGCACCCTCATTCATTCCCATTCATTCAGGAACCAATTTACATGAGACTGGTTAGACATGATTCACAGTTATAACATACTATACAGTAGCTTATATCTGGGCAGAGGACACAAGATGGAGGCTTGACATACAAAATGGAAACTTGAGATTACTTTACAGGCACAGGCCTAAATCATATAAATTCGATATAAAACAAATCAATACAAACATAATAGGAACATAATTTAATACAGTATAAAACAAAAGAAATCAATACAGACATATCCAACACTATTCACAATATAAAAGGGGGCTTGTTATTATAAGGCAGTATAAGAACTTATCTTAGTTTACATAGTACTAACTGTAGTCACTTATAAGGGATAGAGAGGGCAGAGAGAAAGTCACAAATGGTTAGTGAAGGGGAGGGAATGTATTTTTGAATTTTACAAAAAAAAAACCCTTGGCATTTTGCTACACTGGTATAACTTGTATAAACGATGAGTAATCTCAAGTGATGGTTATGCATCAGCCCAGTGCCTGGCTACATAGATGAGCAGCTTAGAATTTCGATTGTAAATATAGATACTAAACATTCAGATCTATAGAATAACTATGTTTGCTTCCTGTTATTCAAGTCCTTATGGCTAGTGACCAGCCAAAGGGTTCAGAGGTCAGATTCCATTTAGGTTAGGTACCAAGATGCTGACAAAAAAAATCAAATAAATATGACAAAACTGAATTTTATATTTTCAAAGGTGAAATATGTCAAAGTACTGAACAGAATGGAAGGGGCCAAAGCCTCTAAATTATAATTCTGACAAAAGGTACCTGTATCTGCTGTAGAATACCAGTCTGGATACCATGCTATAGAGACAGAGTCTAAGTGAGATCACATCCTGTGTCATTATTACCTGCCAAGAAGTTTGCTGCCAGATTAATTTAGCACCTCATTGGTATAAGGCACTGTCAGATTATTTGCCAAATGGGAAGCCAAGGTATTAATTTGGGAATTCTTCATGTGGGTAATTTAAAACGCCCTTTCCTGCCTCATAATTAAGCTTGACTTCTCTAAAGAAAAGGAAAATCTATTTAAAACTTTTTCCACACAAATACAAAGGTGAAGAATTTCATGGTTTCTCTAAGGCAGAACTTTAACCCTTAAAAGACTGGACTTTTTCCATGTTTACAACCAAATGATCTCTTGGAAACACACACGTCTTGGAAGCACACACAAATTCAAAACAAGTAATTAAATTGTATATGCAAAGAATGCTTTTATGTGCAAACTGGACTTATGTTTAACTAAGCACTACCTTATATGTATATTACACACATACATGCACATTTATGTATATATGCAATTAAGGAATTTGTGCATTTTTAAAAACCATTTTAATGACTCTCCCGATGTCTAATACCCCATATGTGATAGAAAATTGTTCTATGTCTGTAATAGCACAGACATCAGACATTATGTGCCATGCCCTCAGCTAACATGAACTGGAAAATCTCTTGATGTCAGTTCCTGAGGTCCAGCTCCTTACCATTCTACACACCATCACCTGTTTATGGAGTGCTACCTACATAAGCAAAAAAGTTCCCTACTTTGACAGCATTCTTGAAAGGGATGTGATTGAGATTATACAGTAGGAATCTGAGGAGTCAGTACTAGACTCTGGGAACAGGAACTTGGACCATGGTTCAAACTGTCTTGACAGAGCAGTAGGGAGTACTTAAAATACTTAAAATAGAATAAAAAAGATAGAAGCTGACATCTTTTCAGGCACTTAAAATACCTGGGTGCTCTAATAATTGTATCCTCTGATACAAATCTGATGAGTGGTCAAAAGAGAATGTTCAGACAGATTTTTTCCTGATACATGCAAAAACAAATAATATTTTGCCTTTTGCTATTTTGTATGTCTTGGGGTCCTGGCAGACATTAAAACGGTGGCACAATTGGGACTGGAGGAATTGTACGTCCCATCTCAAACATTGCATATCTTAGCATTCCAGACCTACCACTATGGAGCTTCCCCGAGCCTCATCCTGCAGATCAGGCAGGGGGCAGCTCTGTCCTGGACCAAGACTGAACTACCCCAGCAGGTTCAAGATCCAGGACTGTTCAGGGCTGGTCTGATGATTGTTGGATCCAGCTCTAGGTCATCCTCAGGTTTGAGACCCTGAGCTGTTGGGAACTGAGTCTAACAACTACGTGGTTGTTGAACCTGGCCCTGGATAGTCCTGGTCTGTGTTTGAAACTGTGGGCTTTCCAGGGCTAGGTGTGAAAATCAGCTAATTGTTTTCAGCCCCAGGACCACCGAGATTTACCCACAATTTTTAAAGTCCCAGGACCCGGACCTATGAACTGGGGAGCCTTTCCCCCTATCCTGGGTCCCTGCACCTTAGGACATCTAAAGCTTTGTGTCTAGACTGGCTTCTTGCAATCTGGCATTGTAAACTGCCTGGCCTGCAGCCTCCATTAGGGCTGTAGAGTAAGGCAGGAAAAGATGCAGGGCTCGAGGGCTGCCAGGCTCCTAGTGGTGGGAGACCTTAGGCTATCCCCATCAGGGAGCTTTAACAACCTGCTCTTCTACTATCAGACAATGTCAGCATCGGCAGAAAGGTAGCTGGTGAGGTAGGGGACTAAGCAGAGCACATTGGGAAGCTGGAAGACTCCGTAAAGATCTATCAATGTTACATTTTTTAAATAAAGCTTGATAATAACTAGCTGCAAAAATGTTCTACATTTTTGAATCAATGTCTTGTGGCTGGTTGGCCTTTTTTTTTTTTTTTTGCTATTTAGCTATTTTTATTGCATGAGGCTTATTTTATATGTGTAGCATGTCTACATTTTTCATGCACATAAGCAGTTAATAAATGTAACGTGTCAAGGGCCTTGATCACAGAAGCCGGGCTCTTCAATTTCACTTCCCTTTCCTATTTCATTTACTTTGCTGGTTCTCGTGTGTGGGGCACAAACACTTGTGCCTGGTTTCTGAACTCTTCAGAGCACAATGTATTAGTCTCATAGGCTGCCTACAGGTGCGCTCTGATTCATTCTAATTAGAATACTTCAAGAATACATACATACAATTAGAATATGTTCTAATTAGAATATCAGTTCTGCTCCATGTAATAATTACAAAATTCTAGGATAGCTACAGCATCATGTGTATTGAGCCCCTTCACATTTAAAAATGGCAACAAGTACTTTAACTAAAGCTTGTTGAATGAGCTTTAGTTAAAGCATCCTGCTGCCATTTGTAAATACACAGGGGCTTAATACACATCGCACTGTGGCATTTTAATTAGAGTGGCTCTCCAAGAACCGCTCTAATTAAAAGTCTTTCACCCCCATCCTCACACACACATATAGGCAGCCATAGATTTTTTTACTTGTTTGGTAAATCTAAGGAAACTTTTCTACTTTGTCAATTTTTATAAAACTTACTACCTGACTGTGAGTGGCCAGAATCCTGGAAACAGTTGTGCAAAGAATACGGGAAAATTGCAAAGGTCAAAACTACAGTTAAAGTGCATGGTCAAACCAGCATATCAGATTTTCTTAGGTTCACTTCCTTCTATTGGCAATAGGATAGAGCCAGCAAGATAGCTAGCAAATGCATTTTTCATTTCAACATAAGCAATTGTTCATGGTTTGGCTATTCAAGTGAATATTACTCTTTTTCTGCTCTCAGGCCACTAAAAATGTTCTCATAAGGTCAAATCCAGTGTAAATGGAAATCTTTATCCTAAAGCACAGAAACAGGTATTTCAGTTCTTTATGTCTTTGACTCTTCTCATTTATTTTTCCCCACAGCCCTCTATGCTCTTTATTAGAAGGCCTCGTACCTCTATGTTGATATTCTTGCTGGAGAACACAGTTTCTGACGGTTCCCCTTCCTCACAAGATGAGTTGTTTAATAATTCATACAAATGTAACGGAGTTCAGTATCCGTCCCTACTCTCAGTCATCTGAGCTTTTTGTTCTAACGAGAGTCCTGGTCAGTCCTTGACTTTGTCTTTCACATTTGCTGCTGGACATAGTAAGCTGGGTTATGGTTTGGACATATAGCACAGAAGCTGACTTTATCTGCATCTGAACTGTAACATAGTATCACAGTAATTACAGGCCTGATGCTCTGCTGGTATAAACTGATGTAATTTCAACAAAACTAAACCAATTTACAGTAGCTAAGGACCTCACCCTACAGGTGAATGGGCATTGCTAGGTTATCTAGTCCACCTTAGCATTTACAATTCTTTAAGGGAATATTTTCATCATCTCTGCCCTTCTGCTATACAAAGGCTAAGGAATTTCACTTTGTATTTTGAGCATCAAGTTCAACAGCTCATTATTAAACTGGCTCATTATTAAACATATTAGGCAAAATGTTCCTACTTACACCCATACAACTTTACCAATTGTTGCATAAAAGTTGTTACAAGTTGAAGGTTCGACCATCCCAGTGGGTAGCCTTTGGTCAGAGCAGAGAGGAAAAGTTTCTGAGGTGAAAAGAAATGCTCACTCAATATGGTGCCCATTGTTTTCTCTTGCCTGGTTTTAAATTACTCAGTGATGACAAATACACAATATCCCATATTTCCCAATTTTCCTACACTTGTGATACACAAAATAAACTACAGGACACTTGGATTTTAATAGCTACAATGGCCTAAAAAGTTACATTTTAGTATGGATAATATGTTGAAGTTTCAGATTGGCTCTCATTGATCCAAAGCATCTCAACCTATACCTGCTAGGAATAGACATCATCTTTCCAGTTACTGCCTTGCATTGGCAGAAAATACAGATTTAACTTCCCAACATTTTGAGACTGCACAATTTGTTTTCACTTTGTATTAGTTTGAAAACGATCAATACCTTTCACAAAACCAAACAAGAGGATGAGCTTGAGAGTTTATCTACCATGCTGCACTGAGGAGCCCAAAACAATTGCAGATATGTTGGCAGGCATACTCTGAACCTGGCAATACCCGCTCCAGGCTTGTCCCTCTGAACCTGCTTCTCTCTGAACCTTGATTCCTGACAATCTTCCAGGTTTGGAGCATATCAGTGGGTGGGTGGGGACCTCAGGACTGGGATTTACAAGTGTATAACTGAACTGTAGACAAGGTCAGAGTAGCTAATAGTTTCGTAGTTAGGATGTACAACTTGGGTATAGGAAACTCAGGTTCAGGAACCAGCTGTGATTAACTCTCTTAAATGCCAGGCAGGTGCTCTAACCACCACTCTTGGAGCAGTATAAAAATTAAATATCTATTGAGCCAGAGAACAAGAGGTAGAATCTGTGACCACTAGCCCACCCCTATGTGTTACATTCACATCCTCCCATTCTCCTCAGCCCAGAACTGAAGTCCTTTCTTAATGTCCTTGTTTCAGTTCACTCCCTCACAGGAATACACATTTTTCAGTAATTTGTTTGTGTGTGTATCAGTACAGACAGTGCATCAATATCATTGTCATGGTTGTCTCTTTCCCTCATTAAATATGGACATCACAAAATAATGCAGCTGTAACAAGATTAATGGGTCAGCTGCCGTCAAGCTGCTTTCTACATGAAATAAAAGGAAAGCAGTGTGTATATTTAGAATAGTGTACTGACACCTTAAAAAGCACTGTGCTTCCACCTGCTTTCAGATGATGGATGGCAACATAGGTGGGGATCTAAGTCTGATTAGCACTGAGTCAGATGACAACAGCAGCATCACAGCAGTAGGAGTTCTCTCTGGCAATTGCACTGTCCCAATATAAAAATAACATGGAAAAGGAGTTAGCATTTGAAGCATACTGAGATTTTAATTGCTGCTAAGCAAGTCCTGCTGCAAGTAGACACTATCGTCTCTGACTAGATATGTAACTAGCTGACAAGATAATTCATAAGACTGGTTTGCTTCTTGCTGAAGGCAATTCTAAGATAAACAGGCAGAGAAGTAGCTGGAGAGACAGTAGTTGAGTGAGACTGTCAGAAGTAGGTGTTGAAAATCGTTGTTCTGTTACTCACTTGCTGTGGCAGCTTTTGAGGCTGTTTGGTTTTTTTTCTTTCTTCTTTGAATTATCTCCAGGGTAGTAAATAATGGCCAGATCCAAATCATTCCTGTGTTCACCTAAACAGGACACAGGCAGAATTTAATTGTCTAAGGGCATGGCCATATGATTTATTTACTGCATGGTAAATCAACTTTTTCTTTAGCCAAATTGGAATAGACACATAGCCTTTCTACTATATATCCGAAATCTGGGGTAAAGCTACTCCTCAAAAATGTACAGTCATTTTTCTAGATAGTAGTGTGTCATGTTTCTTCTTTCCTATTACATAGTTGAAGAACAGTCACTGCAGACACATCCCATTGTGAACTGCATCTCAACACAAGGTGATCTTTCTCTTTCCCCATCCCTCTCCAAGCTCCTGGGGCATGTTTATATTATATGACATTCCCTCTGCAAAGGGAGGTAACCATCATTTCACTAAGGACCTCTCCCCGTCACACTTCATAGATCTCCCACACACACCACCACAAAAGTTACTACCTTTCCCATAATTCCTTCCTTTTCCTTCTCCTCCCATTACTCTTCCTTGAGCTGGAGGAAAGAGGAGATCCTCAGTTTCCTGAGACCTTGTAGAGAGCCCAGTATTCAAGAGGTGTTGAGGAAAAATTACCATAGTGAGGATGTATACACCTGGATAGCAGTTCACACAACAGAAAAGGAGGACTGTCACTCCACCCAGCAGTGTTACTAATTGGCTAAGTTCTTGTGGACCACCCAGAAGAACACGCAGTAGGCAAACCATTTCTCAGGCACCAGCTGATAACAATGAACAACAAATGCTTTGTTTCTTTTCCCTCATGAATGCCACTAGGTTAGCAATACCATCTCAATCAAGAATTGACTCTTAGAGGCAATTTGGAAGAAAAGAAGGATGAAGGAGAAAATACTGGGGGAGCTTGTGAGGCTTCCTTGAGGCAGGCCACTGCTGTGGATGGAGGGTAGGAGACAGTGATGCTGTACTGCTATAGGAGGAAGGGGAACCAGAGAGGCACAGCACACCTTCAAGCAATCTGTTTTTCTATAGCAACTTCTCTCCTTTCCCAACGTCTCCCTCTTCTCACAGAAGATGATCCTAATAGGCCAGCATACCAGTGGGCCTCATACTGTCCAGGGCTGAAGCCAGAATTCCTTGAGTACTCTTCTTTATTTCATATGGAAGTGATAACATTCCTGAACTCCACGTGAAAGTCATCCCTGTGTAGATGGCCAGAATGTAGTGTGTACTCTACTAACCCCCCAACTTAAGCCTTCAAAATGTAACATGTATGAATGTAAGCGATGCTGAGAAACTGAGATAGCACTGTGATCATCCTAAGCTCCGATCTCTTTCTTGAGATCTATGAAGTAAAGAACTATTTTTAGACAGTACTTTGTAGCATCAAATTGTTGATCCTGATCAGTTGAAGGAAGTCCACCCTGTTATTTCCCAAGACAGAAGTGTCAGAGATGAGCTATCGTACTTACCAAGTTGCACACTAAATAAGCTTAGAAATAAGAGGCAGTAAGGGTAAGGCAGGACAGGAGGGTCCAACCTTCCACCTCAAACAACTTCAAGCAACAGCTTTCAGTTCTGTGTTCTAAGCAGTATGCCAGTCTGCCTTATTTAGGTGAATCTATTATGTCTAAGAAACTAAAACATCACCATTATGAAATATGACTTAATGTCCACAGACCATGTTCTGATCATGGCCACATTGATGTCAGATAGCTGGGATAAAATTCTAGTTTAGACAGAAAAAGATAGTCTAGAGTGAAGAGGTAGCTCTGTGAGTGGTCCGCATAGAGGTATATGTTACTGGATATGCAGTACACAGGTACTAAGACCAGAATCTAGCCCATAGGGTTTTTATGTGGAATCATAGAGCACAGGACTGAAAAGGATTCATAGATTATTAGATTCGTAGATTTTAGGGTCAGAAGGGACCTCAATAGATCATTGAGTCCGACCCCCAAAGGATCTCCTAGTTTAGTGAATTTTCAGACGGTCATGCTCATAATAATCATAATAATCATGCTCATAAGCTGATCAAGCTCCATCTTAAACATACTTTAGGGTTTTGCACATCCTTCACCGATTAGAAAGCTGCTCAAGAACCTCAGTCTTGCTATAATTAGAAATCTTCCTGTAATTTATAGTCTAAACTTATTCATGGTCTCTTTTCCAACGTGCTTATCTTACAGGAAGTTGCCAAGGAATGTAGAAAGAGAAAGAAGCCTCCCCTAGAAAATATCCCACCTAGATGTAAATTTGGCTGAGTTAAATAATGATTTTTTGAACACAGAAAGTAGAAATTATTTTAATAGAGAAAGCAGCAAGGCCATCCAAGTCATTTTGAAAGACTGCATTCTAAAATAACAAAGAAAAAGTAACAGGGTGAACTCACCAAAGTCTTTAAAAAATAGGGTGGGGGGGAAATCTCCAATAAACTAAAGCTAAATTCCTTTTGATGTTTCTAATGTTCTGCTCCAATTCCAAATAATCACCAGGATTATTGGTGTATGATTCCTACAAGCCTTAACAGAATATTTCTACTAAGAATTTACTCTCTCTTTCATGATATTTCTATAATCACATAAAATGTTATGAAAAACAGATAGCTGGCCACAATGCATCAAGGAATAAAGAAGAGTTCAGGCAATCCTGAGGAGAAAAAGAAAGTGGATTCTACAACCTACAACATTACAACTTCAGACTTCATCTCACTTCAGAAGTTAAATTGAGCTGTCTGACAGGCTCTTTCTTTAAAGAGCCACAATTCTAATAATTTTTGAATGGCCTTACCTTAACTTTTATGCCACATAGCTCTTGTGACCATATTGTTTGAAAGCACACCCTCCTAAAATGTAGAAGAATGGAATGCATAAAAACAAGAAAAATATAATTTCCTATTCGAAGAATCAAATTACTTTGTCATTAACTATTTGTACACCACTAATAAACAATATAACTGTGTTTGTCTGAAGTCAGGTGGAAAATGGAGGAGGTTGACATCTTAGAGACTGGTTCAGAGAAGCATAAGCTTTCATAGGCAACAAACCACTAGCTGCTAGGAATGGACTGTAGCAGGGCCTAGAAGTTCCAACCAAGGTGATGTGCTAAGTGGCATACAGACATATATGAAAAGTCAGTCCCTGACCTGAAAGGAACTGAGGGATACGAACATCAGTTTTAAATTGCTTTCCACTGAAATCAGAGAGCAAGGTGTTTTGAAAATCCACAGAGCACTTATCCTCATCTTTACCTATTTAAATGCCTTAATAATTTGAACTCCATGGCCTAGAAAGTCAGAGGTTTTAGACTCCTAATTCCTACTGATTTCTGAAATGGGAAAATCAAACCTTGATGACCTAGTCACACAAGTCAGACTTCCTGGTCACACAAAAAGTCTGTGGCAGACCTAGGTATTGAACACAGACCTTCATCTTTCCTGCACTTTACACTACACACATCTCCTTTTAAAATAGGAAATGTGGCCAAGTTTTCAGAGTTGTACTGGAAATCACATATGCTCATAATCACTGAAAATTGGCCCTTCAATCAACAAAGTACTAAAGAAAGTATATTCAGTGCTACAACACATTCTTCACTTGAATCAAAGGATTTGAGTTAAGGTATTTGTAATGGTATATAGCTCTAGATTGTAATGAGCAGGATGGATCATGAAGGGATTTATTATATATAAAGCCATATTTAATATATAAAGCCACATTTCCTTCAGTTCTTATCAAACCATTTTAAAAATACAGATCACCTTTTCCTAGAATAACCCTTTGGCAATTCTAAGGGTGGAAGACATTTCATGAAGGATCTTTACTGGATTCTAGGGATCTGCAAGAGATAATGATAAGCGTTTCCTGCAGAGGCCCTGGGATCACAGTGTGTAACTTCACTTTTAGTTCAATGGTAGCATGGCTAGAGTAGAACCACAGAAAAAGAAATCCCGTGCTCTGTTTCTGATAGTGATACTGTAGACATAATCTGGAAGGAAGGATAAGTGACTTGTCCAAAGTGAAAAAGGAAGTCAGTGGTAGGGAGGGGGAAAGGACGTGCATAATTTGTCTAATACTGTACTCTAGCTACTAGATTGGTGTTTCTGAAACTTTTTATACCTGGGCATACTTTTTTCTGGATTAAAATTGGAAGCACACTTTACACTTACACCCCAAAAAGGGCTGTGTGTGTGTGTGTGTGTGTGCGCGCGCGCGCGTGCAGGTGTGCACATGCATGCACAAAACATTCGTTAATGCCCAAGCTTTTGGCTCTTTGGACCAAGTGAGTGGTGCCAGGTCAATCCATGGCCCAGATCTGGTCTATAGGTGCACTCTTGCCACCCAAGGCTGCTGTAGCTGCCCAGGGCAGAACTGACCAGGGCCCACCTGGCCACCTAGAGCTTGGAAATTTGGCATTGGGAGAGCAGTGGCAGTGTTAATTGCTACAACTCCTCTACAGCCAAACGTCTGGGCCCATGGAGAATTCTGCAGACCAGATCTGATGCTGACAAAATGTCATTTTTCATAGCACACATCTGCTACTCTAGTGGCACACTAATGTGCTGCAGCACAAACCCTTTGGGAGTTACTGACTAGATAAATAGCCCTCCTCTGATACCAGTATGCACCTGCATGCAGAGAATCTGTGGCATGTTTCCATCCTCAAATAAGCATTGGATGGTGGGAACACAAAAGCCAGGTTTGGTAGTACAAGGTCAAATGAAATGTTGGAAAAATTATGTTCAAAACAAAGTCACTGTGCATTAGGTTATACTGCCCCAAACTTGCATAACTCAAACATGCATTGAAGCCAAATGTTTCTCCAAGTATCTAAGCCAGCAGATAAGAGAAGGCCAATATCTGAATTAATAGTAGAAAGCACTGTGCATATATGCATGGGGACTGTCCTGCATTATGTGGGTTGTGGAAGTCATGTGCTGAAAAAGTGCATTCCTTACTTAATACATTCTTAGGGTTTTGGGTTTTTTTTAATCTTCCTTCTCATTCCTCTGATAATGAATGCACATCTTACTGATATTCCTTATGCTGTATCATGTTACTTATATTCCTCCACATCTTGGCTTCTCTCACTTTTATTGTCAGACTTTATAACATAAATATAGAATCATGAAAATGAGGTCATTTCAAGTTTCCAGCAGGAATATTTTGGGGCCCCTAATTTTTGGCCTTTATCCCATATTTAATTCACACTTGGACTTCAGTAGATCTGAGGTAAATAATGTAGAACTTGGAAGGGATATTGAAGAATTTCTTTCTATTTCATTTTGCAGTAATTTTTTTTATTTATCTTTTTTTTTTTCTTTATAGCTTAACACAGTGGGGAGCAATATGGGCCATATGTGGAGAGCCAGCTAATTCTCCCTGCTAGCAGTTTCAGCTGCTTGTATACTTCAGCAATGTTTTTCTCAAACTTTTCTCTTGAAAACCTTTAATGGATTGCTCTATTCATACACAGTATGAAGCTATTACTGTAGATGAGTAAACCCAAAAGTTGCACTGGGATTTATCTCATTCAAATTTCAACTGACATTCACATTTCCTAACTTTGAGAGATTAAGGTCCAGATCCAGATCGGTCCAAAGGCACCTACATCGGACTTAGGAGGAAATAAAGTGCCTATGTTCTGATGAGAGATCCATACTAGCCCTGCTCCAGCAGCCACAAAACACATTAGATGCCTCTGTTCATCCATCACCTCCATCTTGACTGCAAAGTTCTCCAGATACTTACATCTGAGGTTCTGTGAATGTGCAGAAGTGATTCAATTTGAGCAACTCCATGACTAATTCCTACTTAAGTCCAACTACAGACAGATTGTTCCTGCAGAAGTGTCTAAATTCCACTTAAATCCTGGAGGAGCCCAATCTGATAGGAAATCCTCAGGTGTCCTGGCATTGAGTTTAATACAAACTGCCATATTCATGGACTCTTTTGCTCAGAAACAAGGGAGAAAGAGAGGTATACCTTTTGCACAGTAGGGCTGGAGCAGTCACCCAGGAAGTGGGTGCTCCATTCAGGCTGAAAGGATTAAAACCTACATCTCTCACCTCCCAATAGGCCTTGACACAACTGTCTGGGCTGGGGCACCTAAGCTTCAGAGAGGAGCATGGGTTCAGATTGCATTATCTTGTTTTCTTTTGGCTACCTCCAGGCCCTCAATAATACTTTGGTGGTGTCTTGAGTCTCCTCATCAGTAAGATAGAGATCCTAGGTATTTAACCCATCTATTTTGATTTTTCTGCCTTACAACCAGGTGCCTGCTTTTTTGCACATTGGAATGTCTGGGCATGGCAATGTGAGCCATCTGAATCTGGTCCCATGTTCTCAAATTTCTCCACAATTTTTTTGTATGGACAATAATTTTTACATAAAAAATAGAATGACAGCATGCCTGACATTTTGCAGTCAGAGGATCCAATAGAGACAAGTTACAAAGACAATACATGCTGCAGGTTATTCTGGGGTTCTGAGAGATGAAAGACATTTCCATAAAGACAGGTGATTGTACTATTGTTTATAGCTCACATTTTTCAAATTACAAATAAGATTAATTTTATTAGACATTTTAATATTTAGTGCAGTGAGAAACCCTAGGATTTGGTCAAATATTTTCTGCTCAGAATCTGAGCTGTTGGCATACCTTAATGATTTTATATTAAATTCCATTACATCACCATTTCATTTTTTTAGCAAAGCAGCAGGTGGAGTACTTGAACACCTTCCCATCAGTTAAGAAATCACACTTCATTTATTGAGTGGGCTGACTACATTAGGTTTGGATCTATTTTGACAGGAGCACTTGTCTTATGTACCTATGTTTGGACTTGATTTAAGTCTTTTATAGATTTCACTGAGAACCACCAAAGGCTTCTAGACTAGGGCTCCCATAACACTGGTGTTGTAAAAGTCACCTGCTATGAAATTCAGTTCATTACCTTGACTCAGAAAATTAGCTTTAAACATCAGGTGCACATAACATCATTGGCCAAAATTAGCCCCGTTGTCTAACTCCACTGACTTTAGTGAACTCTTTCTGTTAATGAACAAGTATTGATGTCATTGATACTCAGACACTCACATAAAACCCAATCATAGAAACAACATAATATGCATAATATGCTTGATAAGATACTTAGAGTGGGTTGGGAATGAGGGTCCATTTTAAATTTTCAGCAAAACTGAATTTTTGCTAAAAATCATAATATTTTAATTTGGAAATGTTCAGGAAATTGTAGGTTGGGTGCCTCACATTTCTATTCTCTTCTGAAGGCCAGGTTCTATGATCAGTTATGTTGTCCATGAACTACCATGATTTCCCATCTTGGTGGGTGAACCTGGTGCATCATGAAAGCCCAATAGCTATGGTATCTCAAGGGAGTGTGACTAAGAGGCCTTTCGCAACCAGCCTCTTGAAAGGTGGAAGGAAGGTAGAAAAATTGACCCAGAAAATTTGGTAGATAGACAATTTGCCATATGAAAGAAATTCCTTCTAAACCAAACTCCCAACATAACAGAAAACACAGCAATCTAATGTTTGAGGGGAAACAGGAAATCCATAATGGTGACCATGCTTCAGCAGGAAAAAGTTTAAAGTATGTCCCACCCCTCTACAAAAAGATGACTAGATTAGAAAATACAGAAATATAATTGGGAGCAGAGGCCAATCCCAGGTCTCCCTCCTGGGTCAATGCACTTCCACAAAGGCAGTCACACCCATGCTTGCTTGTTCTACTTATGGCCCCATAACTCTTAGTTGCTGCCTAGTAGCCCAACTTCAGCAAAAGGGGTGGAGGATATTCTTGGCCTTGCTTATTCCACTACCTGGTACTTAGCACTTATAAGGAATCTAGACATTTTAGGAACTTGGCTACTGCACAGGGTGTATTGGTATTAATTTTTAGTGATATATATTTAGTTGCTATGGTGCCATGATTTACTACTTCCTTGTGGAAATACTAAAGCACAGTTCAATAACCGCTTGTACTATACTGCGCACGTCACGCAGTTAGATTTCAATGCTACATTGCTGTAGCAGCACACTAAAATTTGGGAGTGCTCTGCTATGGCCACATAGCTGCCAATCACATGTAGATCCACATGATGGCTACATTGCTGTAGCATGCTGTAGGCATACACAGAGATGCCTATAACTTGTATCCTCTTAGAGATGGATTAAGATTTGGCTCCATGTGTCATTTGGATCTTTTTTCCCCACAGTTGAATTGGTTGGGCAAGTCTTTGAATCAAGGACACAAATGTGGCTAAAAAGAAAACAATAATATTCATATTGAAAATAACATTCATATTGAAAAGTTATGTATGTGCATGGCAGGCAGTTTGCAAACAACAGTAATTCTACAGTTTTAGACTTGAAACACCATTGGCAAAGAGATTATAACTATAATTGATTATCAGCCTATAATAGGTTACAAAAATGTAGATATTTGAGATTCATGAAGTCAAAAAACAAGTGTCACATCTAGATTACCTAAATTTTGTTCAAAACAGTCTAAGAAAATGCTGTGAATCATTGCAACAGATGAAATATTCTATTTTCTCCCAGTTCTTGGTATAGAATCATACCACTGGAAAACACCAATTATGGTAAATCACTTAATCCAACTCCCTATTTATTTAGAATTGTCCCCTGCTGTACATTCTCAAGGGATTAATCCAATCTGTCTTTAAATGAATCAGAAGTAGGATTTCCATCTCCTCCTTTGGGAGATGAAACAGTTTGTAGAATTACTACATTTTTCCTATATTTCTATGTTTTCCTGTTTTGATCACTTTTAATCCAGTACTTCTGTTTCCACCTTTTTATTACCTTAAGCAGTTTCTCTCCACCACTGATATGTTTGCATCTTTAAATCTTTGTATGCAATGATTTTGCATAAAGAAAACATGTTTTCACTCAACCCTGGAAAATAAGGACTTTCCTTGGAATTCCTCTGGGACCCTAAATACAACACTGCCATAATCAACACCCAACTTTAGTTTTGTGAACTGCTTATGTTTTCAGGTTTTTTGGATGCATTTATCATATTTACATCAAGTCATAATCTCCGACCAGCAGCACTGGACTCCCACGTTATTTATTGTTTTGATGCAGAGAGCAATTAAATACAATTAGTTGGATGATTATCATTTGCTAGTAGAATTTGCTAAGAATGCATGTGTTCCTTTTGGGAGTTGCTTTCTATTTCCTGCACCACTGATCTGATGCTGTTTAGAGAGGCTTTTTTTCCCCTTATTTACTGCTTCACTGATCTGGGGCAGGATGAAAGTAAGTGTATGAAAATAAGTATGCACTAGCCTGTGAATAGGTCTATCAGAGGGAGCTAAAAGATGGAGCTTCAAATTGGCTTTTTAGCAATGCTGAGATGCACAAACACCAAAATATTCATAACTGGACCATGAAAGGTAATTCATGCAGAGGCAAAGAAAATGATACAATCTCTTTTATTGCTTACGAGATACTGGAGAATTCATTCAACCTGAAAGATTTCAGGAGACATCTTTGTTTGTTCTTGATTTATTTCTCTAGGTGTTTTTATTGATGCAAAAAGCTTATGTTTTTTATTTTGTAGGGAAGTGATAACATTCCTGTACTCTTGAGTAAAAGGCAAATGGCCAGGATTTAGCTGTACACTACTAAACCTCCTTCCTAAGCCCTGAAATTTAACGTGTATGAAAGTAAGTGACATAGAGATACTGATCTGGCACTGTTCACCATAGGCCTCAAACTACATATCCTCTCATAATGTTATAGGTCAGGGCTGGGCAACCTGTGACACAAGTGGCAAAAACAGTTTCTGTGTGGAGGACAGGGAGCACAGTGGCAGGAAGCAGAAATCACAGCATCAGAACAAGCAAGGGGCACTGGGTAGGAAGTAGAAAGCAAAGCATCAGCTTGGTCAAGTAGCATAAGTCAGGGAACAGAAAGCTAAGCAGTAGATTAGGTAAGGGAAAGAGACAAGAGTGGCACTTGGGGAGAGTGTAGGACTAATTTGTGGCACATCTGAGACAAAGGTTGCCCCCCCTTGAGTAGGTCATTCCTAGAGCTCTGATTGCGGTATACTTGGTTCCATGAAAAACTCAGCCCTCATCATTTTGATGCCTTTAGTCACTGCAAGAACATCTCAGTTTAGAACAGGAAGCGCTATGATTATTGTAAACACTGCAGAGTGGCAAATATTGAGTTTTTAATAGCACCTATTGAGATGATACCTTTAAACTGCAACTGACATCACAGCATAGCTTCTTGCCAATATAGATCTCTGACCGATTGCAATGCGGAGTACTTTCAGCTCATCTCCAGTCTCAAAGTGGATTCCCATCATTAAATGATTCCTCCCCCTCCCCACTTCTTGGACTTCAGGCCCACATTGCCTGCAATGCTTATTTCCTTAGCTGAGTAATGTGGTGCAGTAAAGCATTTTACATGCTGTTGAGCTGTAGCCTGAAAACACCTAGTTTAATCATTTATCAAAACAAAGTTTGAGCATCTTGGAATCCAGGTCCTTTTGGGCTAGAGAGATCCATGCAAGTTTACACCTGTTTCTGTTTCCATTTAGTACTTTAGAAAATTACTGATCTATGAGGCCTTCTTCTGATTTACTGACATTTCTACTAAGCCATCTTCCTGTTTATCTTTTTCCTTTAGAAATCCATCTAGTACCCTTCTGATTGTACTTCTTATGCTTGATGCAGTAGGGTTTTTGATGATCTATTTCAGCCATTCACAATGACACTCATTGTAGTATACATGTTTACCTACATGGTACATTTTTGCCATCACTGTCCTAAACTTTAGTATTTTCTTTTTGAGAATCCTGATGTAATCACTTTCCTTTTCTAATTAACACAATGTCTTATGATTATATGCAGTGAAAAAACCTATGTGGCAATCTCTGTTTCTTGCAGTTTTTCAGAGTGTTGTAAACCTGATGTATTTCTGGTTCCTCTGAATTCTACTGTGTCCACTAAAATTCTCTCTATATATGTGCATAGCAAGTAGAGTGTAGAATAATGCTTGGCAAGCAGACAGAACTTTTCTTTTTCAAATGACTTTACACAAGTTAACTGTTTATTTCTTGTATCATCTTTTGAGGTACAGAAATATATTATTCACATTCACCCAGGTGGGAAATGAGGTGGGTCCTAGTGGAGACATAGCATCTGGCAGTATAAAGGGTTTCCCTCCGCATAGGCTAAACTACATCACCTCCATAAACAAGAGAAACTATGCCAAATTTCTGTCAGTATAGTTTTGTGCAGATAGGAGGGGGTTGCCAATATAGTGAGGGTGTGTCATCTTTCACATCTAACTCTAGGCTTAATGACAATATTGGAGGATGAGTTTGATGTGCAATATTAAACATTTCTAGCCAATACAATAACCATTCTGATAGCACAAAAAAATGCATACTTTTTGGGTCAAAGAGCAATTAAGAAAGCTAAGTCTTACCGCTTATATAACACAGTGATTCCCACACCCAACTCTTAGACCATTGTTGTGCTAAGGGTTAAATTAGATATTGACTTGGTTGTTTGGAGTTGATTATGGATTTACCTCAATTTTCTGCATATCAATATATTGTAATTCTTTTCCAATAAGAGACTCAACAAAAGCTGTACAGAGAAATAGTTCACTCTCCCACATGAATTACTTCAACAAAAATGTAAGCTTTATTAAAAAGTATATTAAGAATACTAACTGATTTGTTCAGGAGCTCTAAAGGCTCAGAGAAGCCTCATGAAGTAAGGTAAAAGCTGCACAGTTGGAAGCACGTAGTAACAAATGGCAATTCACACTTGCAACATCTACAGTGAACACACCTGCAGACACAGTGTTTTGATGGACTGAATACAGCATTTAGGGGTTATTCATGCATTGCGTTGAATCTATTCTTTTTCAACCATTTCCTTTATGCATGGGGATTATCTAGTAGGGAGTTGATTATGGCTTTGTCTTCACTAGAAAGAAAAGTGTGGTTTTAACATATTAGCTAACATATGCTAAAACCCTCATGTTGACATGGTAATTTGTATTTTAACACATTAACAGGTAGGAGTTGACTCTAGACTCTTTCTCAGAAACTGATCAGATAATACACTTTAAAACAACCACCTTGTCTAAAATCAGTACTTTAACATGCTTTAATTACCATCAAGGTAACTAACATGTTACAAAAACACACATTTTCCTAGTGTAGATATACTTTTCATGGACTTCAGAGACATTTTCCGTATGTATTTGATTTCAAGATGAGTTTTTTTCCCCTATTTAATGTGGTGGGGGGGGCGGGGCCATCCTCTTGGATTCAAGTATAAGGTAGTAGGATCCAGGCAGTTGCTGTGCTCCAGGCTGAGCTGCACCCACTGCCTTCTCGCCCAACAGTTCTGCAGCCCTTGCCTCTCTCATTCACAGTTTCAGGCCTCTGCACCCCCTCCCCAACTCTCTCTCTGCCCCCCTTCCCTCTGTTCCCACCCTCCTGCACTGCTTCTGTCCCCCTCCTCCACTGCTTGCCTAACTGGCTCCACGCTGCTTTCCCCCTACCACCTGCAATTCCACTGCCACCTCTCCTCCCACCACCAGCCTCACTGAGTGCCCCCTCCCACTGTCTCCCCCACTGCTTGTCCCACCACTCCCTCACAATCTCTTCCCTTTTCCTGCCTCCCCATATCACCTGTCCCCCTACTAGTTACAATGGTAGACGGGAAGATTTTAAGATTAATGTAAGGTGAGTGAATAATTAGATTTGTTACATGGAAAATTATAACATTTATAAATGTTCCATGTATAGAATCTATGCACTGGGGGGTTGTCTTAAATTTAGGATAAACTTGGTTTCAGGTAAATATGATAATTAATGTCTTCCAAAACAAATGAAAAATTATTTCAATTGCTTTTGTATCTTTTAGCAAGATGCTCACCAGTTCATGGAAGGGCAGGAGTAACTTCATCAATGTATGTAAAACACCTGCAAATGCAACTGCTGATTTATGTGACTCTCCAAGTAACTCTTTCTTCTATATTTATTTCTCAACCATTTTAATTACATAACATACATTTCTGCTTTTATTTCCCTCCCACCTAATGCCAGCCACAAACAAAATCATCTCTTTTTACTATTTCTTGCTCCCAGTATTACCCAGAACTTCCTGGATACCAGCATCTAAGTTATGAAAAAAACACAGGGAGACATGACAAGAAAGATCATAAGTATTCCCAACTGCCCAGTTACTGACTTCAAGATCCTTTCATTTGTCTTCTTTGTCCTGGTATCATCTTGATATTTGCCTTGGGATGTATATTCATACCTTGTAATGTAAAAAGCACTTTGAGTTTCTGCACGGGAGAGAGGCAGCCAGATCATTACACAAGGGGATTAATTAAAACTAAGTATAAGATGTGCCCATCAATGCTTCCACGAGGGTTCTGCTGTAATAACAGAAAATATTCTGTCAGGCTTAAAAGCCTTTTATTTAGAGTTCACATGATTGAACACTTAAAGTTTTAACAAATCCATGTAACTTTAACAACAGTTTCCATACATTAGAATTCAGCATTCCATACATTTTCATACATTAACAAGCTTATTTAGAAATCTGACATGGGATACTGCCAATAAGAATATCCTTGTATAAGGGCCTGTGAAGGCTCTACCCAGGATCGTATTAATCAGGTCATAAGATTTATTTTTCCTCATTGGTTTTTTTTCTGCTGCTAGAACTTGTCCTGAGAGAGATTCTAGGACCAGTCAGTCAGGGGAACCACTGGCCTCTTGTCTTCTACAACAGCCATCTAGGGGAAGCAAGCAGGAGAAGTAGTGAAATCGATCTACACGAAGAAATCTTATATAGTTTTTAATGGAAAATGGGACTCCCTTCCATGGGAATTTTCAAGCTTTTTGAATTAGGCCAAAAGATCGAAACCTTGAAAAGGTTCACGAATCAAATGTCTGACAAAAAAATCCTATTGGTTCAATTACAACTTTTGGTTTCATTTTGATTTTGACTTGTTAAGAATGACAATAAACTGATTTAAATTTCAAAACAAAACAAAATAATTTTGATCCGAAAAATAGAATGCCCTTGCTTTGAAAATATCATAACTGGATATTACAGTAATTCTGAATTTTTTTCAAAAAGAGAAAAGCGGTAAAATCAACCTTTAACAGTTTTGAATGTGAAGAATTGGCATTTTCCAATACAAAA
>JAGPOW010000304.1:32044511-32057734 GCA_030014935.1 Caiman crocodilus
CTAAGATCTTCCCCGGGATAGAAGTCAGGCTAATGGGCCTATAGTTAGCCAGATCCACTTTCCTCCCTTTCTTGAAGATAGGCACCACATTGGCCTTCTCCAGTTCTGGTCTCAGCATCTCAAAAAAGATGTCATGGAATTTGAAAAGGTACAGAGAAGGGCTAAGTACAGAAGTTCAAAAAGGCGAAGATGCAGGGGTTATAAGTTTTGTGCTTTACTCTAAGTGCCCTAATTCAGGTTGGGACAGATCAGAAAAAACATTCTCCTTTCTGTGGTGGGAGGAAATGTGCCTGCTCTGGTCAAAACCAGAAGGTTCGGGGTGCTCAAGCATGCCTCCCAGTAGCCAGGCCACCCCTGATTGGCCAGGCCAGCTCAGCCTCCTCCCAGTGGCCAGTGGCAGGTGGGCAGATTCCCCCCTTGTGCTGGCTGGCTCATATGAGGGGCACGGGAAGAGGGCCGGTGCCAGGCCAGCAGTATGGGAGCATCTGATCCCTCATCAGTGCACCAAGCCCAGTTAAAAAAAAAAACCAAAACAAGCCCTAGGGATTGTAGCAGCTGTGACCCTCAGGTTCTGGGGGGCTTCACACACCCCTGATCCCTAGGGATTGCAGCTGGCATGATCCTAAAGGCTTGCAAGAAATTCCTACACCCTGGGGATTGTGTCTGCTGCAATTCCTACAGCTTAAAAGTGGGTGAAACCCCTGTACCCTGAGGGTCAAGGCTGCTGTGTTCCCTAGGGCTTAGGGGAGTGTGAAAATGCCAGACCCTAGGAATCCTGGCTGTTTTGATCTCCAGGGCTCAGGAGTGTGTGAAACCCCCAGACCCTGTGGATAGTAACTGCTGTGATCCTTAGGGCCCTAGAGTTTGTGAAACCCCATGGATCTTGGATATTGCAGCTGCCACTGTCTCTAGGGCATTGGGGTGCGTGAAAACCCTGTTCCCCAGGAATCACAGGTGTCAGGCATGCATGATCCTTCTGGTAAAGAGGAAGGGCCCAGGCAGGAGTGGATAATCCTAAAGATCAATGCATGGTTGCACAGATGGTGTCAACAGTATGGCTTTGGATTCTTTGAGTATGGGATGTTGTTCCAATTAGAAAGATTGATAGGAAGAGATGGGGTGCAGCTGATGAACAGAGGGAAGAACATCTTCAGAGACAGGTTCACTAACCTAGTAAGGAGGACTGTACGTAGGTTTGCTGTGTGGTGGAGACCAAAGTCCTGAGGAAAGTGGGTAAGTGGACGACCTGGAAGAAGCATAAGCAGGAGTGGGCAGCAGGGAAGGCCTTCTCATTCTTCCTGAGAAAGTAGGTCAATTGTCTAGTTATCTCAGATGTCTGTACACAAATCCATGGAACCTGGGAAATAAACAGGAAGAATTAGATATTCTCACATAGTCACAGAACTATGATGTGATTGGAATAACAGAGACTTGGTGGGAGCTCGCATGACTGGAGCCACGGATGGGGATAAACTATTCAGGAAGGACAGATGGTAGAAGATGAAGAGGGATTGTACTTTATGTAAAAGAGCTGTATGAATGTTCAGAGCTCCATTATGAAACCGGAGATAGGCCTGTTGAAAGTCTCTGGGTTAGGGTCAAAGGGGAAAGCAATAAAGGTGATGTCATTGTGGGTGTGTGATATAGACCACCAGACCAGGAGGATGAGGCTTTCTTCAGAGAGTAGAAGTCTCGCAATCACAGGCCCTGGTTCTCATGGGGGACTTCAGTCACCCTGAGATTTGCTGGTTACACAATACAGCAATGCACAATCAATCCAGGAAATTTTTGGAGAGTGTTGGGGACAACTTTCTAGTGCAAGTTTTGGAGAGGCCAACTAGTGACCATGCTCTCTTTGACCTGCTGCTCAAAAACAGGGAAGAATTGGTGGGAAATGTAGAAGTGGATGGCAACTTGGTCAGCAGTGACTGACTTGGGTACCAGTGGCACAAGATGATTGAGTTAAGGATCCTGAGGTCAGGAAAAAAGGACAAAAGCAGAGGAAGGAACTTGGACTTAAAAAAATCAGACTTTGACTAACTGATGGGTAGGATCCCCTGGGAGGCCAGTCTGAGACCAGTCTGAGGGGAAAGGAGTACAGGACAGCTGGTCATATTTTAAAGAAATCTTACTGAGGGTGCAGGAATGAACCATCTCAATGCTCAGGAAAGCTAGCAAGTATGGCAGAAGACCAACTTGACTTGGCTCAGTGAGCAAAAACACAAAAAGAAAGCTTAAAAGTGGAAATCTGAACATACAACTAAGGAGGATTATAGAGTATTGCATGGGTATGCCAGGATGAAATCAGGAAGGCCAAAGTGCAATTGGAGTTTCAGCTACCAAGGGACATAACAAGGTTAACAAGAGGGGTTCTACATCTTAGCAACAAAAGGAAGATCAGGAGAAGTTTGGGTCCCTTACTAAACTGGGGAGGCAACCTATTGACAAATGATGAGGAAAAGGATGAAGTACTCCAATGCCTTTTTTTACTTTAGTCAGTTCCTAAACTATTGAACCTGGTAGGATGGTTTGGGGAGGAGGTGAGCAGCCAAAGAACAAGTCAGGGACTATTTAGAAAAGCTGAATGTATAAAGGTCCATGGGGCTGAATGTGATACACCTGAGGATGCTGAGGGAGTTACCTGATATAATTGGCCAATGTGACTGCAGAGCCACTGGCCATTATCTTTTAAAATTCAGTGTTATTGGGGAGGTCCTGGATGATTGGAAAAGGGCAAAAATACTCCCCATATTTAAGAAAGGGATGAAGGAAGATCAAGGGAACTACCGACTGGTCAGCTGCAATGCCTGGAAAGTCATGGATCAGGTCCTCAAGAAATTAATTTGTAAGTACTTGGAGGAGAAGATGACTAGGAAGAGTCTGCATGGATTCACAAAGGGCAAGACATGCCTGGCCAACCTGATTGTCTTCTATAATGAGATGAATGGCTCTGTGGATACAAGAAGGAGGAGCAGTGGATATGATATACCTGAGTTTAGCAAGGTTTTTGATATGGTGTCCCACAACATTCTTTCAAGTGAGCTAAGGAAGTATGGGTTGGATGAATGGTCTGTAATGTGGATAGAAAACTGGCTGAATCAACAGGATCAGAGGGTAGTAATCAATGGCCTGATGTCTAATTGGCAGCCGGTCTTAAGAGCAGTACCAAAGGAGTTGGTCCTGGGGCTGGTTTTGTTCAATATCTTCATCAACAAACTGAAAGATAGGATGGAGTGCAAACTTGCATCCTCATCAAGTTTGCAGATGACATCAAGCTGAGGGGTTTAGTAGATACACTGGAGGGTAGGGCTAGGATTCAGAGAGACATCAACAAATTGAAGGATTGGAGCAAAAGAAATATCAGAGGTTCAATAAGGACAAATACAATGTCCTGAAATTAGGATGGAACAATACCATGCACTGGTATTAGCTGGGGACTGACTGGCTAAGCAGTAGCTTTGCAGAAAATGACCTGGGGGTTACAGTGGACAATAAGCTGAATATGAGCCAGCAGTGTGCTCTTGTTGCCAAGAAGGCTAATGGTGTACTGGGCTGCATTATTAGCATTGTTGCTATCAGATCAAATAAAGTAATTCTTCCCCTCTATTCAGCACTAATGAGGCCACATCTGGAATACTGTGTCCAGTTGTGGGCCTCGCACTGTGGAAGGGATATAGAAAAATTGTAGAGACAGTGTTTCCAAATGCCCTGTGTGTCCAGTGGAGGGCAACAAAAAATGTTAGGGATCTGGAGCACATGACTTATGAGGACAGACTGAGGTAACTGGTCTTATATAGTGTGGAGAAGAGAAGACTGAGGGATGAGTTCATAGTAGCCTTCAACTACCTAAAAGGTGGTTCCAGGGAGGATGGAGCTAGACTGTTGTCAGTGGTGGAAGATGACAGAACAAGGAGTAATGGTCTCAAGTTGCAGGAAGGGAAGTTTAAGTTAGATATTAGGAAAAGCTTTCTCATTAGGTGAGTAGTAAAACACTGGAATAGATTACGCAGAGAGGTTGTGGAATCTTCATCCTTAGAGGTTTTTATGACCTGCCTGGACAAAGTATTGGGTGGGATGATCCAGTTGAGGATGGTCCAGCTTTGAGCAGGAGATTGGACTAGATAACCTTCTAAGGTCCCTTCCAACTTTAATTTTCTATGATTCTATGACTCTGAGAAACATAGCTGCCATGATTTCTAGGCCTCAGGGTTGTGTGAAGTCCCTGGACCCTGTGGATTGAGGGTGCTGCAATCCCTAGGCCTTAGAGAAGCATGAAACTCCTGGACCCTGGGAATCACAGGTGCCACAATCCCTAAGGTTTGTGGATGCATGAAACCCCTAGCCCCTGGGGATCATGGCTGCCACAATCCCTAGGACTTGGGTTTTTTTCACTTGGCCTGGTGCACTGGTGGGGCAGAAGATGCTCCTGCCATGCAACCCTAGCCACAATCCTGGCTCTGGCATTCTTCCTGCTGAATGAGCCAGTGAGCACGGGTTGGGGGACTGCTGCTACTGCCCAAGCCCCCTGCACTCCCTCAAAGATAGGCACAGGCAAGAACCTATCAGCAGCTGGATGGGGAACAGGCAGCCCTGTCATGCATGCCCCCACTGCACAAACTCCTGTGACTGAGGCAGGGGTCTCCGTTCCATGGATAAGAGGTCGGGGACTGGCAGATGGGGCAGGCATGGGATGAGAGGCCTTGCAGCCCAGCTAAGCCAGGCAGTGAGGATGAAAGCCTGTGCCACACAGATCTGGACCCTACTGTGTGGACCCCATCTGTGGGGTGCCAGGGCATGGTGCTCCTTTCCCCACCTCACCTGCCCCTCTGCTGCCACCAGCCACGTTTGGGAGAAAAAGACTTTTCTGCCTCAGCTCTGTGATAACCTGGAGGTGGGGGTGGCTCCACCACAGCAGATAAGCAGGTTTGGAGGTTAGCCAACCTGGCCTGCAAGGTGGTTAGCAGTGGCCTGCAAAGCATCCTGGGTTTCTGGGCTACTGTGACCTAGCTTGATTTAGGAGAGGATCAGGTACTGAAGTTTGAAAGACTTAAAACATCTAAGTGTGATAGTACACTGATCCAGGTCTATCTTAGTTTTGTACGCCCATCTATGTGCATTGAAACTCTCTTCTGTTACATCTTTAGTCCATTTTCTGGTTATTTATAACAGTTTATGTATAATTTCTGTCCCTAAATCTGCTAAATCAAGGGAGGATATGATATAGGTCTATACAGTACCAGTAATTTAGTAGTAAGTTATTAATAACTTTCACAAAATGAGACAATAGAATTAACGCGAACATTATAGAAGATAATTACATGATGTGTTGCTAGGGTAAAAGCATAGAAATAAAAGCATACATTAATATTACACTATCTTTTAATTTAAACAAAAATAAAATTATATATGAGATATGATGATACATAAAATAATAACATTAAGCAATATAAGCTAGTAAAATCAAAAATTTAAAGCAGGGGATTCTCTTTGATTTTGGCCCTTAGCCTTTGTTCAAGTGGTGCAAATACATCTAAAGATGATAAGACAGGGTATAAGTTGTTAGACAGAAGCCAAACTATTTTTTCTTCATTAGCCCAGTATTTACATTTTTCCACTAATGAAGAGATCCTTTCCCCTCTTTTCTTCTTTCTTGGATTTTCAGGGCTCATTGAATCTGCACCTGAATACAAGGCTTTAACCCGTGGCCTAGCAAAAGCTGCTGACCACAAGGCAGAATGATAGCTAAGGCAGCTTATGCTAAGTAACCATCTTAACTGTGTTAACCATTTTTATGGAAAAAAGCAGCAATTAAGCCTGTGTGCTGTGAACCAACTACAGCGAGGAACAAGATAAGATACAGGGGCCCCAAAAAAGGGTGGGGATGATACAACAGAAAAACAGAGTGGAATGTGGAAAACAACATGTAATTGGTAACAGAATTCGAGATGAATGTATGCAAAAAGGTAAATGGTAATTGGTGAAGAACTCTCCAGGAGCTTCCAGGTTTTGGTCAAAGTCCTCCCATTGACCAAAGAAAAGAAGTCGAAGTCTTAGACATGCACTTATAGCAAAAACACATGTAAATGAATGAAAAGCATAGGCAATTATATGCTAATGAAGCAAGCCATAAACAGAGGCAAAGCTTGAGATGGGAGGAGAAATGGGTGGAACAAAAGGAGGCGAGAGGGTAGAATGAATGGTAATGAGCATAAACCAAAGTGTATAAATGTGGGAAAAAAATATTGTTCAGTGCAGCTCCCCAGTTTGTTGGGTTTTTGGGAGCAAGTCCAAAGCTGTCTCCATTCTGAATAAAGCTGTTGAAAGCAATGTGTGCTGGTGTTTGCTTCCTGCTTGCTCTGGCCCATAAGTAACAGGATCCATGAGCAATTGCATTGTCGGCTCTCTATCATTGGGCTCTGCGTGGAGTTGGGGTTTAACAACCACAATAGTGTCTTACGTCATTTATCTCTTTCGTCCCACAAGAAAATATCTCATCCACCTTCCCCTAACAACTGCAGATTTCATTAAAATGTATCACAGTCACAATTGCTGCCCATAGTTTGTATAGTTTGTTATTTTGTACTTCATTTGGGTTGGTTTCTAGGCCAAAAGAGTGCTTGCTTTATTAATATCAAAGAAAGGGAAGTTTGAGAAAAATCACACTGCCTGCCTATTGGTGTATAAGCTGGGGTCTTTAATTCTTCAATTTATAACTTGTTTTAAATATGGTAGAAGTATTGGGTCAGTAACTGTCATTATATTTCTATACCCTTTCTCTGGATGATAGTATAAATGTTATTTAAGCATCTAAATAAGGGTTTATTTGGAAGAGAAGAGGCTTCTAAAATGCACTTCTTGAAGTATCTGATAGGGTACATGATCTGATTTTTACCCAGTAATTTATACTGCTTAATTGAGTTAAAGTGCTTACATTATAAAACAACCCTGTTTCAGATTTGATGAGTTCCCATATTGTAGAACTTGGTAGAGATAAAAGCTGTATTAAAAATAATTAGAATTTGTTTCTACGTTGTAATGAACCATGGTGCCATCACTCTATAGTTCCACTGCATACAATACAATGGACTGCGCCTTAGATCCATAAACCTTTAATCTTAATTCAATTTTTTTAAACACTTATACCCATTTAATATCAAAAGTTAGTTCATACATTACCATTCTAAAGTTATTTTTTAGATATGTGCGGAGCTGGAAGAAAAGCAATGGCAACATTGGACCCCTGCTAAACCAAATGGGACAACTGACAACCAACGCCCAGGAAAAAGAAAACTTGCTAAATGGGTACTTTGCATCAGTTTTTCAAACTATCCCATGGGATGCCTCTGCCCATTATGGGACAGGAATGCCTGGGTGAGGGAGATTCATTACCCTCCATCAATCTTGGCCTCGTGAAGGAACACCTTGAGATGCTGGATACCATCAAGTCAGCCAGCCCTGACAATTTACACCTCAGGGTACTCAAGGAGCTGCTAAGCATCATGGCTTAGCTTCTGGAATGGATCTTTGAGAACACCTGGCACTCTGGTGAGGTGCCCAAAGGTTGGAAGAAGGCCAATGTGGTGCCTATTTTCAAGAAAGGGAGGAAAGTGGATCTGGCAAACTACAGACCCATCAGCCTGACTTCTATACTGGGGAAGGTCTTAGAAAAGATTATTAAAGAGTTCATGCTTAACTTCCAGCATGGGTTTGTTGCAGGTAGGTCTTGCCTGACCAATCTTATTTCCTTTTACAACCAGGTGACCTATCACTTGGACAGTGGAGAAGAGAGTGATGTTATATATTTTGACTTCAAAAAAGCCTTCAATCTGGTATCCCATGATCACCTCTTAGCAAAACTGGCTAACTTTGGCCTCAGTCTCACCATGATCCATTGGCTGGGGAATTGGCTCTGTGGTCAGACATAGAAGGGGGTAGTTGATGGAAGTCAATTGTCATGCTGTACTGTGACCGGTTGGGTCCCTCAAGACTCTGTCCTTGGGTCTATACTATTTAACATCTTCATTAATGATGTGGACATTGGTATCAGAAGCGGACTGGCCAAGTTCACCGACAACACCAAACTCTGGAGTAAAAAGTCCACAGCTGAGGACAGGAGGGTGATCCAGGCTGACCTTGACAGGCTCAGGACATGGGTGGATGAGAATCTGATGGTGTATAACACTGAAAAATGCAAGGTTCTTCACCTTGGGAAGAAAAACCTGCAGCATGCTTATAGGCTCAGCAGTGCTATGCTGGCCAGCACTATGGACAAAAAGGACTTGGTGGTCATGATTTACCACAAGATGAATATAAGCCTTCAATGTGATGCTGCAGTTAGTAAAGTGAGCAAAATGCTGGCTTGCATCCATAGATGCTTCTCAAGCAAATTGCAGGATGTCATTCTCCCATTGTACTCAGCCTTGGTGAGGCCACAGATAGAGTACTGTATCCAGCTTTGGGCTCCACAATTCAAACATGATGTGGAGAAGCTTGAGAGAGCGCAGGGGAGAGGCATATGCATGATCAAAGGTCAGGAAAACAGACCTTATGATGAGAGGCTGATAGCCATGGGACTCTTCAGCCTGGAAAAGTGCAGGTTCAGGGGTGATCTGGTGGCTACCTATGTTTATCAGGATGCTCATCAGGATCTGGGGGAACGCCTGTTCACCAGAGCGCCCCAAGGGATGACAAGGTTGAATGGTCACAAACTCCTCTGTGCCCATTTCAGGCTGGACATAAAGAAGAATTTCTTTACTGTCTGAGCCCCCAAGGTTTGGAAAAGACTGCTGCTGGAGGTGATTCAAGCACCTACTTTGAACACCTTCAAGAGACATTTGGATGTTTATCTTGCTGGGATCCTATGACCCCTGCTGACTTCCTGCCCTTTGGGCAGGGGGCTGGACTCAATGATCTTCTGAGGTCCCTTCCAGCCCTAGTGTCTATGAATCTATGAATAAAACAAAAAGCTTATTTTGTTTAAGGGTTATTGAAAAAAATGTACTTTACAATATTTTAAAACTTGCCAATTTCTTATTCTAAAATTGGGGTTCAAAAGCATAACAAATCAGCTGAGCTGTGAAACACATGGAAGGAAGTAGCAACAATTTCCAACTGCTGCCATGACTGATTGTGTATCTGCAGTTGCAGCTGATATTTTTCTGTCCTTGCTTAAATAGGTGTGTGGGGCAAGTACTGCAGTTGCCACACCCTGGTCACTAGCCCTGTGCAAATAGGGAAGTATTTGATTCAGATTCAGCCAATTCAGAAGACAGGATTCAGCTATTCAGAGATTTGGATCACTATCCTCAATCAATTTGGACAAATCAGCTGTGGAAGATTCGGTGGGGATTTGGAGAGATTTGGAGGTCTGAGGAGAAACAGGCATAGCCAGGAGGCTACAGGTTCTCCCATGGCTCTTCCAGCTGTGGCTTCCTCTCCCCTAGCTCTGCCCTGCTGCCCTTGCCCAACCAGGTTGGGGGTGGGGGTGGGATATGGGCACTGCTCATTTTGTGTGGAAGCGGGCAAGCAGCAATAGGGCATAGCCCTCACTCCCAGCTCTGCCGTGCCTACATCCCATACCCCCTGCACTGGCTGGCAAGCAGCAGCGTGGCAGAGCCCCTGCTCCGAGCACTGATGAGGGTGTGGCAGCATTAGGAGTGGGGGCTTTGCCCTGCCAACCACACTGGTTGGGCAAGGGACAGCAAGACATAGCCCTTGTGGCTTCCCCCCACTGGGGCAGAGGCAGGCACTGCAGGAAGAGCCATGGGAGAAGCCCCCATGGCTGTGCTGCCTGGCCCCATCCCCTTCCTGGCTTCCCTGTGCAGCAGGCCGGTAGCGGAGAACGGTGGGGAATCACTCCCCCCACCTGGTACCCACCTCATCATGCTGGTGCAGTGCAGTTCAGCAAAGCACCACACACTGTCTGGGAGCTGGGGTCACTGGGGCTGAGCTCTGGCTGACACATGGAGCCGGCCCAGCTCCCATGCAAATTGAACCAGGGGCTGGGAAATTAAACTGACAGTTCCACATGTCAAAGCTAGGCCCCAGTGGCCCCTGCCACACCCGCATCCTCTCCCTTCCTCCCAGCTGGGCAAGGGCAGCAAGGCAGAACTCCTGTTTCCAGCGCTGCTGTGCCCAAATCCTACCCTGAGTAATGTGCCTCCTGTCCCAACTGGGCAGCTTGTCCTTGTCCCAGCCCCAGCCCCAGCCCTTCCCTCCCCCACAACCCTTTCTTCCCTCCCTTCCTTCCCCTACCCCAAAAGACTTACCAACTGAAGGCAGCTGTTTCAGCTGCCTGTTTAGTCTATGGTCGAATTTCCGAATTGGCCAACTCTTTTTCCAAAGCTTTTCCAAAGCGATTCAGATACTTCAAATTAATACAGAGCTTTTACTTGGTCTCCCGACTTGATTCAGATTCAGAGATTCAGTCCCCGAATCAGGCTGAATCTCCTCTAAATCAAATCAGCTACTGAAGCTTTGTACACCCCTACTAGTTATGCTACTGTTGGGATTAGTTATGTTTGTTAGGTATTATACAACTAAAAATCAGATTTTCCAAATATAAACAAAGCTAAGGATTTATAGCCCACTCCATTTATACCTAAAATGAACTGCTACCATTATATATTTTAAAGATGTTTATATACACATCAGCTCTTATCAACGTTTTTTGGATGGATGGCCAGTATAGAAATAAAAAAAAAATCTTTGTTTGCCATTTACACATTTAAAACTACATAATTTCACCCACTATGAAACTTTTATGCATAAGGTGTTAAACTCACCTACTTGGAGAAATTTTCTTTTTGTCCTTCTGGCATTTTTACCTCCTCTTTAAAAAGAAGCAGCAAGCTGCTTTCTGTATCAATGAGCCATTTAAAGCATGCAAAGGCAGCAAAAATATGCAGGCATTTCTAGAATGTGACAGATTTTGCCCATCTGTTCACCACCAATATTTGTGGCAATTTACCCTACCACAAAATCTACCTTGCATCTCTTGCATGGAAAACCAGCATGACTGAAAACATACCAAACCAAATGAAATCCAAAACAATCATAAACATTGCAATTTTAAAGCACAAATATCACAAAGATTATGTCTGATAGCTCTCTTTACTATTACCAGCCTCTTTGGCCAACCTGGATTTCCCGTGCTGGAAATGACTGGCTATCCCTGTAATCTTATATTTTGTTTCAAAGGCTCAGTGCTTCAGGAAAGCCAAGATTTCCACTTCTCAGTGAGTGCATGTAAGTATGTAATAGTAAACAGCAGAGGTAATTTCTTCATAACTACATGATGTATGCATTTGCTGAATAAAATGTTAAGTAAATAAAACAGTCACTGGCCAACCTGAAAAGGATCAAAACAAAAGAATCCCTTCCCCCAGTCCAGTCATTAAATTAAAATAAGCAAAAGCTAAGCATCATTGCCATAATGAAATGGATAGTAATGTTTGTGGATCTTTACATATGTTATAAGAGATAAGTTCTAATTAATTGAGGTGTATAAGTAAGGTAGGAAGTCAATCAACAGAAATTTCTGTGGGCTAATAAAGGAAATCTATGACAATATTAAATTCTCAACTATTAGATTGGCCAGTTTTCCTTTGCTGTTTTCTGAAGTGCAATGATTTTTCATGAGCTGACTAACACCTATCCAATGAAAGTGAAAATTTCTCTATCTTAACATAATATCCTTTGATTAAATGCTTTCTCTAGTCATTAACTCAAACCTCAATCTTGCAGGACCCTTAACATCTTTATATATATTCATTTCCTGTGGAGTGAAATGGAAAGTGTCCATAACTTCACTGGACAGCGCCAAGTGCTATTTAAACACGAGCTCTCATAGCAAATACTTGTGTCTCTGATAGTCAGAACTTTAAAGGCAAGCACAGCATACCTTATTGGCTACATGATAATGTTTACTAGTGCAGTAAATTCAGTTTCAAATACTTAGATGTCAGGAAGTATCCCATTGGGAATTCTCTGAAGCTAGAAACAATATTTGCATTTTCCCTTTGAAATTAAAATTAACTTTAGTCTCAAACAAAAAATGGCATGCTAAAGAGGTTATAAGTGGACATGTATTTCAGATCAGAACCTTCAATTAACTAAAATTAACTCAATGTGGGGACTGTCAATATCAAATCACTATAGAAGGAAATCAATTTTATAATACCTTTTATAGTATATTTTAATACATACTAACCACAGAGGAAATTCATTAGTATGCAGAAAACTAGAGAAAGCATATGGAAATACATCTTACAAAGGACTAGCATACAATAAATTTTAAAAAAGGCATAAAAAATCTTTTGGATGAATGATTACTCTGAGAGTAATATGCACTAAAATTGTAGGAGTGGTATTCACTCATTAGTTGTATGAAGCCATTAACTGCGCAAAATCATTCTTTTTTGCATAACCATTTGTCATATAAAATCATTAGCTCCCGCACAAAATTGTTAGAAATGTGAAATGATTTTTTTTTAAAGTCATTAGTTACAGGGTATTACATTATAAAAATCATAGGCATATTACTTCATCATTTTCTGCATACAATGTGTCTGTTATGCAAAATCATTTATGTTGATAAATAACTTTTTAAGTAGCTTTATTGTCCAATAGTCAGACTGTTAGCTGTTCAGATTCAATGGTAATTTTTATACCAAGGGAGTTTATTAGTTATGAAAAAACTCTGAAATGAACTAGAACAAACATTACTTTCCATCCACCTGAAAATGACAGTTTTAAAAAGCAGCTTTGTTCCCTGTAAATGTGCGGCTTGGAGTTTGAATAGTGGCGGCTGTCCCCATTTGTTTATTGGCATTTTATCACTATTTGAATTCTATTCACCAAAGTCTTCTGATATCTGTTCTTTCACTCTACATTTCACTCAGGTAAGATTTTAAAAAATATTTTCAGGCATATCATAAATGGTTTTATATAGAACTCAGTGTGGTAGAAGAAATGAAACATATGTTAAAATGGAAGACATTGTCTGTGTTTCACCAGTTAGAAAACTTTTAAACACATTGGTATCAATTTATTTGCAGAGGGCCAAAAAAAGAAATATGCAATTGTATGCCCTGGGTAGATATTGCACTTAAAGGAAAACTAAAGGATAACGGTCACAAGCTGGCAGAGAGTAGGTTTAGATTAGATATTAGAAGGCGCTACTTCACAGTCAGGGCGGCTAGGGCCTGGAATCAGCTTCCAGG